>OV702285.1:3325668-3917145 GCA_916181665.1 Avena sativa | reverse complement strand
AAATCTATAGGCAGTAGCTCACGAAAACGGCCATAAAACACAAAAACGACGACTTTTTGGTCATACCTCTCAAACATGTAAATCGCCCAGGAACCCCAAACTGTGGGCAATAGCTCATGTAAACAGCCATAAAACACGAAAATGACGAGTTCATGGTCATGCCCGCAAAAATGTATCGGCCTTACGTTTGTTGTAAATCACCCTAGAACCCGAAAACTGTGGCAATAACTCGTGAAATGGCCATAAAACGCAGAAAAGACGAGTTTTTGGTCATAACTCTGAAACATGTAAATCGCCCTGGAACCCTAAAAACTATGGGCAATAGCTCACAAAAACGGCCATAAACGCAAAAATGATGACTTTTTGGTCAACCTCTCAAACTCGTAAATCGACCTGAACACCAAAACTATGGGCAATAACTCATGAAATGACCATAAAACGCAAACAATACGAATTTTGGTCATAACTCTGAAAAGTATAAATCGCCCTCGAACCCCAAAACTATAGGCAATAGCTCATGAAAACGGCCATAAAACGCAAAAAGACGAGTTTTTGGTCATACCTCTCAACATGTAAATCGCCTAGCAACCCCAAAACCGTGGGCAATAGCTCACGAAAACAACCATAAAACACGAAAACAACGATTTCATGGTCATGCCCGCAAAAATATATCGGGCCTTAAGTTTGTTGTAAATCAACCTGGAACCCTAAAACTATGGGCACTAACTCATGAAAATGGCCATCAAACGCAAAAAGATGAATTTTTGGTCATAACTCTGAAACATGTAAATCGCCCTGGAACCCCAAAACTATGGGCAATAAAACGGCCTATAAAACTCAAAAAATGACGACCTTTTGGTCAAACCTCTCAAACTCGTAAATCGACCTGGAACACCAAACTATGGGCAATAACTCATGAAATGGCCATAAAGGCAAAAAAGAAGAGTTCTAGGTCATACCTCCAAAACATGTAAATCGACCTAGAACCCCAAAACTACTCATGAAAATGGCCATAAAATGCAAAAATGATGACTTTTTGGTCAAACATCTCAAACATGTAAATCGCCCTTGAACACAAAACTGTGGGCAATAACTAATGAAATGGCCATTAAACGCAAAAAGAAGAGTTCTTGGTCATAACTTTCAAACATGTAAATCGACCTGGAACCCAAAAACTATAGGCAATAGCGCAAGAAAACGGCAATAAAACACAAAAGATACGAGTTTTTGGTCATACCTCTCAAACAAGTAAATTGTCCTCCCCAAAACTATGGGCAATAACTCATAAAAATGGCCATCAAACGCAAAAAAGACGAGTTTTTGATCATAACTCTAAAAAATATAAATCACCCTAGAACGCCAAATCTATAGGCAGTAGCTCACGAAAACGGCCATAAAACACAAAAACGACGACTTTCTGGTCATACCTCTCAAACATGTAAATCGCCCAGGAACCCGAAAACTGTGGGAAATAGCTCATGCAAACAGCCATAAAACACGAAAACGACGAGTTCATGTCATGCCCGCAAAAATGTATCGGCCTTACGTTTGTTGTAAATCACCCTGGAACCCGAAAACTGTGGGCAATAACTCGTGAAATGGCCATAAAACGCAGAAAAGACGAGTTTTTGGTCATAACTCTGAAACATGTAAATCGCCCTGGAACCCTAAAACTATGGGCAATAGCTCACAAAAACGGCCATAAAACGCGCAAAATGATGACTTTTTGGTCAAACCTCTCAAACTCGTAAATCGACTGGAACACCAAAACTATGGGCAATAACTCATGAAATGACCAAAAAACGCAAACAATACGAATCTTTGGTCATAACTCTGAAAAGTATATATCGCCCTCGAACCCCAAAACTGATAGGCAATAGCTCATGAAAACGGCCATAAAACGCAAAAAGACGAGTTTTTGGTTATACCTCTCAAACATGTAAATCGCCTAGCAACCCCAAAACCGTGGCAATAGCTCACGAAAACAACCATAAAACACGAAAACAACGATTTCATGGTCATGCCCGCAAAAATATATCGGGCCTTAAGTTTGTTGTAAATCAACCTGGAACCCTAAAACTATGGGCACTAACTCATGAAAATGGCCATAAAACGCAAAAAGATGAATTTTTGGTCATAACTCTAAAACATGTAAATCGCCCTGGAACCCCAAAACTATGGGCAATAGCTCATGAAAACGGCCATAAAACACAAAAAATGACGACCTTTTGTTCAAACCTCTCAAACTCGTAAATCGACCTGGAACACCAAAACTGTGGGCAATAACTCATGAAATGGCCATAAAGGCAAAAAAGAGGAGTTCTAGGTCATACCTCCAAAACATGTAAATCGACCTTGAACCCCAAAACTACTCATGAAAACGGCCATAAAACGCAAAAATGATGACTTTTTGGTCAAACATATCAAACATGTAAATCGCCCTTGAACACCAAAACTGTGGGCAATAACTAATGAAATGGCCATAAAACGCAAAAAATACGAGTTTTTGGTCATAAATCTAAAAAATATCCAAAACTATAGGAAGTAGCTCATGAAAACGGCCATAAAACGGAAAAACGACGAGTTTTTGGTCATACCTCTCAAACATGTGAATCGCCCAGGAACCCCAAAACCGTGGGCAATAGCTCATGAAAACAGCCATAAAACACGAAAACGACGAGTTCATGGTCATGCCCGCAAAAATGTATTGGGCCTTACGTTCGTTGTAAAGCTGATAATGCGCATAAAAAGCAAAAAGAAGAGTTCTTGGTCATAACTCTCAAACATGTAAATCAACCTGGAACGCAAAAACTTTAGGCAATAGCGCATTAAAACGGCATAAAACACAACAAACGAAGAGTTTTTTGGCATACCTCTCAAACATGTAAATTGTCTTGAATCCCAAAACGTGTGCGCAATAACTCATGAAAATGGCCATCAAACGCAACAAATACGAGTTCTGGGTTATTACTCTGAAACATGTAAATCGACCTAGAACCCCAAAACTATAGGCAATAGCTCATGAAAACGACGATAAAACGCAAAAATGACCACTTTTTGGTCAAACCTCTCAAACTCGTAAATCGCCCTGGAACAACAAAACTGTGGGCATAAACTCATGAAATGGCCATAAACGCAAAAAAGACATATAAATCGACCTGGAACCCCAAAACTACTCATGAAAACGGCCATAAAACGCAAAAATGATGACTTTTTGGTCAAACATCTCAAACATGTAAATCGCCCTTGAACACCACAACTATGGGAAATAACTAATGAAATGGCCATAAAACGCAAAAAAATACGAGTTTTTGGTCATAACTTCGAAAAAATAAATCGCCCTAGAACGCCAAAATTATAGGTAGTAGCTCATGAAAACGGCCATAAAACGCAAAAATGATGACTTTTTGGTCAAACCTCTCAAACTCGTAGATCGACCTGGAACACCAAAACTATGGGCAATAACTCACGAAATGGCTATAAAACGCAAACAATACGAATTTTGGTCATAACTCTGAAAAGTATAAATCGCCTTGGAACCCCAAACTATAGGCAATAGCTCATGAAAACAATCATAAAACGCAAAAAGACGAGTGTTTGATCATACCTCTGAAACATGTAAATCGCCTAGGAACCCCAAAACCGTGGGCAATAGCTCACGAAACAACCATAAAACACAAAACAACGATTTCATGGTCATGCCCGCAAAAATATATCAGGCCTTAAGTTTGTTGTAAATCAACCTAGAACCCTAAAACTATGGGCACTAACTCATGAAAATGGCCATAAAACACAAAAAGACGACTTTTTGGTCATAACTCTAAAACATGTAAATCGCCCTGGAACCCCAAAACTATGGGCAATAGCTCATGAAAACGGCCATAAAACACAAAAATGACGACTTTTTTGGTCAAACCTCTTAAACTCGTAAATCGACCTAGAACACCAAAACTATGGGCAATAACTCCAAAACATGTAAATCGACCTAGAACCCCAAAACGCAAAAAAGAAGAGTTCTAGGTCATAACTCCAAAACATGTAAATCGACCTAGAACCCCAAAACTACTCATGAAAACGGCAATAAAACGCAAAAAAGATGACTTTTTGGTCAAACCTCTCAAACATGTAAATCGCCCAGGAACCCCATAACCGTGGGCAATAGCTCATGAAAATAGCCATAAAATACGAAAACGACGAGTTCATGGTCATGCCCGCAAAAATGTTTTTAGCCTTACGTTCGTTGTAAATCACCCTGGAAAACTAAAACTATGGGCAGTAACTCATGATAATTGGCATAAAACACAAAAAGAAGAGTTCTTGGTCATAACTCTCAAACATGTAAATCGACCTGGAACCCAAAAACTATAGGAAATAGCGCATGAAAACGGCCATAAAACACAAAAAACGAAGAGTTTTTTGTCATACCTCTCAAACATGTAAATTGTCTTGAACCCCTAACGGTGCGCAATAACTCATGAAATGGCCATCAAACGCAACAAATACGATTTCTTGGTCATTACTCTAAAACATGTAAATCGACCTAGAACCCCAAAACTATAGGCAATAGCTCATGAAAACGACCATAAAAACGCAAAAATGACCACTTTTTGGTCAGACTCGTCAATCGCCCTGGAACAACAAAACTGGGGGCAATAACTCATCAAATGCCATAACGCAAAAAAGACGAGTTCTTGATATTAACTCGTAAACATATAAATCGACCCGGAACCCCAAAACTACTCATGAAAACAGCCATAAAACGCAAAAATGATGACTTTTTGGTCAAACATCTCAAACATGTAAATCACCCTTGAACACCAAACTGTGGGCAATAACTAATCAAATGGCCATAAAACGCAAAAAATACGAGTTTTTGGTCATAACTCTAAAAGTTATAAATCGCCCTAGAACGCCAAAACTATAGCTCATGAAAACGGCCATAAAACGCAAAAAACGACGAGTTTTTGGTCATACCTCTCAAACATGTAAATCGCCCAGGAACCCCAAACTTGTGGGCAATAGCTCATGAAAACAGCCATAAAACATGAAAACGACGAGTTCATGGTCATGCCCGCAACAATGTATCGGGCCTTACGTTCGTTGTAAATCACCCTAAAACCCTAAAACTATGGGAAATAACTCGTGAAATGGCCATAAAACATAGAATAGACGAGTTTGTGGTCATAATCTGAAACATGTAAATCACCCTGGAACCCCAAAACTATGGGCAATAGCTCACGAAAACGACCATAAAACACAAAAATGACGACTTTTTGGTCAAACCTCTCAAACTCGTAAATCGACCTAGAACACCAAAACTATGGGCAATAGCTCATGGAAACGGCTATAAACACAAAAACGACGACTTTTTGGTCAGACCTCTGAAATATGTAAATCGCCCAGGAACCCCAAAACTGTGGGCAATATCTCATGAAAACAGCAAAAACACGAAAAAAAAGAGTTCTTGGACATGCCCACAAAAATGTATTGGGCTTTTTGTTCATTGTAGATCACCCTGAAACCCCAAATCTATGGAAATAACTCATGAAAATGGCCATAAGACACAAAAAGACGAGTTTTTGGTCATAACTCTAAAACATGTAAATCATTCTAGAACCCCAAAAATATGGGCAATAGCTCATGAAAACGGTCATAAAACGCAAAATGATGACTTTTTGGTCAAACCTCACAAACTCGTATATCGCCCTGGAACACCAAAACTGTGGGCAATAACTCATGAAAATGGCCATAAAATGCAGAAAAGATGAGTTTTTGGCATAACTCGGAAACATGTAAATCGACCTAGAACCCCAAAACTATGGGCAATAGCTCATGAAAACGGCCATATAACTCTGAAAAGTATAATCGCCCTAGAACACCAAAACTGTGGGCACTAACTCATGAAATGGCCATAAACGCAAAAGGCGAATTCTTGATCATAACTCTAAAAAATATAAATCGACTTGGAACCCCAAAACTACTCATGAAAACGTCCATAAAACGCAAAAATGATGACTTTGGTCAAACATCTCAAAGATGTAAATCGCCCTTGAACACCAAAAATGTGCGCAATAACTAACGAAATGGCCATAAAACGCAAAAAATTAGAGTTTCTGGCCATAACTCTAAAAAATATAAATCTCCCTAGAACGACAAAACTATAGGCAGTAGCTCATGAAAACGGCCATAAAAAGCAAAAATGAGCGAGTTTTTGGTCATACCTCTCAACATGCAAATCGTCCAGGAACCCCAAAACTGTGGCAATAGCTCATGAAAACAGCCATAAAACACGAAAACAACGAGTTCATGGTCATGCCCGCAAAAATGTATCGGGCCTTACGTTGTTGTAAATCACCCTGGACCCTAAAACTGTGGACAATAACTCATGAAAATGGCATAAACGTAGAAAATACGAGTGTTTGGCCATAACTCTGAAACATGTAAATCGCCCTGGAACCCCAAAACTATGGGCCATAGCTCATGAAAACGGCCATAACGCATAAATAACGACTTTTTGGTCAAACCTCTCAACCTAAAAAATCGACCTGGAACACCAAAACTATGGGCAATAACTCATGAAATGGCCATAAAACGCAAACAATACGAATTTTTTGTCATAACTCTGAAAAGTATAATTGCCCTGAACCCCAAAACGATAGGCAATAGCTCATGAAAATGGCTATAAAACGCAAAAAGACTTGTTTTTGGCCATACCTCTCAAACATGTAAATCGCCCAGGAACCCAAAACCATGGGCAATAGCTCATGAAAACAACCATAAAACACGAAAACGACGAGTTCATGGTCATGCCCACAGAATGTATCGGGCCTTTCGTTCGTTGTAAATAACCCTTGAACACTAAAAAGTGGGCAGTAAGTCATGAAAATGGCCATAAAACACAAAAAGACGAGTTTTTGGTCATAACTCTGAACATGTAAATCGCCCTGGAACACCAAAACTGTGGGCAATAACTCATGAAATAGCCATAAACGCAAAAAGGCGAGTTCTTGATCATAACTCTAAAAAATATAAATCGACTTGGAATCCCAAAGCTACTCATGAAAATGGCCATAAAACGCAAAAATGATGACTTTGGTCAAACAGCTCAACATGTAAATCGCCCTTGAACAACAAAAATGTGCGCAATAACTAACGAAATGGCCATAAAACGCAAAAAATCCGAGTTTTTGGTCATAACTCTGATAAATATAAATCGCCCTAGAACGTCAAAACTATAGGCAGTAGCTCATGAAATCGGCCTAAAAATGCAAAAACGACGAGTTTTTGGTCATACCTCTCAAACATGCAAATCGCCCAGGAACCCCAAAACTGTGGGCAATAACTCATGAAAACAGCCATAAAACACGAAAACGACGAGTTCATGGCCATGCCCGCAACAATGTATCGGGCCTTACGTTTTTTGTAAATCACCCTAAAACCCTAAAACTATGGGCTAGCTCATGAAAACGGCCATAAAACGCATAAATGATGACTTTTCGGTTAAACCTCTCAAACTCGAAAATCGACCTGGAACACCATAACTATGGGCAATAACTCATGAAATGGCCATAAAACACAAACAATACGATTTTTTGTCATAATTCTGAGAAGTATAAATCGCCCTCGAACCCCAAAACTATAGGCAATAGCTCATGAAAACGGCCATAAAACACAAAAAGACGTGTTTTTGGTCATACCTCTCAAACATGTAAACGCCCAGGAACCCCAAAACCGTGGGCAATAGCTCATGAAAACAACCATAAAACATGAAACGATCGAGTTCATGGTCATGCCCGCAAGAATGTATCGGGCCTTTTCGTTCGTTGTAAATCACCCTTGAACACTAAAACAGTTGGCAGTAACTCATGAAAATGGCCATAAAACACAAAAAGAGAGCTTTTGGTCATAACTCTAAAACTTCTAATCGTCCTGGAACCCCCAAAAATATGGGCAGTAGCTCATGAAAACGGCTATAAAGCGCAAAAATGATGACTTTTTGGTCAAACCTCTCAAACTTGTAATGTCGTCCTGGAACACCAAAACTATGGGCAATAGCTCATGAAAACGGCCATAAACGCAAAATGATGACTTTTTGGTCAAACCTCTCAAACATGTAAATCGCTCTGGAACACCAAAACTGTGGGCAATAACTCATGAAATGGCCATAAAACGCAAAAATACGAATTTTTGGTCATAACTCTGTAAGTATAAATTTCCCTGGAACCCCAAAACTATAGGCAATAGCTCATGAAAACGGCCATAAAACGCAAAAAACAATGACTTTTTGGTCAAACCTCTCAAACATGTTAATCGCCCTGGAACACCAAAAAGTTGGGCAATAACTCATGAAATAGCCATAAGCAAAAAAGGCGAGTTCTTGATCATAACTCTAAAACATATAAATCGACCTGGAACATATAAATCGACCTGGAACCCCAAAACTACTGATGAAAACGGCATAAAACGCAAAAATGATGACTTTTTGGTCAAATATCTCAAACATGTAAATCGCCCTTGAACACCAAAACTGTAGTCAATAACTAATGAAATGCCATAAAACGCAAAAATACGAGTTTTTGTCATAACTCTGAAAAATATAAATCGCCCTTGAAGGACAAAACTATAGGCAGTAGCTCATCAAAACGGCATAAAACGCAAAAACGACGAGTTTTGGTGGATACCTCTCAAACATGTAAATCGCCAGGAACCCTAAAACGTGGGCAATAGCTCATGAAAACAGCCATAAAAGACGAAAAACGACGAGTTCATGGTCATGCCCGCAAAAATGTATTGGGCCTACGTTCGTTGTAAATCACCCTGGAACACTAAAACTATGGGCAGTAACTCAGATAATGGCCATAAAACGCAAAATAAGAGTTCTTGGTCATAACTCTCAAACATGTAAATCGACCTGGAACCCCAAAACTATAGGCAATAGCGCATGAAAACGGCCATAAATACAAAAAACGAAGAGTTTTTTGTCATACCTCTCAAACATGTAAATTGTCCTGAACCCTAAAACGGTGGGCAATAAATCATGAAAATGGCAATAAAACGCAAAAAATACGAGTTTTTGGTCATACCTCTCAAACATGTAATCGCCAGAAACCCCAAAATGTGGGCAATAGCTCATGAAAACAGCCATAAAACACGAAAATGACGAGTTCATGGTCATGCCCGCAAAAATGTATCGGGCCTTACGTTCGTCACCCTAGAACCCTAAAACAACCATGGGCAATAACTCGTGAAATGGCCATAAAATGCATAAAAGACGAGTTTTTGGCATAACTCTGAAACATGTAAATCGCCCTGGAACCCCAAAACTATGGGCAATAGCTCACGAAAACGGCCATAAAACGCAAAAAAATGATGACTTCTTGGTTAAACCTCGCAAACTCGTAAATCGAATTGGAACACCAAAACTATGGGCAATAGCTCATGAAATTGGCTATAAAACGCAAAAACGATGACTTTTTGCTCAGACCTGACAAATATGTAAATCGCCCAGGAACCCCAAAACTGTGGGCAATAGCTCAAGAAAACAGCCAAAAAAACACGAAAAAAGAGTTCTTGGTCAGGCCCACAAAAATGTATTGGGCATTATGTTCGTTATAGATCACCCTGAAACACCAAAACTATGGGTAATAACTTATGAAAATGGCCATAAAACACAAAAAGACGAGTTTTTGCTCATAACTCTGAAACATATAAATCGTCCTGGAACCCCAAAATATGGGAAATAGCTCATGTAAATGGCCATAAAGCGCAAAAATGACGACTTTTTGGTCAAAACTCTCAAACTTGTAAATAGTCCTTGAACACCAAAACATTGGGCAATAACTCATGAAATGGCCATAAAACGCAAAAAAGACGAGTTCTTGGTCATTACTCTGAAACATGTAAATCGACCTAGAACCCTAAAACTATAGGAAATAGCTCACGAAAACGGTCATAAAACGCAAAAATGACCACTTTTTGGTCAAACCTCTCAAACTCGTAAATCGCCCTGGAACAACAAAACTATGGGCAATTACTCATTAAATGGCTATAAGCGCAAAAAAGACGAGTTCTTGACAATAATTCGTAAACAGATAAATCGACCTGGAACCCCAAAACTACTCATGAAAACGGCCATAAAACGCAAACATGATGACTTTTTGGTCAAACATCTCAAACATGTAAAATCGCCCTTGAACACCAAGACTGTGGGCAGTAACTAATGAAATGTCCATAAAACCAAAAATTCGAGTTTTTGGTCATAACTCTAAAAAATATAAATTGCCCTAGAACGCCAAAACTATAGGCAGTAGCTCATGAAAACGGCCATAAAACGCAAAAGCGACGAGTTTTTGGTCATACCTCTCAAACATGTAAATCGCCCAGGAACCCCAAGGAAATAGCTCATAAAAACAGCCATAAAACACGAAAACGACGAGTTCATGCTCATGCCCGCAAAAATGTATCGGCCTTATGTTCGTTGTAAATCACAATGAAACCCTAAAACTATGGGCAATAACTCGTGAAATGGCCATAAAACACAGAATAGACGAGTTTGTGGTCATAAATTTGAAACATGCAAATCGCCCTGAAACCCCAAAACTATGGGTAATAGCTCACGAAAACGGCCATAATAAGCAAAAATGTCGACTTTTTGGTGAAACCTCTCAAACTCGTAAATCGACCAGGAACACCAAAACTATGGGCAATAGCTCATGAAAATTGTTATAAAACGCAAAAACGACGACTTTTTGGTCATACCTCTCAAATATGTAAATCGCCTAGGAACCCCAAAACTGTGGGCAATAGCTCATTAAAACAGCCATAAAACACAAAAACGACGAGTTCATGGTCATGCCTGCAAAAATGTATCGGGCCTTATGTTCGTTGTAAATCACCCTGGAACCCTAAAACTGTGGGCAATAACTCGTGAAATGGCCATAAAACGCAGAAAAAACGAGTTTTTGGTCATAACTCTGAAACATGTAAATCGCCCTGGAACCCCAGAAATATGGGCAATAGCTCACGAAAATGGCTATAAAACGCAAAAACGATGACTTTTTGGTCAGATCTCTCAAATATGTAAATCGCCTAGGAACCCCAAAATCGTGGGAATAGCTTATGAAAACAACCATAAAACACGAAAACAAAGAGTTCATGGTCATGCCCGCAAAAATGTATCGGGCCTTACATTTGTTGTAAATCACCCTGGAACGCTAAAACTATGGGCAGTACCTCATGAAAATCACCATAAAACGCAAAAAGACGACTTTTTGGTCATAACGCTGAAACATGTAAATCGCCCTAGAACCCCAAAACTATGGGCAATAGCTCATAAAAACGGCCGTAAAACGCAAAAATGACGAATTTTTAGTCAAACCTCTCAAACTCGTAAATCGACCTGGAACACCAAAACTATGGGCAATATCTCATGAAAACGGCTAAAATGCAAAACGACGACTTTTTGGTCATATCCCTCAAATATATAAATCGCCCAGGAACCCACAAAAATGACGACTATGTATTGGGCTTTATAAATAGCTCATGAAGAGAGCCATAAAATACGAAAAAAGAGTTCTTGGTCATGCCCACAAAAGTGTATTGGGTTTTATGTTCGTTGTAGATCACCCTGAAACCCCAAAACTATGGGCAATAATTCATGAAAATGGCCATAAAACGCAAAAATACGAGTTTCTGGTCATAACTCTAAAACATATAAATCGTCCTGGAACCCCAAAAGTATGGGCAATAGCCCATGAAAACGGCCATAAAGCGCAAAAATGACGACTTTTTGGTCAAACCTCTCAAACTTGTAAATTGTCCTGGAACACCAAAACTTTGGGCAATAACTCATGAAATGGCCATAAAACACAAAAATACGAATTTTTGGTCATAACTCTGAAAAGTATAAATCGCCTTTTAACCCCAAAACTATAGGCAATAGCTCATCAAAACGGCCATAAGACGCAAAAACGGCGACTTTTTGGTCATACCTCTCAAACATGTAAATCACCCAAGAACCCCAAAACCGTGGACAATAGCTTATGAAAACAACCATAAAACACGAAAACAACGAGTTCATGGTCATGCCCACAAAAATTTATCGGGCCTTACGTTCGTTGTAGATCACCCTGGAAGGCTAAAACTATGGGCATTACCTCATGAAAATAGCCATAAAACGGAAAAAGACGACTTTTGGTCATAACGCTGAAACATGTAAATCGCCCTGGAACCCTAAAACTATGGACAATAGCTCATCAAAACGGCCGTAAAACGCAAAAATGACGACTTTTTAGTCAAACCTCTCAAACTCGTAAATCGACCAGGAACACCAAAACTATGGGCAATAGCTCATGAAAACGGCTAAAATGCAAAACGACGACTTTTTGGTCATATCTCTCAAATATATAAATCGCCCAGGAACCCACAAAAATGACGACTATGTATTGGGCTTTATAAATTGCTCATGAAGAGAGTCATAAAACCCGAAAAAAGAGTTCTTGGTCATGCCCACAAAAATGTATCAGAACCTTACGTTCATTGTAAATTCATGAAAATTGCCATAAAACGCAAAAAGACGAGTTTTTGGTCATAACTCTGAAACATGTAAATCATGCTGGAACCCCAAAAATATGGGTAATAGTTCATGTAAACGGCCATAAAGCGCAAAAATGACAATTTTTGGTCAAACCTCTCAAACTTGTAAAATTTTCCTGGAACACCAAAACTTTGGGCAATAACTCATTAAATGGTCATAAAACGCAAAAAAGACGACTTCTTGGTCATTACTCTAAAACATGTAATTGGACCTAGAACCCCAATACTATAGGCAATTGCTCATGAAAACGGCCATAAAACGCAAAAATGACGACTTTTTGGTCAAACCTCTCAAACTCGTAAATCGCCCTAGAACACCAAAACTGTGGGCAATAACTCATGAAATGGCCATAAACGCAAAAAATACGATTTTTTGTTCATAACTCTGAAAAGTATAAATCGCCCAGGAACCCTAGAACTCTAGGTAATAGCTCATGAAAACGGCCATAAAACGCAAAAAGACGAGTTTTTGGCCATACCTCTCAAACATGTAAATCGCCCGGGAACCCCAAAACTGTGGGCAATAGCTCATGAAAACAGCCATAAAACACGAAAACGACGAGTTCATGGTCATGCCTGCAAAAATGTATCGGGCCTTACGTTCGTTGTAAATCACCCTGGAACCCTAAAACTGTGGGCAATAACTCGTGAAATGGCCATAAAACGCAGAAAAGACGAGTTTTTGGTCATAACTCTGAAACATGTAAATCGCCCTGGAACCCCAAAACTATGGGCAATAGCTCACGAAAACGGCTATAAAACGCAAAAACGATGACTTTTTGGTCAGATCTCTCAAATATGTAAATCGCCTAGGAACCCCAAAACCGTGGGAATAGCTTATGAAAACAACCATAAAACACGAAAACAAAGAGTTCATGGTCATGCCCGCAAAAATGTATCGGGCCTTACATTGTTGTAAATCACACTGGAACGCTAAAACTATGGGCAGTACCTCATGAAAATCACCATAAAACGCAAAGAGACGACTTTTTGGTCATAACGCTGAAACATGTAAATCGCCCTGGAACCCCAAAACTATGGGCAATAGCTCATAAAAACGGCCGTAAAACGCAAAAATGACGAATTTTTAGTCAAACCTCTCAAACTCGTAAATCGACCTGGAACACCAAAACTATGGGCAATATCTCATGAAAACGGCTAAAATGCAAAACGACGACTTTTTGGTCATATCCCTCAAATATATAAATCGCCCAGGAACCCACAAAAATGACGACTATGTATTGGGCTTTATAAATCGCTCATGAAGAGAGCCATAAAATACGAAAAAAGAGTTCTTGGTCATGCCCACAAAAATGTATTGGCATTTATGTTCGTTGTAGATCACCCTGAAACCCCAAATCTATGGGATAATTCATGAAAATGGCCATAAAACGCAAAAATACGAGTTTTTGGCATAACTCTAAAACATGTAAATCGTCCTGGAACCCCAAAAATATGGGCAATAGCTCATCAAAACGGCCATAAAGCGCAAAAATGATGACTTTTTGGTCAAACCTCTCAAACTTGTAAATTGTCCTGGAACACCAAAACTTTGGGCAATAACTCATGAAATGGCCATAAAACGCAAAAAAGACGAGTTCTTAGTCATTACTCTAAACATGGAATTTGACCTAGAACCCCAAAACTATAGGCAATAGCTCATGAAAACGGTCATAAAACGCAAAAATGACGACTTTTTGGTCAAACCTCTCAAACTCGTAAATCTCCCTGGAACACCAAAACTGTGGGCAATAAGTCATGAAATGGCCATAAACGCAAAAAAGACGAGTTCTTGATCATAACTCTAAAACATATAAATCGACCTGGAATCCCAAACTACTCATGAAAACGGCCATAAAACGCAAAAATGATGACTTTTTGGTCAAACATCTCAAACATGTAAATCGTCCTGGAACCCCAAAACTATGGGCAATAGCTCATGAAAACGGCCATAAAACGCAAAAATGACGACTTTTTGGTCAAACCTCTCAAACTCGTAAATCGACCTGGAACACCAAAACTATGGGCAATAACGTATGAAATGGCCATCAAACGCAAACAATACGATTTTTTGTTCATAACTCTGAAAAGTATAAATCGCCCAGGAACCCCAGAACTATAGGTAGTAGCTCATGAAAATGGCCATAAAACGCAAAAAGACGAGTTTTGGCCATACCTCTCAAACATGTAAATCGCCCGGGAACCCCAAAACTGTGGGCAATAGCTCATGAAAACAGCCATAAAACACGAAAACGACGAGTTCATGGTCATGCCCGCAAAAATGTATCGGGCCTTACGTTCGTTGTAAATCACCCTGGAACCCTAAAACTGTGGGCAATAACTCGTGAAATGGCCATAAAACGCCGAAAAGACGAGTTTTTGGTCATAACTCTGAAACATGTAAATCGCCCTGGAACCCCAAAACTATGGGCAATAGCTCACAAAAACGGCCATAAAACTCAAAAACGATGACTTTTTGGTCAGATCTCTCAAATATGTAAATCGCCTAGGAACCCCAAAACCGTGGGAATAGCTTATGAAAACAACCATAAAACACGAAAACAACGAGTTCATGGTCATGCCCGCAAAAATGTATCGGGCCTTACGTTTGTTGTAAATCACACTGGAACGCTAAAACTATGGGCAGTACCTCATGAAAATCACCATAAAACGCAAAGAGACGACTTTTTGGTCATAACGCTAAAACATGTAAATCGCCCTGGAACCCCAAAACTATGGGCAATAGCTCATAAAAACGGCCGTAAAACGCAAAAATGACGAATTTTTAGTCAAACCTCTCAAACTCGTAAATCGACCTGGAACACCAAAACTATGGGCAATATCTCATGAAAACGGCTAAAATGCAAAACGACGACTTTTTGGTCATATCCCTCAAATATATAAATCGCCCAGGAACCCACAAAAATGACGACTATGTATTGGGCTTTATAAATCGCTCATGAAGAGAGCCATAAAATACGAAAAAAGAGTTCTTGGTCATGCCCACAAAAATGTATTGGGATTTATGTTCGTTGTAGATCACCCTGAAACCCCAAATCCATGGGATAATTCATGAAAATGGCCATAAAACGCAAAAATACGAGTTTTTGGTCATAACTCTGAAACATGTAAATCGTCCTGGAACCCCAAAAATATGGGCAATAGCTCATCAAAACGGCCATAAAGCGCAAAAATGACGACTTTTTGGTCAAACCTCTCAAACTTGTAAATTGTCCTGGAACACCAAAACTTTGGGCAATAACTCATGAAATGGCCATAAAACGCAAAAAAGACGAGTTCTTAGTCATTACTCTAAAACATGTAATTTGACCTAGAACCCCAAAACTATAGGCAATAGCTCATGAAAACGGTCATAAAACACAAAAATGACGACTTTTTGGTCAAACCTCTCAAACTCGTAAATCTCCCTGGAACACCAAAACTGTGGGCAATAAGTCATGAAATGGCCATAAACGCAAAAAAGACGAGTTCTTGATCATAACTCTAAAACATATAAATCGACCTGGAATCCCAAAACTACTCATGAAAACGGCCATAAAACGCAAAAATGATGACTTTTTGGTCAAACATCTCAAACATGTAAATCGTCCTGGAACCCCAAAACTATGGGCAATAGCTCATGAAAACGGCCATAAAACGCAAAAATGACGACTTTTTGGTCAAACCTCTCAAACTCGTAAATCGACCTGGAACACCAAAACTATGGGCAATAACGTATGAAATGGCCATCAAACGCAAACAATACGATTTTTTGTTCATAACTCTGAAAAGTATAAATCGCCCAGGAACCCCAGAACTATAGGTAATAGCTCATGAAAATGGCCATAAAACGCAAAAAGACGAGTTTTGGCCATACCTCTCAAACATGTAAATCGCCCGGGAACCCCAAAACTGTGGGGAATAGCTCATGAAAACAACCATAAAACACGAAAACGACGAGTTCATGGTCATGCCCGCAAAAATGTATCGGGCCTTACGTTCGTTGTAAATCACCCTGGAACCCTAAAACTGTGGGCAATAACTTGTGAAATGGCCATAAAACGCCGAAAAGACGAGTTTTTGGTCATAACTCTGAAACATGTAAATCGCCCTGGAACCCCAAAACTATGGGCAACAGCTCACGAAAACGGCCATAAAACGCAAAAACGATGACTTTTTGGTCAGATCTCTCAAATATGTAAATCGCCTAGGAACCCCAAAACCGTGGGAATAGCTTATGAAAACAACCATAAAACACGAAAACAACGAGTTCATGGTCATGCCCGCAAAAATGTATCGGGCCTTACGTTTGTTGTAAATCACACTGGAACGCTAAAACTATGGGCAGTACCTCATGAAAATCACCATAAAACGCAAAGAGACGACTTATTGGTCATAACGCTGAAACATGTAAATCGCCCTGGAACCCCAAAACTATGGGCACTAGCTCATAAAAACGGCCGTAAAACGCAAAAATGACGAATTTTTAGTCAAACCTCTCAAACTCGTAAATCGACCTGGAACACCAAAACTATGGGCAATATCTCATGAAAACGGCTAAAATGCAAAACGACGACTTTTTGGTCATATCCCTCAAATATATAAATCGCCCAGGAACCCACAAAAATGACGACTATGTATTGGGCTTTATAAATCGCTCATGAAGAGAGCCATAAAATACGAAAAAAGAGTTCTTGGTCATGCCCACAAAAATGTATTGGGATTTATGTTCGTTGTAGATCACCCTGAAACCCCAAATCCATGGGATAATTCATGAAAATGGCCATAAAAAGCAAAAATACGAGTTTTTGGTCATAACTCTAAAACATGTAAATCGTCCTGGAACCCCAAAAATATGGGCAATAGCTCATGAAAACGGCCATAAAGCGCAAAAATGACGACTTTTTGGTCAAACCTCTCAAACTTGTAAATTGTTCTGGAACACCAAAACTTTGGGCAATAACTCATGAAATGGCCATAAAACGCAAAAAAGACGAGTTCTTAGTCATTACTCTAAAACATGTAATTTGACCTAGAACCCCAAAACTATAGGCAATAGCTCATGAAAACGGTCATAAAACGCAAAAATGACGACTTTTTGGTCAAACCTCTCAAACTCGTAAATCTCCCTGGAACACCAAAACTGTGGGCAATAAGTCATGAAATGGCCATAAACGCAAAAAAGACGATTTTTTGTTCATAACTCGTCTGAAACTATGGGCATTAAAAATGACGACTTTTTGGTCAAACCTCTCAAACTTGTAAATTGTCCTGGAACACCAAAACTTTGGGCAATAACTCATGAAATGGCCATAAAACGCAAAAAAGACGAGTTCTTAGTCATTACTCTAAAACATGTAATTTGACCTAGAACCCCAAAACTATAGGCAATAGCTCATGAAAACGGTCATAAAACACAAAAATGACGACTTTTTGGTCAAACCTCTCAAACTCGTAAATCTCCCTGGAACACCAAAACTGTGGGCAATAAGTCATGAAATGGCCATAAACGCAAAAAAGACGAGTTCTTGATCATAACTCTAAAACATATAAATCGACCTGGAATCCCAAAACTACTCATGAAAACGGCCATAAAACGCAAAAATGATGACTTTTTGGTCAAACATCTCAAACATGTAAATCGTCCTGGAACCCCAAAACTATGGGCAATAGCTCATGAAAACGGCCATAAAACGCAAAAATGACGACTTTTTGGTCAAACCTCTCAAACTCGTAAATCGACCTGGAACACCAAAACTATGGGCAATAACGTATGAAATGGCCATCAAACGCAAACAATACGATTTTTTGTTCATAACTCTGAAAAGTATAAATCGCCCAGGAACCCCAGAACTATAGGTAATAGCTCATGAAAATGGCCATAAAACGCAAAAAGACGAGTTTTGGCCATACCTCTCAAACATGTAAATCGCCCGGGAACCCCAAAACTGTGGGGAATAGCTCATGAAAACAACCATAAAACACGAAAACGACGAGTTCATGGTCATGCCCGCAAAAATGTATCGGGCCTTACGTTCGTTGTACATCACCCTGGAACCCTAAAACTGTGGGCAATAACTCCTGAAATGGCCATAAAACGTCGAAAAGACGAGTTTTTGGTCATAACTCTGAAACATGTAAATCTCCCTGGAACCCCAAAACTATGGGCAATAGCTGACGAAAACGGCCATAAAACGCAAAAACGATGACTTTTTGGTCAGATCTCTCAAATATGTAAATCGCCTAGGAACCCCAAAACCGTGGGAATAGCTTATGAAAACAACCATAAAACACGAAAACAACGAGTTCATGGTCATGCCCGCAAAAATGTATCGGGCCTTACGTTTGTTGTAAATCACACTGGAATGCTAAAACTATGGGCAGTACCTCATGAAAATCACCATAAAACGCAAAGAGACGACTTATTGGTCATAACGCTGAAACATGTAAATCGCCCTGGAACCCCAAAACTATGGGCACTAGCTCATAAAAACGGCCGTAAAACGCAAAAATGACGAATTTTTAGTCAAACCTCTCAAACTCGTAAATCGACCTGGAACACCAAAACTATGGGCAATATCTCATGAAAACGGCTAAAATGCAAAACGACGACTTTTTGGTCATATCCCTCAAATATATAAATCGCCCAGGAACCCACAAAAATGACGACTATGTATTGGGCTTTATAAATCGCTCATGAAGAGAGCCATAAAATACGAAAAAAGAGTTCTTGGTCATGCCCACAAAAATGTATTGGGATTTATGTTCGTTGTAGATCACCCTGAAACCCCAAATCCATGGGATAATTCATGAAAATGGCCATAAAAAGCAAAAATACGAGTTTTTGGTCATAACTCTAAAACATGTAAATCGTCCTGGAACCCCAAAAATATGGGCAATAGCTCATGAAAACGGCCATAAAGCGCAAAAATGACGACTTTTTGGTCAAACCTCTCAAACTTGTAAATTGTTCTGGAACACCAAAACTTTGGGCAATAACTCATGAAATGGCCATAAAACGCAAAAAAGACGAGTTCTTAGTCATTACTCTAAAACATGTAATTCGACCTAGAACCCCAAAACTATAGGCAATAGCTCATGAAAACGGTCATAAAACGCAAAAATGACGACTTTTTGGTCAAACCTCTCAAACTCGTAAATCTCCCTGGAACACCAAAACTGTGGGCAATAAGTCATGAAATGGCCATAAACGCAAAAAAGACGAGTTCTTGATCATAACTCTAAAACATATAAATCGACCTGGAATCCCAAAACTACTCATGAAAACGGCCATAAAACGCAAAAATGATGACTTTTTGGTCAAACATCTCAAACATGTAAATCGTCCTGGAACCCCAAAACTATGGGCAATAGCTCATGAAAACGGCCATAAAACGCAAAAATGACGACTTTTTGGTCAAACCTCTCAAACTCGTAAATCGACCTGGAACACCAAAACTATGGGCAATAACGTATGAAATGGCCATCAAACGCAAACAATACGATTTTTTGTTCATAACTCTGAAAAGTATAAATCGCCCAGGAACCCCAGAACTATAGGTAATAGCTCATGAAAATGGCCATAAAACGCAAAAAGACGAGTTTTGGCCATACCTCTCAAACATGTAAATCGCCCGGGAACCCCAAAACTGTGGGGAATAGCTCATGAAAACAACCATAAAACACGAAAACGACGAGTTCATGGTCATGCCCGCAAAAATGTATCGGGCCTTACGTTCGTTGTAAATCACCCTGGAACCCTAAAACTGTGGGCAATAACTTGTGAAATGGCCATAAAACGCCGAAAAGACGAGTTTTTGGTCATAACTCTGAAACATGTAAATCGCCCTGGAACCCCAAAACTATGGGCAACAGCTCACGAAAACGGCCATAAAACGCAAAAACGATGACTTTTTGGTCAGATCTCTCAAATATGTAAATCGCCTAGGAACCCCAAAACCGTGGGAATAGCTTATGAAAACAACCATAAAACACGAAAACAACGAGTTCATGGTCATGCCCGCAAAAATGTATCGGGCCTTACGTTTGTTGTAAATCACACTGGAACGCTAAAACTATGGGCAGTACCTCATGAAAATCACCATAAAACGCAAAGAGACGACTTATTGGTCATAACGCTGAAACATGTAAATCGCCCTGGAACCCCAAAACTATGGGCACTAGCTCATAAAAACGGCCGTAAAACGCAAAAATGACGAATTTTTAGTCAAACCTCTCAAACTCGTAAATCGACCTGGAACACCAAAACTATGGGCAATATCTCATGAAAACGGCTAAAATGCAAAACGACGACTTTTTGGTCATATCCCTCAAATATATAAATCGCCCAGGAACCCACAAAAATGACGACTATGTATTGGGCTTTATAAATCGCTCATGAAGAGAGCCATAAAATACGAAAAAAGAGTTCTTGGTCATGCCCACAAAAATGTATTGGGATTTATGTTCGTTGTAGATCACCCTGAAACCCCAAATCCATGGGATAATTCATGAAAATGGCCATAAAAAGCAAAAATACGAGTTTTTGGTCATAACTCTAAAACATGTAAATCGTCCTGGAACCCCAAAAATATGGGCAATAGCTCATGAAAACGGCCATAAAGCGCAAAAATGACGACTTTTTGGTCAAACCTCTCAAACTTGTAAATTGTTCTGGAACACCAAAACTTTGGGCAATAACTCATGAAATGGCCATAAAACGCAAAAAAGACGAGTTCTTAGTCATTACTCTAAAACATGTAATTTGACCTAGAACCCCAAAACTATAGGCAATAGCTCATGAAAACGGTCATAAAACGCAAAAATGACGACTTTTTGGTCAAACCTCTCAAACTCGTAAATCTCCCTGGAACACCAAAACTGTGGGCAATAAGTCATGAAATGGCCATAAACGCAAAAAAGACGATTTTTTGTTCATAACTCGTCTGAAACTATGGGCATTAAAAATGACGACTTTTTGGTCAAACCTCTCAAACTCGTAAATCGCCCTAGAACACCAAAACAGTGGGCAATAACTCATGAAATGGCCATAAACGCAAAAAATACGATTTTTTGTTCATAACTCTGAAAAGTATAAATCGCCCAGGAACCCCGGAACTCTAGGTAATAGCTCATGAAAACGGCCATAAAACGCAAAAAGACGAGTTTTTGGCCATACCTCTCAAACTTGTAAATCGCCCGGGAACCCCAAAACTGTGGGCAATAGCTCATGAAAACAGCCATAAAACACGAAAACGACGAGTTCATGGTCGTGCCCGCAAAAATGTATCGGGCCTTACGTTCGTTGTAAATCACCCTGGAACCCTAAAACTGTGGGCAATAACTCGTGAAATGGCCATAAAACGCAGAAAAGACGAGTTTTTGGTCATAACTCTGAAACATGTAAATCGCCCTGGAACCCCAAAACTATGGGCAATAGCTCACGAAAATGGCTATAAAACGCAAAAATGATGACTTTTTGGTCAGATCTCTCAAATATGTAAATCGCCTAGGAACCCCAAAACCGTGGGAATAGCTTATGAAAACAACCATAAAACACGAAAACAAAGAGTTCATGGTCATGCCCGCAAAAATGTATCGGACCTTACATTTGTTGTAAATAACCCTGGAACGCTAAAACTATGGGCAGTACCTCATGAAAATCACCATAAAACGCAAAGAGACGACTTTTTGGTCATAACGCTGAAACATGTAAATCGCCCTGGAACCCCAAAACTATGGGCAATAGCTCATAAAAACGGCCGTAAAACGCAAAAATGACGAATTTTTAGTCAAACCTCTCAAACTCGTAAATCGACCTGGAACACCAAAACTATGGGCAATATCTCATGAAAACGGCTAAAATGCAAAACGACAACTTTTTGGTCATATCCCTCAAATATATAAATCGCCCAGGAACCCACAAAATACGAAAAAAGAGTTCTTGGTCATGCCCACAAAAATGTATTGGGCTTTATGTTCGTTGTAGATCACCCTGAAACCCCAAATCCATGGGATAATTCATGAAAATGGCCATAAAACGCAAAAATACGAGTTTTTGGTCATAACTCTAAAACATGTAAATCGTCCTGGAACCCCAAAAATATGGGCAATAGCTCATGAAAACGGCCATAAAGCGCAAAAATGACGACTTTTTGGTCAAACCTCTCAAACTTGTAAATTGTCCTGGAACACCAAAACTTTGGGCAATAACTCATGAAATGGCCATAAAACGCAAAAAAGACGAGTTCTTAGTCATTACTCTAAAACATGTAATTTGACCTAGAACCCCAAAACTATAGGCAATAGCTCATGAAAACGGTCATAAAACACAAAAATGACGACTTTTTGGTCAAACCTCTCAAACTCGTAAATCTCCCTGGAACACCAAAACTGTGGGCAATAAGTCATGAAATGGCCATAAACGCAAAAAAGACGAGTTCTTGATCATAACTCTAAAACATATAAATCGACCTGGAATCCCAAAACTACTCATGAAAACGGCCATAAAACGCAAAAATGATGACTTTTTGGTCAAACATCTCAAACATGTAAATCGTCCTGGAACCCCAAAACTATGGGCAATAGCTCATGAAAACGGCCATAAAACGCAAAAATGACGACTTTTTGGTCAAACCTCTCAAACTCGTAAATCGACCTGGAACACCAAAACTATGGGCAATAACGTATGAAATGGCCATCAAACGCAAACAATACGATTTTTTGTTCATAACTCTGAAAAGTATAAATCGCCCAGGAACCCCAGAACTATAGGTAATAGCTCATGAAAATGGCCATAAAACGCAAAAAGACGAGTTTTGGCCATACCTCTCAAACATGTAAATCGCCCGGGAACCCCAAAACTGTGGGGAATAGCTCATGAAAACAACCATAAAACACGAAAACGACGAGTTCATGGTCATGCCCGCAAAAATGTATCGGGCCTTACGTTCGTTGTACATCACCCTGGAACCCTAAAACTGTGGGCAATAACTCCTGAAATGGCCATAAAACGTCGAAAAGACGAGTTTTTGGTCATAACTCTGAAACATGTAAATCTCCCTGGAACCCCAAAACTATGGGCAATAGCTGACGAAAACGGCCATAAAACGCAAAAACGATGACTTTTTGGTCAGATCTCTCAAATATGTAAATCGCCTAGGAACCCCAAAACCGTGGGAATAGCTTATGAAAACAACCATAAAACACGAAAACAACGAGTTCATGGTCATGCCCGCAAAAATGTATCGGGCCTTACGTTTGTTGTAAATCACACTGGAATGCTAAAACTATGGGCAGTACCTCATGAAAATCACCATAAAACGCAAAGAGACGACTTATTGGTCATAACGCTGAAACATGTAAATCGCCCTGGAACCCCAAAACTATGGGCACTAGCTCATAAAAACGGCCGTAAAACGCAAAAATGACGAATTTTTAGTCAAACCTCTCAAACTCGTAAATCGACCTGGAACACCAAAACTATGGGCAATATCTCATGAAAACGGCTAAAATGCAAAACGACGACTTTTTGGTCATATCCCTCAAATATATAAATCGCCCAGGAACCCACAAAAATGACGACTATGTATTGGGCTTTATAAATCGCTCATGAAGAGAGCCATAAAATACGAAAAAAGAGTTCTTGGTCATGCCCACAAAAATGTATTGGGATTTATGTTCGTTGTAGATCACCCTGAAACCCCAAATCCATGGGATAATTCATGAAAATGGCCATAAAAAGCAAAAATACGAGTTTTTGGTCATAACTCTAAAACATGTAAATCGTCCTGGAACCCCAAAAATATGGGCAATAGCTCATGAAAACGGCCATAAAGCGCAAAAATGACGACTTTTTGGTCAAACCTCTCAAACTTGTAAATTGTTCTGGAACACCAAAACTTTGGGCAATAACTCATGAAATGGCCATAAAACGCAAAAAAGACGAGTTCTTAGTCATTACTCTAAAACATGTAATTCGACCTAGAACCCCAAAACTATAGGCAATAGCTCATGAAAACGGTCATAAAACGCAAAAATGACGACTTTTTGGTCAAACCTCTCAAACTCGTAAATCTCCCTGGAACACCAAAACTGTGGGCAATAAGTCATGAAATGGCCATAAACGCAAAAAAGACGAGTTCTTGATCATAACTCTAAAACATATAAATCGACCTGGAATCCCAAAACTACTCATGAAAACGGCCATAAAACGCAAAAATGATGACTTTTTGGTCAAACATCTCAAACATGTAAATCGTCCTGGAACCCCAAAACTATGGGCAATAGCTCATGAAAACGGCCATAAAACGCAAAAATGACGACTTTTTGGTCAAACCTCTCAAACTCGTAAATCGACCTGGAACACCAAAACTATGGGCAATAACGTATGAAATGGCCATCAAACGCAAACAATACGATTTTTTGTTCATAACTCTGAAAAGTATAAATCGCCCAGGAACCCCAGAACTATAGGTAATAGCTCATGAAAATGGCCATAAAACGCAAAAAGACGAGTTTTGGCCATACCTCTCAAACATGTAAATCGCCCGGGAACCCCAAAACTGTGGGGAATAGCTCATGAAAACAACCATAAAACACGAAAACGACGAGTTCATGGTCATGCCCGCAAAAATGTATTGGGCTTTATGTTCATTGTAGATCACCCTAAAACCCCAAAACTATGGTCAATAACTCATGAAAATGCCCGCAAAAATATATCGGGCCTTATGTTCGTTGTAAATCACCCTGTAACCCTAAAACTGTGGGCAATAACTCATGAAATGGCCATAAAATGCAGAAAAGACGAGTTCTTGGTAATAACTCTGAAATATGTAAATCGACCTGGAACCCCTAAACTACTCATGAAAATGACCATAAAACGTAAAAATGATGACTTTTTGGTCAAATATCTCAAACATGTGGGCAATAAATAATGAAATGGCCATCAAACGCAAAAAGAAGAGTTCTTGGTCATAACTCTCAAACATGTAAATCGACCTGGAACCCAAAAACTATAGGCAATACCGCATGAAAACGGCCATAAAACACAAAAAACGACGAGGTTTTGGTCATACCTCGCAAACATGTAAATTGTCCTAAACCCCAAAACGGTGGGCAATAACTCAAGAAAATGGCCATAAAACGCAAAAAATACGATTTTTTGGTCATAACTCTAAAAAATATAAATCACCCTAGAATACGAAATCTATAGTAGTAGCTCATGAAAACGGCGATAAAACACAAAAACGACGAATTTTTGATCATACTTCTCAAAATGTAAATCACCTAGAAACCCCAAAATCTGGGCAAGAGCTCATGAAAACAACCATAAAACACGAAAACGACGAGTTCATGGTCATGCCCGCAAAAATGTATCGGGCCTTACGTTCGTTGTAAATCACCCAGGAACACAAAACTATGGCAGTAACTCATGAAAATGGCCATCAAACGCAAAAGGACGACTTTTTGTTCATAACTCTGAAACATGTAAATCGCCCTGGAACACCAAAACTATGGGCAATAGCTCAAGAAAACGGCCATAAAACGCAAAAATGATGACTTTTTCTCAAACCTCTCAAACTCGTAAATCGCCCTGGAACAGTAAAACTATGGGCAATAACTCATGAAATTGCCAAAAAACGCAAAAATACGAATTTTTGGTCATAACTCTGAAAAGTATAAATCGCCTTTTAACCCCAAAACTATAGGCAATAGCTCATGAAAACGGCCATAAAACGCAAAAATGACGACTTTTTGGTCATACCTCTCACACATGTAAATCGCCCAGAAACCCCAAAACAGTGGGCAATAGCTCATGAAAAAAACCATAAAACACGAAAAATACGAGTTCATGATCATGCCCGCAAGAATGTATCGGGCCTTTTTTTATTTGTAAATCACCCTGGAACACTAAAACTATGGGCACTAACTCATGAAAAAGGCCATAAACGCAAAAAGACGAGTTTTTGGTCATAACTCTAAAACATATAAATCGCTCTAGAACCCCAAAACTATGGGCAATAGCTCATGAAAACGGCCATAAAACGCAAAAATGACGACTTTTTGGTCAAACCTCTCAAACTTGTAAATCGCCCTAGAACACCAAAATTATGGGAAATAACTCATGAAATGGCCATAAAACACAAAAAAGACGAGTTTTTGGTCATAATTCTGAAACATGTAAATCCACCTGGAACCCCAAAACTATAGGAAATAGCTCATGAAAACGTCTATAAAACGCAAAAACATCAAATTTTTGGTCATACCTAACAAATATGTAAATCGCCCAGCAATAGTAAAACTGTGGGCAATAGCTCATGAAAACAGCCATAAAACACGAAAACGATGAGTTCATGGTCATGCCCGCAAAAATGTACCGGGCCTTATGTTCATTGTAAATCACCCTGGAACCCTAAAACAGTGGGCAATAACTCATGAAAATGGCCATAAAACACAGAAAAGACGAGTTTTTGGTCATAACTCTAAAACATGTAAATCGCCCTGGAACCCTAAAACTATGGGCAATAGCTCATGGAAACGGCCAAAAAACACAACAATGACAACTTTTTTGATCAAACCTCTCAAACTCGTAAATCGCCCTGGAACAGCAAAACTGTGGGCAATAACTCATGAAATGGCCATAAACCCAAAAAGACGAGTTCTAGGTCATAACTCGAAAACATGTAAATCGACTTGGAACCCCAAAACTACTCATGAAAACGACCATAAAACGCAAAAATGATGACTTTTTGGTCAAACATCTCAAACATGTAAATCGCCCTTGAACACCAAAACTGTGGGCAATAACTAATGAAATGGCCATCAAACGCAAAAAGAAGAGTTCTTGGTCATAACTCTCAAACATGTAAGTCGACCTGGAACCCAAAAACCATAGGCAATAGCGCATGAAAACGGCCATAAAACACAAAAAACAACGAGTTTTTGGTCATACCTCTCAAACATGTAAATTCTCCTGAACCCCAAAACGGTGGGCAATAACTCATGAAATTTGCCATAAAACGCAAAAAATACGAGTTTTTGGTCATAACTCTAAAAAATATAAATCACCCTAGAATGCCAAATCTATAGGCAGTAGCTCATGAAAACGGCTATAAAACACAAAAACGACGACTTTTTGGCCATACCTCTTAAACATGTAAATCGCCCAGAAACCCGAAAATCTGGGCAATAGCTCATGAAAACAACCATAAAACATGAAAACGACGAGTTCATGGTCATGCCCGCAAAAATGTATCGGGCCTTACGTTCGTTGTAAATCACCCTGGAACACTAAAACTATGGGCAGTAACTCATAAAAATGGCCATAAAACGCAAAAAGACGACTTTTTGGTCGTAACTCTAAAACATGTACATCGCCCTCGAACCCAAAACTATGGGCAATAGCTCATGAAAATGGCCATAAAACAGAAAAATGATGACTTTTTGGTCAAACCTCTCAAACTCGTAAATCGCCCTGGAACAGTAAAACTGTGGGCAATAACTCATGAAATGGCCATAAAACATAAAAATATGAATTTTTGGTCATAACTCTGAAAAGTATAAATCGCATTTTAACCCCAAAACTATAGGCAATAGCTCATGAAAACGGCCATAAGACGTAAAAACGACGACTTTTTGGTCATCCCTCTCAAACATGTAAATCGCCCAAGAACCCCAAAACCGTGGGAATAGCTTATGAAAACAACCATAAACACGAAAAGAACGAGATCATGGTCATACCCGCAAAAATGTATCGGGCCTTACGTTTGTTTTAAATCACCCTGGAACGCTAAAACTATGGGCAGTACCTCATGAAAATGGCCATAAAACGCAAAAAGACGACTTTTTGGTCATAATGCTGAAACATGTAAATCGCCCTGGAACCCAAAAACTATGGTCAATAGCTGTTGGATATATGCCCTAGAGGCAATAATAAATGTAGTTATTATTATATCTTTGTGTTTATGATAAATTTTTACATTCATGCTATAATAGGATTAACAAGGAAACATTAATACTTGTGTGATTTGTAAACTAAATTAGAGTCCCTAGTAAAGCCTCTTTGTAATACTAGCTTGTTGGTTAATAAATGATTGTGGTTTCCCTATCATGAACATTGAGATGTTATTAACAACAAGATCATATCGTTAGGAGAATGGTATGATGGACATACTCTTATAGATAAGCGTAGCATAAAGATCAAGTCATTTTAATAGTTCAATTGCTATATGCTTTCTGATACATAGTAACCTAATTCGTTCGACCATGAGATCATGCATATCACCATCACCAGATGGATGCTTTGATGACATCAAACACCACACCGTAACTGTGTGGCTATAAAGGTGGCATTGAGTGTTCGGAAAGTATTGGTTGAGACACATGGATCAAGAGTGGTATTTGTCCATCCATATGACAAATAGATATACTCTGGGCCCTCTTGGTGGAATGTCATCCGATTGGCTTGCAAGCATCTGACTGGCTCACAAGGGATCACATATCACGGGAACGAGAAAATAGTACTTATCGGTAACGAGGTTGAACTAGGTATGCAGAGATACCGACGATCAAAACCTCGGATAAGTAAACTATCGTGAGACAAAGGGAAATTGGTATCGTATGTAAGTGGTTCATTCGATTGCAAAGTAATCGTAGAAATATGTGGGAACCATATGAATTTCCAGATTCCTCTATTGGTTATTGTTCGGAGAAGTGTCTCGATCATGTCCGCATAATTCACGAACCGTAGGGAGACACACTTAAGGATTAGATGTTGTTGAGTAGTTATGGAATGATGAGTAAGAGACCGAATGTTGTTCGAAGTCTCGGATGGGATCCGGGATATCACGAGGAGATCCGGAATGGTCCGGAGAATAAGATTCATATAAGGAAAGTCCTGTTTCGGGGTTGGAGAATGGTTCCGGTGTTTTCATCGGGAATGTTCTAGAGGGTTCCGGAAGGTCCGGCACTCCGGAGGGGAAGGGTACATGAATGTGTCATAACAAGTTGGAATGGTTGCATCATGTACTAGGTGTCATCGCTGAGCAAAATAAAGGGATAAATCAAATCCTAGTTTGAAAAGTCAAACGCCAATTTGAAAAGTCAAACGGCAAGTTTGCTTGGTGGAGGGAGAGTAGGAAACCTACTTGGGGAGGAGTTCCTCTCCCTCCACCCGCCGGCCATGGAAGCCGAGTTGGGGAGGGACTCCCCTCCCATTGGCTGGCGCCCTCCACCTATATAAGGAGGGGCAGGGCTGCCCCTCCAAGACTACACCTTGCCTCACCAAAACCCTAGCCCTAAGCCGCCGGCGCCACCACCTCCTGCTGCTGCCGCCGCCTAGGGCAAACCCTAGCCGCCGACTTGGGCTGCCCCAAGCCCTAGCCGTCGACCTAGCCCTCTCTCCTTGGTGTGTCTAAACCCTAGATCACCTAGGCCTCTCTCATAGTCCACCATACTCGCTCCGGCTTAAGGCGAAGCCCTGCGAGATCTCCCCTCTACTTCCGGTACCACGCCGTTGTGCTGCCGGAATCGCGAGGAGAGTTCTACAACCTCCGCTGCCTGCTGGAACAAGGGAGAGGAAGGTCTTCGTCGAGTACCGAACGTGTGACCGACTGCGGGAACGCTGCCGGAAGGCAGCGCCGGAAGGATCGTCTACACGATCTTGAGATCGGCAAGAGTACGACTACATCACCCACGAGAATCCGCTCTCGTTAAACACTTTGGAATCTTCGAGGGTGAGTTATTCCATCGACTCGTTGCTACAATCTAGTAGATAGATCTTGGCTTATTTGTTTGTATGTGGTAGAAAATTTTTGTTTTCGTGCTACCAACCCCTACAGTGGTATCAGATCCGTGTCTATATGTAGATCTGTTGCACGAGTAGAACACAATGGTCATTATGGGCGGTGGTACTTTTATTATCAATTGCTTCTTGTGTACTTTGCATCTTGCGGTATGATGGGATGAAGCGGCCCGGGCTAACCTTCCATGACATCGTTCATGAGACTTGCTCCACGCTCAACATGCAAATTGTATTGAATAAGTGGCTTTGCAGGTGTCTGTCTCTCCCATTATAGTATAGATCCAATTTACAACGGGAACTTGATAGTTCAAACATCAACGTTGTGGTTCTTGTTCGTAAGTTAGATCGACACTTATTGAAAGCCCCAAACCACGTAAAATATGCAAAGAAATTAGAGGCGTATAACTTTGTTTTGCAGGGGTGTGCTGTGATGTGATATGGCCATGATTGTGATTATATTTGTTTTATGCAATGTTCCTTATTGTAAGTTGGCAACCGTCAGCGTCATTGACCTTGATTTATGTTAAGACCCGCGTCTATTCAAAGTAGTTGTAATAGTTGAATCTGGTAGAACACAATCATGGAGCAGCGTCATTGACCTTGATGCAATGCCGGTGATGATGGATATCATGTTCGTGCGTGAAGATGGAGATCGGAAGCACAAAGAAGAAAGGCCATATCATATCACATATTATGAATTGCATGTGATGTTAATCCTTTATGCATCTTGTATTGCTTAGTTAACGACGGTAGCATTATAAGATGATCCCTCATGCACATGAATTTCATGTTCTAAAGTGTTCATCCTTAGTAAGCACCGTTGCTAAAGCTTGTTTTTTCGAAGCACCACGTGATGATCGGGTGTGTTAGATTCTGCAAGTGTATACAACGTGAGCAAGCCAGATTTGCTCATGCGGAAGCTAAGGTTTGATCTTGACGAGCCTAGCATGTACAGACATGGTCTCGGAACACAGATCACCAAAAGGTAAGGCATGAATCATATAGTAGATATGATGAACATGTTGATTCTTCGCCAGTGAAGCTACATCAACTCTCGTGATGATCGGTTTTGATGTGGTGGATTTGGTTCGTGTGATCACTAAAACAATGTGAGGGATATTGTTTTGAGTGGGAGTTCACCTAGATTAATTTAACTATTAATTAGAACTCAATTTGTCATAAACTTAGTCTAAACTATTGCAAATATGTTGTAGATCAATGGCGGCCCCTACCATCAATTTTAATGCGTTCCTAGAGAAAGAAAAGTTGAAAAACAATGGAAGCAACTTCATGGATTGGTTTCGCAATTTGAGGATTGTCCTCAATGCTGGTAATTTGACCTATGTGTTGGATGCACCGCTGGGTGACCCGCCTGCAGCTGATGCTACCAATGAAGTAAAGAATGTTTACCTCGCTCGGAAGACTCAGTACTCCACAGTTCAGTGTGCTATCTTGTATGGTTTGGAATCTGAGCTTCAGAAAAGGTTTGAGAATTCAGACCCATGATATTGTCCGTGAACTCAAATTGATTTTTGAGACTCACGCGGCAGTTGAGAGCTATGAGGCTTCTGAAAAGTTCTTTAACTGCAAGATGGAAGAGGGCAGCTCTGTTAGTGAGCATGTGCTTAAGATGTCTGGGCACGCAAACAAACTCCAAAGCTTGGGTATAGTGATTCCTAATGCTTTGGGGATTTACCGTGTCCTCCAATCACTCCCACCAAGTTACAAGAACTTAGTGATGAAATACAATATGCAAAGCATGAACAAGCAGTTGCCAGAACTCTTCTCCATGTTGAAATTTGCAGAAGTGGAGATCAAGAGAGAGCACCAACTGTTGATGGTCAATAAGACCACCAAATTCAAGAAAGTCAAGTCTAAGCAAAAGGGACACTTCAAAAAGGTTGGTAAGAAAGTTACCGCACCGACGAAGAAGACCAAGGCTGGACCTAAGCCAGATACTGAGTGCTTTTACTGCAAGGGAGAAGGTCACTGGAAGGGGAATTGCCCAAAGTACTTGGTGGATTTGAAGAACGACAACATCAAGAAGAAAGGTATATCCGATATACATTTTATTGGTGTGTATCTCACTAGTACTCGTATTAGTGCCTGGGTATTTGATACTGGTTCGGTTGCTCATATTTGTAACTCGAAACAGGTGCTGCAGACTAAACGGAAGCTAGCGAAGAACGAGGTGACGATGCGCGTAGGAAATGGATCAAAGGTTGATGTGATCGTGGTCGGCACGCTACCTCTTCATCTACCATCGGGATTCGTTTTATACTTAAATAATTGTTATTTGGTGTCTGCGTTAAGCATGAACATTATATCGGGATCTTGTTTATTGCGAGACGGTTACTTGTTTAAGTCCGAGAATAATGGTTGTTCGATTTATATGAGTAATATGTTTTATGCACATGCACCTTTGATAGATGGTCTATTCTTATTGAATCTCGATAGTGGAAATACACATATTAATAACATTGAAGCTAAACGTTTGAAATTGAGCGATAACTCGACCTATATGTGGCACTGTCGTCTTGGTCACATTGGAGTGAAGCGTATGAAGAAACTCCATTCCGATGGACTTCTTGAATCACTTGATTTCGAATCACTTGAAAGATGAGAAGCATGTCTGATGGGTAAAATGACTAAGACTCCATTTTCTGGTATGATGGAGCGAGCTACGGACTTATTGGAAATCATACATACCGATGTGTGTGGTCCAATGAGTGTAGCATCGCGCGGTGGTTATCGTTATATTCTTACCTTCACGGATGACTTGAGTAGATATGGGTATATCTATTTCATGAAACATAAGTCTGAAACTTTCGAGAAGTTTAAGGAATTTCAAAGTGAGGTGGAGAATCAACGTAACAAGAATATTAAATTTGTACGTTCTGATCGTGGAGGTGAATATCTAAGTTACAAGTTTGGCGAGCATTTGAAGAAATGAGGAATACTTTCACAATTGACACCATCGGGAACACCACAACTTAATGGTGTGTCCGAACATCGTAATCGAACTCTCTTAGATATGGTTCGTTCTATGATGTCACTTACAGATTTGCCTCTATTATTTTGGGGTTATGCATTAGAAACATCCGCATTCACTTTAAATAGGGCACCATCTAAATCCCTTGAAATGACACCGTATGAATTATGGTTTGGGAAGAAACCTAAATTGTCGTTCCTTAAAGTTTGGGGTTGCGAAGCCTATGTAAAGAAGTTACAACCGGACAAGCTTGAACCCAAAGCGGAAAAATGCGTCTTCATAGGATACCCAAAGGAAACTATTGGGTATACCTTCTATCATAGATCCGAAGACAAAATCTTTGTTGCCAAGAATGGATCCTTTCTATAGAAGGAATTTCTCTCGAAAGAAGTGACTGGAAGGAAAGTAGAACTCAACGAGGTTGTCAAACCTTCTCTCGAACCTGCGAGTAGCGCATCACCGGAAGAAGTTCCTGTCGTGCCTGCACCAATAAGAGAGGAAGCTAATGATGATGATCATGAAACTTCGGTTGTAGTTGCTACAGAGCCTCGCAGGTCAACGAGAACTCGTACCACTCCTGATTGGTATGATCCTATTATGTTGGTGGACTACACCGATGACCCTACGACATATGAGGAAGCGATGATGAGCCTAGATTCCAATAAATGGCAAGAAGCCATGAAATCCGTGTTTGGATCCATGTACGAAAACCAAGTATGGACTTTGGTGGACTTACCGGATGGCCGGAAGGCTGTCGAGAACAAATGGATTTTCATGAAGAAAACAGATGCTGATGGTAATGTTACTATCTATAAAGCTCGACTTGTCGCAAAAGGGTTTCGAAAAATTCAAGGAGTTGACTACGATGAGACTTTATCACCAGTAGCGAAGCTGAAGTCTGTGAGGATTTTGTTAGCAATCGCTGCATATTATGACTATGAGATATGGCAGATGGATGTCAAAACGGCGTTCCTCAATGGAGACATTGATGAAGAGTTGTATATGATGCAATCCAAAGGTTTTGTCGATCCTAAAGATGCTAACAAGGTATGCAAACTTCAACGGTCCATATATGGATTGAAGCAAGCATCCCGAAGTTGGAATCAACGTTTTGATAAGGTAATCAAAAGTTTTGGTTTTATACAAACTTATGGAGAAGCTTGTATTTACAATAAAGTGAGTGGGAGCTCTGTAGCATTCTTAATACTATATGTAGATGACATATTGTTGATTGGGAATGATGTAGACCTTCTTAATAGTGTCAAGGAATATTTGAATAATAGTTTTTCAATGAAATATCTTGGCGAAGCAGCTTACATATTAGGCATAAAGATTTATAGAGATAGATCGAGACGCCTAATATCATTGTCACAAAGTACATATTTGGACAAAGTTCTAAAGAGATTTGGAATGGAAGATAGCAAGAAAGGGTTCTAGCCCATGTTGCCCAATACGACCTTGAGTAAAACTCAAAGTCCAGCAACGGCAGAAGATAGAGAAAGAATGAGTAAGACTCCCTATGCCTCGGCCATAGGATCTGTAATGTATGCCATGCTATGTACTAGACCCGACATTGCATATGCTATTAGTTTGACTAGCATATATCAAAGTGATCCAGGAGTGGATCATGGACAGCGGTCAAAAACATCCTTAAGTACTTAAGAAGAACTAAGGATATGGTTCCTTCTTATGGAGGTGATGAACACCTCGTTGTTAATGATTACACTGATTCTAGTTGGAACACCGATCTGGGTGATTCTAAATCTCAATCTGGATACGTATTTACTTTGAATGGTGCAGCAGTTAGCTGGAGGAGTGCAAAGCAAAGCGTTGTGGCGAGATCTTCAACTGAGTCGGAATACATAGCTGCTTCAGAGGCTTCACAAGAAGCGATATGGATGAAGGAGTTCATTACAGAGCTCGGTGTGGTTTGAAGTGCGCTGGACCCAATGTCTATCTGCTGTGATAACATGGGCGCCATAGCCAATGCGCAAGAACCAAGGTCACACAAGAAGCTGAAGCACATCAAGCTACGTTTTCACGCTATTCGAGAACATGTCCAAGATGGTGACATAATGATTTGCAAAGTACACACAGATCTGAATGTGGCGGATCCGTTGACTAAACCTCTCCCGAGGGCAAAACATGACCAACACCAAACTGCCATGGGTGTTCGGTATATTAACATGTAATCTAGATTAGTTGACTCTAGTGCAAGTGGGAGACTGTTGGAGATATGCCCTAGAGTCAATAATAAATGTAGTTATTATTATATCTTTGTGTTTATGATAAATGTTTACATTCATGCTATAATAGTATTAACAAGGAAACATTAATACTTGTGTGATTTGTAAACTAAATTAGAGTCCCTAGTAAAGCCTCTTTATAATACTAGCTTGTTGGTTAATAAATGATTGTGGTTTCCCTATCATGAACATTGAGATGTTATTAACAACAAGATCATATAGTTAGGAGAATGGTATGATGGACATACTCCTATAGATAAGCGTAGCATAAAGATCAAGTCATTTTAATAGTTCAATTGCTATATGCTTTCTGATACATAGTAACCTAATTCGTTCGACCATGAGATCATGCATATCACCATCACCGAAAGGATGCTTTGATGACATCAAACACCACACCGTAACTGGGTGGCTATAAAGGTGGCATTGAGTGTTCGGAAAGTATTGGTTGAGACACATGGATCAAGAGTGGGATTTGTCCATCCATATGACAGATAGATATACTCTGGGCCCTCTCGGTGGAATGTCATCCAATTGGCTTGCAAGCATGTGACAGGCTCACAAGGGATCATATATCATGGGAACTAGAAAAGAGTACTTATCGGTAACGAGGTTGAACTAGGTATGCAGAGATACCGACGATCAAAACCTCGGATAAGTAAACTATCGTGAGACAAAGGGAAATTGGTATCGTATGTAAGTGGTTCATTTGATCGCAAAGTAATCGTAGAAATATGTGGGACCATATGAATTTCCAGATTCCTCTATTGGTTATTGTTCGGAGAAGTGTCTCGATCATGTCCGCATAAGTCACGAACCGTAGGGAGACACACTTAAGGATTCGATGTTGTTGAGTAGTTATGGAATGATGAGTAAGAGAACGAATGTTGTTCGGAGTCTCGGATGGGATCCGGGATATCACGAGGAGATCCGGAATGGTCCGGAGAATAAGATTCATATAAGGAAAGTCCTGTTTCGGTGTTGGAGAATGGTTCCAGTGTTTTCATCGGGAATGTTCTAGAAGGTTCTGGAAGGTCCGGCACTCCGGAGGGGAAGGGTACATGAATGTGTCATAACAAGTTGGAATGGTTGCATCATGTACTAGGTGTCATCGCTGAGCAAAATAAAGGGATAAATCAAATCCTAGTTTGAAAAGTCAAACGCCAATTTGTAAAGTCAAACGACAAGTTTGCTTGGTGGAGGGAGAGTAGGAAACCTACTTGGGGAGGAGTTCCTCTCCCTCCACCCGCCGGCCTTGGAAGCGGAGTTGGGGAGGGACTCCCCTCCCCTTGGCCGACGCCCTCCACCTATATAAGGAGGGGCAGGGCTGCCCCTCCAAGACTACACCTTGCCTCACCAAAACCCTAGCCCTAAGCCGCCGGCGCCACCACCTCCTGCTGCTGCCGCCGCCTAGGGCAAACCCTAGCCGCCGACTTGGGCTTCCCCAAGCCCTACCCGTCGAACTAGCCCTCTCTCCTTGATGTGTCTAAACCCTAGATCACCGAGGCCTCTCTCTCATAGTCCAGCATACTCGCTCCGGCTTAAGGCGAAGCCCTGCGAGATCTCCCCTCTACTTCCGGTACCATGCCGTTATCCTGCCGGAATCGCGAGGAGAGTGCTACAACCTCCGCTGCCTGCTGGAACAAGGGAGAGGAAGGTCTTAGTCGAGTACCGAACGTGTGACCGACTGCGGGAGCGCTGCCGGAACGCAGCGCCGGAAGGATCGTCTACACGATCTTGAGATCGGCAAGAGTACGACTACATCACCCACGAGAATCCGCTCTCATTAAACACTTTGGAATCTTCGAGGGTGAGTTATTCCATCGACTCGTTGCTACAATCTAGTAGATAGATCTTGGCTTATTTGTTTGTATGCGGTAGAAATTTTTTGATTTCCATGCTACGAACCCCTACAATAGCTCATAAAAACGGCCGTAAACGCAAAAATGACGAATTTTTAGTCAAACCTCTCAAACTCGTAAATCGACCTGGAACACCAAAACTATGGGCAATAGCTCATGAAAACGGCTAAAATGCAAAACGACGACTTTTTGGTCATATCCCTCAAATATATAAATCGCCCAGGAACCCACAAAAATGACGACTATGTATTGGGCTTTATAAATCGCTCATGAAGAGAGCCATAAAATACGAAAAAAGAGTTCTTGGTAATGCCCACAAAAATGTATTGGGCTTTATGTTCATTGTAGATCACCCTGAAACCCCAAAACTATGGGCAATAATTCATGAAAATGGCCATAAAACGCAAAAAGACGAGTTTTTCGTCATAACTCCGAAACATGTAAGTCGTCCTGGAACCCCAAAAATATGGGCAATAGCTCATGAAAACGGCCATAAAGGGCAAAAATGATGACTTTTTGGTCAAACCTCTCAAACTTGTAAATTGTCCTGGAACAAACTTTGGGCAATAACTCATGAAATGGCCATAAAACGCAAAAAAGACGAGTTCTTGGTCATTACTCTAAAACATGTAATTCGACCTAGAACCCCAAAACTATAGGCAATAGCTCATGAAAACGGTCATAAAACGCAAAAATGACGACTTTTTGGTCAAACCTCTCAAACTCGTAAATCTCCCCAGAACACCAAAACTGTGGGCAATAACTCATGAAATGGCAATAAACGCAAAAACGACAAGTTCTTGATCATAACTCTAAAACATATAAATCCACCTGGAATCCCAAAACTACTCATGAAAATGGCCATAAAACGCAAAAAAGACGACTTTTTGGTCAAACCTCTCAAACTCGTAAATCGACCTGGAACACCAAAACTATGGGCAATAGCTCATGAAAACGTCTATAAAACGCAAAAACGATGACCATTTGGTCATATCTCTCAAATATGTAAATCGCCTAGAAACCCCAAAACTATGGTTAATAGCTCATGAAAACAGCCATAAAACACGAAAAAAGAGTTCTTTGTCATGCCCACAAAAATGTATTGGGCTTTATGTTCGTTGTAGATCACCCTGAAACCCTAAAACTATGGGCAATAGCTCATCAAAAACAACCATAAAACGATGAGTTCATTATCATGCCCGCAAAAATGTATCGGGCCTAACGTTCGTTGTAAATCACCCTGGAACCCTAAAACTGTGGGCAATAACTCATGAAAATGGGCATAAAACACAAAAAACACGAGTTTTTGGTCATAACTCTGAAACATGTAAATCGTCCTGGAACCCCAAAACTATGGGCAATAGCTCATGAAAACGGCCATAAAACGCAAAAATGATGACTTTTTGGTCAAACCTCTCAAACTCGTAAATCGACCTGGAACACCAAAACTATGGGCAATAACTCATGAAATGGCCATAAAAAGCAAACAATACGAATTTTTGGTCATAACTCTGAAAAGTATGAATCGCCCTGGAACCGCAAAATTATAGGCAATAGCTCATGACTACGGCCATAAAACGCAAAAGGACGATTTTTAGGTCATACCTCTCAAACATGTAAATCGCCCAGGAACCCCAAAACCGTGGGCAATAGCTCATGAAAACCACCATAAAACACGAAAACGACGAGTTCATGGTCATGCCCGTAAAAATGTATTGGGCCTTACGTTCGTTGTAAATCACCCTGGAACCCTAAAACTGTGGGCAATAACTCGTGGAATGGCCATAAAACGCAGAAAAGACGAGATTTTGGTCATAACTCTAAAACATGTAAATCGCCCTGGAACCCCAAAACTATGGGCAATAGCTCACGAAAACGGCCATAAAACGCAAAAACGACAACTTTTTGGTCAAACCTCTCAAAATCGTAAATCGACCTGGAACACCAAAACTATGGGCAATAGCTCATGAAAACGGCTAAAATGCAAAACGACGACTTTTTGGTCATATCCCTCAAATATATAAATCGCCCAGGAACCCACAAAAATGACGACTATGTATTGGGCTTGATAAATCGCTCATGAAGAGAGCCATAAAATACGAAAAAATAATTCTTGGTCATGCCCACAAAAATATATTGGGCTTTATTTTCGTTGTAGATCACCCTGAAACCCCAAAACTATGGGCAATGATTCATGAAAATGGCCATAAAACGCAAAAAGACGAGTTTTTGGTCATAACTCTAAAACATGTAAATCGTCCTGGAACCCCAAAAATATGGGCAATAGCTCATGAAAACGGCCATAAAGCTTTTTGGTCAAACCTCTCAAACTTGTAAATTGTCCTAGAACACCAAAACTTTGGGCAATAACTCATGAAATGGCCATAAAACGAAAAAAGACGAGTTCTTGGTCATTACTCTAAAACATGTAATTCGACCTATAACCCCAAAACTATAGGCAATAGCTCATAAAACGGTCATAAAACGCCAAAATGACGACTTTTTGGTCAAACCTCTCAAACACGTAAATCTCCCTAGAACACCAAAACTGTGGGCAATAACTCATGAAATGGCCATAAATGCAAAACAAACGAGTTCTTGATCATAACTCTAAAACATATAAATGGACCTGGAATCCCAAAACTACTCATGAAAACGGCCATAAAACGCAAAATTGATGACTTTTTGGTCAAACATCTCAAACATGTAAATCGCCCATGAACACCAAAACTGTGGGCAATAGCTCATGTAAACAGCCATAAAACACGAAAACGACGAGTTCATGGTCATGCCCGCAAAAATGTATCGGGCCTTACGTCGTTGTAAATCACCCTGGAACCCTAAATCTGTGGGCAATAACTCGTGAAATGGCAATAAAACGCAGAAAAGACGAGTTTTTCGTGATAACTCTGAAACATGTAAATCGCCCTGGAACCCCAAAACTATGGGCAATAGCTCACGAAAACGGCCATAAAATGCAAAAACGACTTTTTGGTCAAACCTCTCAAACTCGTAAATCGACCTGGAACACCAAAACTATGGGCAATAGCTCACGAAAACGGCCATAAAACGCAAAAACGACGACCTTTTGGTCATATCTCTCAAATATGTAAATCGCCAAGAAACCCCAAAATTGTGGTTAATAGCTCATGAAAACAGCCATAAAACACGAAAAAAGAGTTCTTTGTCATGCCCACAAAAATATATTGAGCTTTATGTTCGTTGTAGATGACCCTGAAACCCTAAAACTATGGGCAATAGCTCATGAAAACAACCATAAAACACAAAAACGACGAGTTCATTATCATGCCCGCAAAAATGTATTGGGCCTTAAGTTCGTTCTAAATCACCCTGGAACCCTAAAACTGTGGGCAATAACTCATGAAAATGGCATAAAACACAGAAAACACGAGTTTTTGGTCATAACTCTGAAACATGTAAATCGCCCTGGAACCCCAAAACAATGGGCAATAGCTCATGAAAACGGCCATAAAACGCAAAAATGACGACTTTCTGGTCAAACCTCTCAAACTTGTAAATCGACCTGGAACACCAAAACTATGGGCAATAACTCATGAAATGGCCATAAAAAGCAAACAATACGATTTTTTGGTCATAACTCTGAAAAGTATAAATCGCCCTGGAACCGCAAAACTATAGGCAGTAGCTCATGAAAACGGCCATAAAACGCAAAATGACGAGTTTTAGGTCATACCTCTCAAACATGTAAATCGCCCAGGAACCCCAAAACTGTGGGCAATAGCTCATGAAAACAACCATAAAACACGAAAACGACGAGTTCATGGTCATGCCCGCAAAAATGTATCTGGCCTTACGTTCGTTGTAAATCACCCTGGAACCCTAAAACTGTGGGCAATAACTCGTGAAATGGCCATCAAAACGCAGAAAAGACGAGTTTTTGGTCATAACTCCGAAACATGTAAATCGCCCTAGAACCCCAAAACTATGGGCAATAGCTCACGAAAACAGCCATAAAACGCAAAAACGACGACTTTTTGGTCAAACCTCTCAAACTCGTAAATCGACCTGGAACACCAAAACTATGGGCATAGCTCATGAAAACGGCTAAAATGCAAAACGATGACTTTTTGGTCATATCCCTCAAATATATAAATCGCCCAGGAACCCACAAAAATGACGACTATGTATTGGGATTTATAAATCGCTCATGAAGAGAGCCATAAAATACGAAAAAAGAGTTCTTGGTCATGCCCACAAAAATATATTAGGCTTTATTTGTGTTGTAGATCACCCTGAAACCCCAAAACTATTGTCAATGATTCATGAAAATGGCCATAAAACGCAAAAATACGAGTTTTTGGTCATAACTCTGAAACATGTAAATCATCCTAGAACCCCAAAAATATGGGCAATAGCTGATGAAAACGGCCATAAAGCGCAAAAATGACGACTTTTTGGTCAAACCTCTCAAACTTGTAGATTGTCCTGGAACACCAAAACTTGGGGCAATAACTCATGAAATGGCCATAAAACGCCAAAAAGACGAGTTCTTGGTCATAACTCTAAAACATGTAAATCGTCCTGGAACCCCAAAAATATGGGCAATAGCTCATGAAAACGGCCATAAAGCGCAAAAATGATGACTTTTTGGTCAAACCTCTCAAACTTGTAAATTGTCCTAGAACACCAAAACTTTGGGCAATAACTCATGAAATGGCCATAAAACGAAAAAAGACGAGTTCTTGGTCATTACTCTAAAACATGTAATTTGACCTATAACCCCAAAACTATAGGCAATAGCTCATAAAACGGTCTTAAAACGCAAAAATGACGACTTTTTGGTCAAACCTCTCAAACACGTAAATCTCCCTGGAACACCAAAACTGTGGGCAATAACTCATGAAATGGCCATAAATGCAAAACAAACGAGTTCTTGATCATAACTCTAAAACATATAAATCGACCTAGAATCCCAAAACTACTCATGAAAACGGCCATAAAACGCAAAATTGATGACTTTTTGGTCAAACATCTCAAACATGTAAATCGCCCATGAACACCAAAACTGTGGGCAATAACTAATGAAATGTCCATAAAACGCAAAAAATACGAGTTTTTGTCATAACTCTGAAAAATATATATAGCCCTAGAACGCCAAAACTATAGGCAGTAACTCCTGAAAATGGCCATAAAACGCAAAAAAGACGAGTTTTTGGTCATACCTCTCAAGCATGTAAATCGCCCGGGAACCCCAAAACTGTGGGCAATAGCTCATGAAAACATCCATAAAACACGAAAACGACGAGTTCATGGTCATGCCCGCAAAAATGTATCAGGCCTTACGTTCGTTGTAAATCACACTGGAACCCTAAAACTGTGGGAAATAACTCATGAAAATGGCCATAAAACGCAGAAAAGACGAGTTTTTGGTCATAACTCTAAAACATGTAAATCGCCCTGGAACCCCAAAACTATGGGCAATAGCTCATGAAAACGGCCATAAAACGCAAAAATGACGACTTTTTGCTCAAACCTCTCAAACTCGTAAATCGACCTGAACCACCAAAACTATGGGCAATAACTCATGAAATGGCCATAAAACGCAAACAATACGAATTTTTTGTCATAACTCTGAAAAGTATAAATCGCCCTGAAACCCCAAAACTATAGGCAATAGCTCTTGAAAACGGCCATAAAACACAAAAGACGAGTTTTTGGTCATACCTCTCAAACATGTAAATCGCCGGGAACCCCAAAACCGTGGGCAATAGCTCATGAAAACAACCATAAAACACAAAAACGAAGAGTTCATGGTCATGCCCGCAAAAATGTATGGGGCCTTACGTTCGTTGTAAATCACCCTGAAACCCTAAAACTATGGGCAGTAACTCATGAAAATGGCCATAAAACGCAAAAAGATGACTTTTTGGTCATAACTCTGAAACATTGAAATCTCCCTGGAACACCAAAACTATGGGCAATAGCTCATGAAAACGGCCATAAAATGTAAAGATGACGACTTTTTGGTCAAACCTCACAAACTCGTAAATTGCCCTGGAACAGCAAAACTGTGAGCAATAACTAATGAAATGGCCATAAACCGCAAACATGATGACTTTTTGGTCAAACATCTCAAACATGTAAATCGCCCTTGAACACCAAAACTGTGGGCAATAACTAATGAAATGGCCATTAAACGCAAAAAGAAGAGTTCTAGGTCATAACTCTAAAACATGTAAATCGACCGGGAACCCCCAAACTACTCATGAAAATGGCCATAAAACGCAAAAATGACGACTTTTTGGTCAAACATCTCAAACATATAAGTCGCCCTTGAACACCAAAACTATGGGCAATAACTAATGAAATGGCCATAAAACGCAAAAAATACGAGTTTTAGGTCATAACTCTGAAATATATAAATCGCCCTAGAACGCCAAAACTATAGGCAGTAGCTCATGAAAACGGCCATAAAACGCAAAAACGACGAGTTTTTGGTCATACCTCTCAAACATGTAAATCGCCCAGGAACCCCAAAACTGTGGGCAATAGCTCATGAAAACAGCCAAAGAACACAAAAAAAAGAGTTCTTGGTCATGCCCACAAAAATGTATTGGGCTTTATGTTCATTGGAGATCACCCTGAAACCCCAAAACTATGGGCAAAAATGCCCGCAAAAATATATCGGGCCTTACGTTCGTTGTAAATAACCCTAGAACCCTAAAACTGTGGGCAGTAACTCATGAAATGGCCATAAAATGGAGAAAAGACGAGTTCTTGGTAATAACTCTAAAATATGTAAATCGACCTAGAACCCTAAAACTATGGGCAATAGCTCATGAAACAGCCATAAAACGCAAAAAAAAGACGACTTTTTGGTCAAACCTCTCAAACTCGTAAATCGACCTAGAACACCGAAACTATGGGCAATAGCTCATGAAAACGGCTATAAAACGCAAAAACGACAACTTTTTGGTCATATTCTCAAATATGTAAATCGCCTAGAAACCCCAAAACTATGGGCAATAGCTCATGAAAACAGCCATAAAACACGAAAAAAGAGTTCTTTGTCATGCCCATAAAAATGTATTTCGCTTTATGTTCGTTGTAGATCACCCTGAAACCCCAAAACTATGGGCAATAGCTCATGAAAACAACCATAAAACACGAAAACGACGAGTTCATTGTCATTCCCGCAAAAAATGTATCGGGCCTTACGTCCGTTGTAAATCACCCTGGAACCCCAAAACTGTGGGCAATAACTCATGAAAATGGCCATAAAACGCAGAAAACACGAGTTTTTGGTCATAACTCTAAAACATGTAAATCGCCCTGGAACCCCAAAACTATGGGCAATAGCTCATAAAAACGGCCATAAAACGCAAAAATGACGACTTTTTGGTCAAACCTCTGAAACTCGTACATCGACCTGGAACACCAAAACTATGGGCAATAACTCATGAAATGGCCATAAAACGCAAACAATATGAATTTTTGGTCATAACTTTGAAAAGTATAAATCGCCCAGGAACCGCAAAACTATAGGCAATAGCTCATGACAACGACCATAAAACGCAAAAAGACGAGTTTTAGGACATACCTCTCAAACATGTAAATCGCCCAGGAACCCCAAAACCGTGGGCAATAGCTCATGAAAACAACCATAAAACACGAAAACGACGATTTCATGGTCATACCCGCAAAAAAGTATCGGGCCTTACGTTCGTTGTTAATCACCCTGGAACCCTAAAACTATGGGCAGTAACTCATGAAAATGGCCATAATCGCAAAAGGACGACTTTTTGGTCATAACTCTGAAACATGTAAATCGCCCTGGAACCCCGAAACTATGGGCAAAAGCTCATGAAAACGGCCATAAAACGCAAAAATGATGACTTTTTGGTCAAACCTCTCAAACTCATAAATCGACCTGGAACACCAAAACTATGCGCAATAGCTCATGAAAACGGCTATAAAACACAAAAACGACGAATTTTTGTTCAGACCACTCAAATATGTAAATCTCGCAGGAACCCCAAAAATGTGGGCAATAGCTCATGAAAACAGCCAAAAAACACGAAAAAAGAGTTCTTGGTCATGCCCACAAAAATGTATTGGGCTTTATGTTGGTTGGAGATCACCCTGAAACCCCAAAACTATGGGCAATAACTCATGAAAATGCCCGCAAAAATATATCGGGCCTTACGTTCGTTGTAAATCACCCTAGAACCCTAAAACTGTGGGTAATAACTCATGAAAATGGCCATAAAACGCAGAAAATAGGAGTTTTTGGTCATAGCTACGAAACATGTATCTCGCCCTGGAACCACAAAACTATGGGCAATAGCTCATGAAAACGGACATAAAACGCAAAACTGACGACATTTTGGTAAAACCTCTCAAACTCGTAAATCGACCTGGAACACCAAAACTATGGGCAATAACTCATGAAATGGCCATAAAAAGCAAACATTACAAATTTTTTGTCATAACTATAAAAAGTATAAATCGCCCTGGAATCGCAAAACTATAGGCAATAGCTCATGACAACGGCCATAAAACGCAAATAGGCGAGTTTTAGGTCATACCTCTCAAACATGTAAATCGCTTAGGAACCCCAAAATCATGGGCAATAGCTCATGAAAACAACCATAAAACACGAAAACGACGAGTTCATGGTCATGCCCGCAAAAATGTTTCGGGCCTTACATTCGTTGTAAATCACTCTGGAACCCTAAAGTTCAGGGCAATAACTCGTGAAATGGCCATAAAACGCAGAAAAGACGAGTTTTTGGTCATAGCGCTGAAACATGTATATCGCCCTGGAACCCCAAAACTATGGGCAAAAGCTCATGAAAACGGCCATAAAACGCAAAAATGATGACTTTTTGGTCAAACCTCTCAAACTCGTAAATCGACCTGGAACACCAAAACTATGGGCAGTAACTCATGAAAACAGCCATAAACACGAAAAAAGAGTTCTTGGTCATGCCCACAAAAATGTATTGGGCTTTATGTTCATTGTAGATCATCCTGAAAACCCAATACTAGGGGCAATAACTCATGAAAATGGCCATAAAACGCAAAAAGAGGAGTTTTTGGTCATAACTCTGAAACATGTAAATCGTCCTGGAACCCCAAAAATATGGGCAATAGCTCATGAAAACGGCCATAAAGCGCAAAAATGATGACTTTCTGGTCAAACCTCTCAAACATGTAAATCGTCTTGGACTACCAAAACTATGGGCAATAACTCATGAAATGGCCATAAAACACGAAAACTACGAAAACGACGAGTTCATGGTTATCCCCACAAAAATGTATCGGGCCTTACATTCGTTGTAAATCACCCTGGAACACTACAACTATGGGCAGTAACTCATGAAAATGGCCACAAATGCAAAAATACGAGTTCTTGGTAATAACTCTAAAATATGTAAGTCGACCTAGAACCCTAAAACTATGGGCAATAGCTCATGAAACGGCCATAAAACGCAAAAAAGACGACTTTTTGTTCAAACCTCTCAAACTCGTAAATCGACCTGGAACACCAAAAAAATCGGCAATAGCTCATGAAAACGGCTATAAAACGCAAAAACGACGACCTTTTGGTCATATCTCTCAAATATGTATATCGCCTAGAAACCCCAAAACTGTGGTTAATAGCTCATGAAAACAGCCATAAAACACGAAAAAAGAGTTCTTTGTCATGCCCACAAAAATGTATTGGGCTTTATGTTCGTTGTAGATCACCCCAAAACCCTAAAACTATGGGCAATAGCTCATGAAAACAACCATAAAACACAAAAACGACGAGTTCATTATCATGCCCGCAAAAATGTATCGGGCCTTACGTTCGTTGTAAATCACTCTAGAACACTAAAACTGTGGGCAATAACACTCATGAAAATATCCATAAAACACAGAAAACATGATTTTTTGGTCATAACTCTAAAACATGTAAATCGCCCTAGAACCGCAAAACTATGGGCAATAGCTCAAGAAAACGGCCATAAAACGCAAAAATGACGACTTTTTGCTCAAACCTCTCGAACTCGTAAATCGCCCTGGAATAGTAAAACTGTGGGCAATAACTCATGAAATGGCCATAAAACGCAAAAATACGAATTTTTGGTCATAACTCGGAAAAGTATAAATCGCCTTTTAACCCCAAAACTATAGGCAATAGCTCATGAAAACGGCCATAAAACGCAAAAACGACGACTTTTTGGTCATACCTCTCAAACATGTAAATCGCCCAGGAACCCCAAAACTGTGGGCAATAGCTCATGAAAACAATCATAAAACATGAAAAAGACGAGTTCATGATCATGCCCGCAAGAATGTATCGGGCCTTTCGTTCGTTGTAAATCACCCTGGAACGCTAAAACTATGGGCAGTAACTCATGAAAAAGGCCATAAAACGCAAAAAGACGAGTTTTTGGTCATAACTCTAAAACATGTAAATCGCTCTAGAACCCTAAAACTATGGGCAATAGCTCTTGAAAACGGCCATAAAATGCAAAATTGACGACTTTTTGGTCAAACCTCTCAAACTTGTAAATCGCCCTAGAACACCAAAATTATGGCAATAACTCATGAAATGGCCATAAAACGCAAAAAAGACGAGTTTTTCGTCATAACTCTGAAAGTAGTAAATCCACCTGGAACCCCAAAACTATAGGAAATAGCTCATCAAAACATCTATAAAACACAAAAACGACGAATTTTTTGGTCATACCTATCAAATATGTAAATCGCCCAGCAATAGTAAAACTGTGGACAATAGCTCATGAAAACAACCATAAAACACGAAAACGACGAGTTCATGGTCATGCCCGCAAAACTGTAACGGGCCTTATGTTCATTGTAAATCACCCTAGAACCCTAAAACTATGGGCAATAACTCATGAAAACGGCCATAAAACGCAGAAAATACGGGTTTTTGGTCATAACTCTGAAACATGTAAATCGCCCAGGAACCCCAAAACTATGGGCAATAGCTCATGAAAACGGCCATAAAACGCAAAAATGACGAATTTTTGGTCAAACCTCTCAAACTCGTAAATCAACCTGGAACACCAAAACTATGGGCAATAACTTATGAAATGGCCATAAAACGCAAACAATACGAATTTTTGTTCGTAACTCTGAGAAGTATAAATCGCCCAGGAACCCCAGAACTATAGGTAATAGCTCATGAAAACGGCCATAAAACGCGAAAAGACGAGTTTTTGGCCATACCTCTCAAACATGTAAATCGCCCAGGAACCCAAAACGGTGGGCAATAGCTCATGAAAACAACCATAAAACACGAAACGACGAGTTCATGGTCATGCCCGCAAAAATGTATCGGGCCTTACGTTCGTTGTAAAACACCTTGGAACCCTAAAACAGTGGGCAATAACTCATGTAAATGGCCATAAAACACAGAAAGGACGAGTTTTTGGTCATAACTCTGAAACATGTAAATCGCCCTGGAACCCTAAAACTATGGGCAATAGCTCACGGAAACGGCCAAAAAACACAAAAATGACAACTTTTTGGTCAAACCTCTCAAACTCGTAAATCGCCCTGGAACAGAAAAACTGTGGGCAATAACTCATGAAATGGCCATAAACGCAAAAAAGACGAGTTCTAGGTCATAACTCTAAAACATGTAAATCGACTTGGAACCACAAAACTACTCATGAAAACGACCATAAAACGCAAAAATGAAGACTTTTTGGTCAAACATCTCAAACATGTAAATCGCCCTTGAACACCAAAACTGTGGGCAATAACTAATGAAATGTCCATCAAACGCAAAAAGAAGAGTTCTTGGTCATAACTCTCAAACATGTAAATTGACCTGGAACCCAAAAACTATAGGCAATAGCGCATGAAAACGGCCATAAAACATAAAAACAACGAGTTTTTAGTCATACCTCTCAAACATGTAAATTGTCCTGAACCCCAAAACTGGGCAATAACTCATGAAAATGGCCATAAAATGCATAAAAATACGAGTTTTTGGTCATACCTCTAAAAAATATAAATCACCCTAGAATGCCAAATCTATAGGCAGGAGCTCTTGAAAACGGCCATAAAACACAAAAACGGGGACTTTTTGGTCATACCTCTAAAACATGTAAATCGCCCAGAAACCCCAAAATATGGGAAATAGTTCATGAAAACAACCATAAAACAAGAAAACGACGAGTTCATGGTCATGCCCGCAAAAATGTATCGGGCCTTACGTTCGTTGTAAATCACCCTGGAACACTAAAACTATGCGCAGTAACTCATGAAAATGGCCATAAAACGCAAAAAGATAACTTTTTGGTCGTAACTCTAAAACATGTAAATCGCCCTGGAACCCAAAACTATGGGCAATAGCTCATGAAAACGGCCATAAAACAGAAAAATGATGACTTTTTGGTCAAACCTCTCGAACTCGTAAATCGCCCTGTTACAGTAAAACTGTGGGCAATAACTCATGAAATGGCCATAAAACACAAAAATACGAATTTTTGGTCATAACTCTAAAAAGTATAAATCGCCTTTTAACCCCAAAACTATAGGCAATAGCTCATGAAAACGGCCATAAGACGCAAAAATGACGACTTTTTGGTCATACCTCTCAAACATGTAAATCGCCCAGGAACACCAAAACTGTGGGCAATAGCTTATCAAAACAACCATAAAACACGAAAACAACGAGTTCATGGTCATGCCAGCAAAAATGTATCGGTCCTTACGTTCGTTGTAAATCACCCTGGAACGCTAAAACTATGGGCAGTACCTCATGAAAATGGCCATAAAACGCAAAAAGACGACTTTTTGGTCATAACGCTGAAACATGTAAATCGCCCTGGAACCCAAAAACTATGGGCAATAGCTCATAAAAACGGCCGTAAAACGCAAAAATGACGAATTTTTAGTCAAACCTCTCAAACTCGTAAATCGACTTGGAACACCAAAACTATGGGCAATAGCTCATGAAAACGGCTAAAATGCAAAACGACAACTTTTTGGTCATATCCCTCAAATATATAAATCGCCTAGGAACCCACAAAAATGACGACTATGTATTGGGCTTTATAAATCGCTCATGAAGAGAGCCATAAAATACGAAAAAAGAGTTCTTGGTCATGCCCACAAAAATGTATTGGGCTTTATGTTCGTTGTAGATCACCCTGAAACCACAAACCTATGGGCAATAATTCATGAAAATGGCCATAAAACGCAAAAAGACGAGTTTTTGGTCATAACTCTGAAACATGTAAATCGTCCTGGAACCCCAAAATATGGGCAATAGCTCATGAAAACGGCCATAAAGCGCAAAAATGACGACTTTTTGGTCAAACTTCTCAAACCTGTAAATTGTCCTAGAACACCAAAACTTTGGGCAATAAGTCAGGAAATGGCCATAAAATGCAAAAAAGACGAGTTCTTGGTCATTACTCTAAAACATGTAATTCGACGTAGAACCCCAAAACTATAGGCAATAGCTCATGGAAACGGTCCTAAAACGCAAAAAAGACGACTTTTTGGTCAAACCTCTCAAACTCATAAATCGACCTGAAACACCAAAACTATGGGCAATAACTCATGAAATGGCCATAAAACGCAGAAAAGACGAGTTTTTGGTCATAACTCTAAAACATGTAAATCGCCATGTAACTCCAAAACTATGGGCAATAGCTCATGAAAACGGCCATAAAACGCAAAAATGACGACTTTTTGGTCAAACCTCTGAAACTCATAAATCGACCTGAAACACCAAAACTATGGGCAATAACTCTTGAAATGGCCATCAAACGCAAACAATACGAAATTTTGTCATAACTCTGAAAAGTATAAATCGCCCTGAAACCCCAAAACTATAGGCAATAGCTCATGAAAACGGCCATAAAACACAAAAGACGAGTTTTTGGTCATACCTCTCAAACATGTAAATCGCCGGGAACCCCAAAACCGTGGGCAATAGCTCATGAAAACAACCATAAAACACGAAAACAAATAGTTCATGGTCATGCCCGCAAAAATGTATCGGGCCTTACGTTCATTGTAAATCACCCTGAAACCCTAAAACTATGGGCAGTAACTCATGAAAATGGCCATAAAACGCAAAAATATGACTTTTTGGCCATAACTCTGAAACATTGAAATCTCCCTGGAGCACCAAAACTATGGGCAATAGCTCATGAAAACGGCCATAAAATGTAAAAGTGACAACTTTTTGGTCAAACCTCACAAACTCGTAAATCGTCGTGAGACAGAAAAACTGTGGGCAATAACTCATGAAATAGCCATAAACGCAAAAAAGAAGAGTTCTAGGTCATAACTCTAAAACATGTAAATCGACCGGGAACCCCAAAACTACTCATAAAAACGGCCATAAAACGCAAAAATGACGACTTTTTGGTCAAACATATCAAACATGTAAGTCACCCTTGAACACCAAAACTGTGGGCAATAACTAATGAAATGGCCATAAAACGCAAAAAATACGAGTTTTTGGTCATAACTCTGAAAAATATAAATCGCCCTAGAACGCCAAAAATATAGGCAGTAGCTCATGAAAACGGCCATAAAACGCAAAAACGACGAGTTTTTGGTCATACCTCACAAACATGTAAATCGCCGGGAACCCCAAAACCGTGGGCAATAGCTCATGAAAACAACCATAAAACATGAAAACAAAGAGTTCATGGTCATGCCAGCAAAAAATGTATCGGGCCTTACGTTCATTGTAAATCACCCTGAAACCCTAAAACTATGGGCAGTAACTCATGAAAATGGCCATAAAACGCAAAAATATGACTTTTTGGTCATAACTCTGAAACATTGAAATCTCCCTGGAGCACCAAAACTATGGGAAATAGCTCATGAAACGGCCATAAAATGTAAAAATGACGACTTTTTGGTCAAACCTCACAAACTCGTAAATCGCCGTGAAACAGCAAAACTGTGGGCAATAACTCATGAAATGGCCATAAACGCAAAAAAGAAGAGTTCTAGGTCATAACTCTAAAACATGTAAATCGACTGGGAACCCCCAAACTACTCATAAAAACGGCCATAAAACGCAAAAATGACGACTTTTTGGTCAAACATCTCAAACATGTAAGTCGCCCTTGAACACCAAAACTGTGGGCAATAACTAATGAAATGGCCATAAAACGCAAAAACTACGAGTTTTTGGTCATAACTCTGAAAAATATAAATCGCGCTAGAACGCCAAAACTATAGGCAGTAGCTCATGAAAACGGCCATAAAACGCAAAAACGATGAGTTTTTGGTGATACCTCTCAAACATGTAAATCGCCCAGGAACCCCAAAACGGTGGGCAATAGCTCATGTAAACAGCCATAAAACACGAAAACGACGAGTTCATGGTCATGCCCGCAAAAATGTATCGGGCCTTATGTCGTTGTAAATCACCCTGGAACCCTAAATCTGTTGGCAATAACTCGTGAAATGGCAATAAAACGCAGAAAAGACGAGTTTTTCGTGATAACTCTGAAACATCTAAATCGCCCTGGAACCCCAAAACTATGGGCAATAGCTCACGAAAACGGCCATAAAATGCAAAAACGACTTTTTGGTCAAACCTCTCAAACTCGTAAATCGACCTGGAACACCAAAACTATGGGCAATAGCTCATGAAAACGGCTATAAAACGCAAAAACGACGACTTTTTGTTCAGACCACTCAAATATGTAAATCGCCCAGGAACCCCAAAACTGTGGGCAATAGCTCATGAAAACCGCCAAAAAACACGAAAAAAAGAGTTCTTGGTCATGCCCACAAAAATATAAATCACCCTAGAATGCCAAATCTATAGGCAGTAGCTCATGAAAACGGCCATAAAACACAAAAACGACGACTTTTTGGCCATACCTCTCAAACATGTACATCGCCCAGAAACCCAAAAATCTGGGCAATAGCTCATGAAAACAACCATAAAACATGAAAACGACGAGTTCATGGTCATGCCCGCAAAAATGTATCGGGCCTTACGTTCGTTGTAAATCACCCTGGAACACTAAAACTATGGGCAGTAACTCATGAAAATGGCCATAAAACGTAAAAAGACGACTTTTTGGTCGTAACTCTAAAACATGTACATCGCCCTGGAACCCAAATCTATGGGCAATAGCTCATGAAAATGGCCATAAAACAGAAAAATGATGACTTTTTGGTCAAACCTCTCAAACTCGTAAATCGCCCTGGAACAGTAAAACTGTGGGCAATAACTCATGAAATGGCCATAAAACATAAAAATACGAATTTTTGGTCATAACTCTGAAAAGTATAAATCGCATTTTAACCCCAAAACTATAGGCAATAGCTCAGGAAAACAGCCATAAGACGTAAAAACGACGACTTTTTGGTCATACCTCTCAAACATGTAAATCGCCCAAGAACGCCAAAACCGTGGGAATAGCTTATGAAAACAACCATAAACACAAAAAGAACGAGTTCATGGTCATACCCGCAAAAATGTATCGGGCCTTACGTTTGTTTTAAATCACCCTGGAACACTAAAACTATGGGCAGTACCTCATGAAAATGTCCATAAAACGCAAAAAGACGACTTTTTGGTCATAATGGTGAAACATGTAAATCGCCCTGGAACCCAAAAACTATGGGCAATAGCTGTTGGATATATGCCCTAGAGGCAATAATAAATGTAGTTATTATTATATCTTTGTGTTTATGATAATTTTTTACATTCATGCTATAATAGTATTAACAAGGAAACATAAATACTTGTGTGATTTGTAAACTAAATTAGAGTCCCTAGTAAAGCCTCTTTGTAATACTAGCTTGTTGGTTAATAAATGATTGTGGTTTCCCTATCATGAACATTGAGATGTTATTAAGAACAAGATCATATCGTTAGGAGAATGGTATGATGGACATACTCCTATAGATAAGCGTAGCATAAAGATCAAGTCATTTTAATAGTTCAATTGCTATATGCTTTCTGATACATAGTAACCTAATTCCTTCGACCATGAGATCATGCATATCACCATCACCAGAAGGATGCTTTGATGACATCAAACACCACACCATAACTGTGTGGCTATAAAGGTGGCATTGAGTGTTCGGAAAGTATTGGTTGAGACACATGGATCAAGAGTGGGATTTGTCCATCCATATGACAGATAGATATACTCTGGGCCCTCTCGGTGGAATGTCATCCGATTGTCTTGCAAGCATGTGACTGGCTCACAAGGGATCACATATCACAGGAACGAGAAAAGAGTACTTATCGGTAATGAGGTTGAACTAGGTATGCAGAGATACCGACGATCAAAACCTCGGATAAGTAATCTATTGTGAGACAAAGGGAAATTGGTATCGTATGTAAGTGGTTCATTCGATTGCAAAGTAATCGTAGAAATATGTGGGAACCATATGAATTTCCAGATTCCTCTATTGGTTATTGTTCGGAGAAGAGTCTCGATCATGTCCGCATAATTCACGAACCGTAGGGAGACACACTTAAGGATTCGATGTTGTTGAGTAGTTATGGAATGATGAGTAAGAGACCGAATGTTGTCTGGACTCTTGGATGGGATCCAGGATATGACGAGGAGATCCGGAATGGTCCGGATAATAAGATTCATATAAGGAAAGTCCTGTTTCGGGGTTGGAGAATGGTTCCGGTGTTTTCATCGGGAATGTTCTAGAAGGTTCCGGAAGGTCCGACACTCCGGAGGGGAAGGGTACATGAATGTGTCATAACAAGTTGGAATGGTTGCATCATGTACTAGGTGTCATCGCTGAGCAAAATAAAGGGATAAATCAAATCCTAGTTTGAAAAGTCAAACGCCAATTTGAAAAGTCAAACGGCAAGTTTGCTTGGTGGAGGGAGAGTAGGAAACCTACTTGGGGAGGAGTTCCTCTCCCTCCACCCGCCGGCCTTCGAAGCCGAGTTGGGGAGGGACTCCCCTCCCCTTGGCTGGCGCCCTCCACGTATATAAGGAGGGGCAAGGCTGCCCCTCCAAGATTACACCTTGCCTCACCAAAACCCTAGCCCTAAGCCGCCGGTGCCACCACCTCCTGCTGCTGCCGCCGCCTAGGGCAAATCCTAGCCGCCGACTTGGGCTTCCCCAAGCCCTAGCCGTCGACCTAGCCCTCTCTCCTTGGTGTGTCTAAACCCTAGATCACCTAGGCCTCTGATAGTCCACCATACTCGCTCCGGATTAAGGCGAAGACCTGCGAGATCTCCCCTCTACTTCCGGTACCACGTCGTTGTGCTGCCGGAATCGCGAGGAGAGTGCTACAACCTCCCCTGCCTGCTGGAACAAGGGAGAGGAAGGTCTTCGTCGAGTACCGAACGTGTGACCGACTGCGGGAACGCTGCCGGAAGACAGCGCCGGAAGGATCGTCTACACGATATTGAGATCGGCAAGAGTATGACTACATCACCCACGAGAATCCGCTCTCGTTAAACACTTTGGAATCTTCGAGGGTGAGTTATTCCATCGACTCGTTTCTACAATCTAGTAGATAGATCTTGGCTTATTTGTTTGTATGCGGTAGAAATTTTTTGTTTTCCGTGCTACCAACCCCTACAGTGGTATCAGAGCTGTGTCTATATGTAGATCTGTTGCACGAGTAGAACACAATGGTCATTATGGGCGGTGGTACTTTTATTATCAATTGCTTCTTGTGTACTTTGCATCTTTCGGTATGATGGGATGAAGCGGCCCGGGCTAACCTTCCATGACATCGTTCATGAGACTTGCTCCACGCTCAACATGCAACTTGTATTGAATAAGTGGCTTTGCGGGTGTCTGTCTCTCCCAATATAGTATAGATCCAATTTACAACGGGAACTTGATAGTTCAAACATCAACGTTGTGGTTCTTGTTCGTAAGTTAGATCGACACTTATTGAAAGCCCCAAACCACGTAAAATATGCAAAGAAATTAGAGGCGTCTAACTTTGTTTTGCAGGGGTGTGCTGTGATGTGATATGGCCATGATTGTGATTATATTTGATGTACGCAATGTTCCTTATTGTAAGTTGGCAACCGTCAGCGTCATTGACCTTGATTTATGTTAAGACCCGCGTGTCTATTCAAAGTAGTTGTAATAGTTGAAGCTGGTAGAACACAATCATGGAGCAGCGTCATTGACCTTGATGCAATGCCGGTGATGATGGATATCATGTTCGTGCGTGAAGATGGAGATCGGAAGCACAAAGAAGAAAGGCCATATCATATCACATATTATGAATTGCATGAGATGTTAATCCTTTATGCATCTTGTATTGCTTAGTTAACGACGGTAGCATTATAAGATGATCCCTCATGCACATGAATTTCATGTTCTAAAGTGTTCATCCTTAGTAAGCACCGTTGCTAAAGCTTATTGTTTCGAAGCACCACGTGATGATCGGGTGTGTTAGATTCTGCAAGTGTATACAACGTGAGCAAGCCAGATTTGCTCATGCGGAAGCTAAGGTTTGATCTTGACGAGCCTAGCATGTACAGACATGGTCTCGGAACACAGATCACCAAAAGGTAAGGCATGAATCATATAGTAGATATGATGAACATGTTGATTGTTCGCCATTGAAGCTACATCAACTCTCGTGATGATCGGTTTTGATGTGGTGGATTTGGTTCGTGTGATCACTAAAACAATGTGAGGGATATTGTTTTGAGTGGGAGTTCACCTAGATTAATTTAACTATTAATTAGAACTCAATTTGTCATAAACTTAGTCTAAACTATTGCAAATATGTTGTAGATCAATGGCGGCCCCTACCATCAATTTTAATGCGTTCCTAGAGAAACAAAAGTTGAAAAACAATGGAAGCAACTTCGCGGATTGGTTCCGCAATTTGGGGATTGTCCTCAATGCTGGTAATTTGACCTATGTGTTGGATGCACCGCTAGGTGACCCGCCTGCAGCTGATGCTACCAATGAAGTAAAGAATGTTTACCTCGCTCGGAAGACTCAGTACTCCACAGTTCAGTGTGCTATCTTGTATGGTTTGGAATCTGAGCTTCAGAAAAGGTTTGAGAATTCAGACCCACATGATATTGTCCGTGAACTCAAATTGATTTTTGAGACTCACGCGGCAGTTGAGAGCTATGAGGCTTCTGAAAAGTTCTTTAACTGCAAGATGGAAGAGGGCAGCTCTGTCAGTGAGCATGTGCTTAAGATTTCTGGGCACGCAAACAAACTCCAAAGCTTGGGTATAGTGATTCCTAATGCTTTGGAGATTTACCGTGTCCTCCAATCACTACCACCAAGTTACAAGAACTTTGTGATGAAATACAATATGCAAAGCATGAACAAGCAGTTGCCAGAACTCTTCTCCATGTTGAAATTTGCAAAAGTGGAGATTAAGAAAGAGCACCAACTGTTGATGGTCAATAAGACCACCAAATTCAAGAAAGGCAAGTCTAAGCAAAAGGGACACTTCAAAAAGGGTGGTAAGAAAGTTACCGCACCGACGAAAAAGACCAAGGCTGGACCTAAGCCAGATACTGAGTGCTTTTACTGCAAGGGAGAAGGTCACTGGAAGGGGAATTGCACAAAGTACTTGGTGGATTTGAAGAACGACAACATCAAGAAGAAAGGTATATCCGATATACATGTTATTGGTGTGTATCTCACTAGTACTCGTATTAGTGCCTGGGTATTTGATACTGGTTCGGTTGCTCATATTTGTAACTCGAAACAGGTGCTACAGAATAAATGGAAGCTAGCGAAGAACGAGGTGACGATGCGCGTAGGAAATGGATCAAAGGTTGATGTGATCGTGGTCGGCACGCTACCTCTTCATCTACCATCGGGATTCGTTTTATACTTAAATAATTGTTATTTGGTGTCTGCGTTAAGCATGAACATTATATCGGGATCTTGTTTATTGCGAGACGGTTACTTGTTTAAGTCCGAGAATAATGGTTGTTCGATTTATATGAGTAATATGTTTTATGCACATGCACCTTTGATAGATGGTCTATTCTTATTGAATCTCGATAGTGGAAATACACATATTAATAACATTGAAGCTAAACGTTTGAAATTGAGCGATAACTCGACCTATATGTGGCACTGTCGTCTTGGTCACATTGGAGTGAAGCGTATGAAGAAACTCCATTCCGATGGACTTCTTGAATCACTTGAAAGATGAGAAGCATGTCTGATGGGTAAAATGACTAAGACTCCATTTTCTGGTATGATGGAGCGAGCTACGGACTTATTGGAAATCATACATACCGATGTGTGTGGTCCAATGAGTGTAGCATCGCGCGGTGGTTATCGTTATGTTCTTACCTTCACGGATGACTTGAGTAGATATGGGTATATCTATTTCATGAAACATAAGTCCGAAACTTTCGAGAAGTTTAAGGAATTTCAAAGTGAGGTGGAGAATCAACGTAACAAGAATATTAAATTTGTACGTTCTGATCGTGGAGGTGAATATCTAAGTTACAAGTTTGGCGAGCATTTGAAGAAATGAGGAATACTTTCACAATTGACACCGCCGGGAACACCACAACGTAATGGTGTGTCCGAACATCGTAATCGAACTCTCTTAGATATGGTTCGTTCTATGATGTCACTTATAGATTTGCCGCTATTATTTTGGGGTTATGCATTAGAAACAGCCGCATTCACTTTAAATAGGGCACCATCTAAATCCCTTGAAATGACACCGTATGAATTATGGTTTGGGAAGAAACCTAAATTGTCGTTCCTTAAAGTTTGGGGTTGCGAAGCCTATGTAAAGAAGTTACAGCCGGACAAGCTTGAACCCAAAGCGGAAAAATGCGTCTTCATAGGATACCCAAAGGAAACTATTGGGTATACCTTCTATCATAGATCCGAAGACAAAATCTTTGTTGCCAAGAATGGATCCTTTCTAGAGAAGGAATTTCTCTCGAAAGAAGTGACGGGAAGGAAAGTAGAACTGAACGAGGTTGTCGAACCTTCTCTTGAACCTGCGAGTAGCGCAGCACCGGAAGAAGTTCCTGTGGTGCCTGCACCAATAAGAGAGGAAGCTAATGATGATGATCATGAAACTTCGGTTGTAGTTGCTACAGAGCCTCGCAGGTCAACGAGAACTTGTACCACTCCTGATTGGTATGATCCTGTTATGTTGGTGGACAACACCGATGACCCTACGACATATGAGGAAGCGATGATGAGCCTAGATTCCAATAAATGGCAAGAAGCCATGAAATCCGAGTTTGGATCCATGTACGAAAACCAAGTATGGACTTTGGTGGACTTACCAGATGGCCGGAAGGCTGTCGAGAACAAATGGATTTTCAAGAAGAAAACAGATGCTGATGGTAATGTTACTATCTATAAAGCTCGACTTGTCGCAAAAGGGTTTCGAAAAATTCAAGGAGTTGACTACGATGAGACTTTATCACCAGTAGCGAAGCTGAAGTCTGTGAGGATTTTGTTAGCAATCGCTGCATATTATGACTATGAGATATGGCAGATGGATGTCAAAACGGCATTCCTCAATGGAGACATTGATGAAGAGTTGTATATGATGCAATCCAAAGGTTTTGTCGATCCTAAAGATGCTAACAAGGTATGCAAACTTCAGCGGTCCATATATGGATTGAAGCAAGCATCCCGAAGTTGGAATCAACGTTTTGATAAGGTAATCAAAAGTTTTGGTTTTATACAAACTTATGGAGAAGCTTGTATTTACAATAAAGTGAGTGGGAGCTCTGTAGCATTCTTAATACTATATGTAGATGACATATTGTTGATTGGGAATGATGTAGACCTTCTTAATAGTGTCAAGGAATATTTGAATAATAGTTTTTCAATGAAATATCTTGGCGAAGCAGCTTACATATTAGGCATAAAGATTTATAGAGATAGATCGAGACGCCTAATATCATTGTCACAAAGTACATATTTGGACAAAGTTCTAAAGAGGTTTGGAATGGAAGATAGCAAGAAAGGGTTCTTGCCCATGTTGCCCAATACGACCTTGAGTAAAACTCAAAGTCCAGCAACGGCAGAAGATAGAGAAAGAATGAGTAAGACTCTCTATGCCTTGGCCATAGGATCTGTAATGTATGCCATGCTATGTACTAGACCCGACATTGCATATGCTATTAGTTTGACTAGCATATATCAAAGTGATCCAGGAGTGGATCATGGACAGCGGTCAAAAACATCCTTAAGTACTTAAGAATAACTAAGGATATGGTTCCTTCTTATGGAGGTGATGAACAGCTTGTTGTTAATGGTTACACTGATGCTAGTTGGAACACCGATCTGGGTGATTCTAAATCTCAATCTGGATACGTATTTACTTTGAATGGTGCAGCAGTTAGCTGGAGGAGTGCAAAGCAAACCGTTGTGGCGAAATCTTCAACTGAGTCGGAATAGATAGCTGCTTCGGAGGCTTCACAAGAAGCGATATGGATGAAGGAGTTCATTACAGAGCTCGGTGTGGTTTGAAGTGCGCTGGAACCAATGTCTATCTACTGTGATAACATGGGCGCCATAGCCAATGCGCAAGAACCAAGGTCACACAAGAAGCTGAAGCACATCAAGCTACGTTTTCACGCTATTCGAGAACATGTCCAAGATGGTGACATAATGATTTGCAAAGTACACATAGATCTGAATGTGGCGGATCCGTTGACTAAACCTCTCCCGAGGGCAAAACATGACCAACACCAAACTGCCATGGGTGTTCGGTATATTACCATGTAATCTAGATTAGTTGACTCTAGTGCAAGTGGGAGACTGTTGGAGATATTCCCTAGAGTCAATAATAAATGTAGTTATTATTATATCTTTGTGTTTATGATAAATGTTTACATTCATGCTATAATAGTATTAACAAGGAAACATTAATACTTGTGTGATTTGTAAACTAAATTAGAGTCCCTAGTAAAGCCTCTTTATAATACTAGCTTGTTGGTTAATAAATGATTGTGGTTTCCCTATCATGAACATTGAGATGTTATTAACAACAAGATCATATCGTTATGAGAATGGTATGATGGACATACTCCTATAGATAAGCGTAGCATAAAGATCAAGTCATTTTAATAGTTCAATTGCTATATGCTTTCTGATACATAGTAACCTAATTCGTTTGACCATGAGATCATGCATATCACCATCACCGAAAGGATGCTTTTATGACATCAAACACCACACCATAACTGGGTGGCTATAAAGGTGGCATTGAGTGTTCGGAAAGTATTGGTTGAGACACATGGATCAAGAGTGGGATTTGTCCATCCATATGACGGATAGATATACTCTGGGCCCTCTCGGTGGAATGTCATCCAATTGGCTTGCAATCATGTGACTGGCTCACAAGGGATCACATATCACGGGAACTAGAAAAGAGTACTTATCGATAACGAGGTTCAACTAGGTATGCAGAGATACCGACGATCAAAACCTCGGATAAGTAAACTATCGTGAGACAAAGGGAAATTGGTATCGTATGTAAGTGGTTCATTCGATCGCGAAGTAATCGTAGAAATATGTGGGACCATATGAATTTCCAGATTCCTCTATTGGTTATTGTTCGGAGAAGTGTCTCGATCATGTCCGCATAATTCACGAACCGTAGGGAGACACACTTAAGGATTCGATGTTGTTGAGTAGTTATGGAATGATGAGTAAGAGACCGAATGTTGTCCGGAGTCTTGGATGGGATCCGGGATATGACGAGGAGATCCGGAATGGTCCGGAGAATAAGATTCATATAAGGAAAGTCCTGTTTCGGGGTTGGAGAATGGTTCCGGTGTTTTCATCGGGAATGTTCTAGAAGGTTCCGGAAGGTCCGACACTCCGGAGGGGAAGGGTACATGAATGTGTCATAACAAGTTGGAATGGTTGCATCATGTACTAGGTGTCATCGCTGAGCAAAATAAATGGATAAATCAAATCCTAGTTTGAAAAGTCAAACGCCAATTTGTAAAGTCAAACGGCAAGTTTGCTTGGTGGAGGGAGAATAGGAAACCTACTTGGGGAGGAGTTCCTCTCCCTCCACCCGCCGGCCTTGGAAGCGGAGTTGGGGAGGGACTCCCCTCCCCTTGGCCGGCGCCCTCCACGTATATAAGGAGGGGCAAGGCTGCCCCTCCAAGATTACACCTTGCCTCACCAAAACCCTAGCCCTAAGCCGCCGGTGCCACCACCTCCTGCTGCTGCCGCCGCCGCCTAGGGCAAACCCTAGCTGCCGACTTGGGCTTCCCCAAGCCCTAGCCGTCGACCTAGCCCTCTCTCCTTGGTGTGTCTAAACCCTAGATCACCGAGGCCTCTCTCTCCTAGTCCAGCATACTCGCTCCGGCTTAAGGCGAAGCCCTGCGAGATCTCCCCTCTACTTCCGGTACCACGCCGTTGTCCTGCCGGAATCGCGAGGAGAGTGCTACAACCTCCGCTGCCTGCTGGAAAAAGGGAGAGGAAGGTCTTCGTCGAGTACCGAACGTGTGACCGACTGCGGGAGCGCTGCCGGAACGCAGCGCCGGAAGGATCGTCTACACGATCTTGGGATCGGCAAGAGTACGACTACATCACCCACGAGAATCCGCTCTCATTAAACACTTTGGAATCTTCGAAGGTGAGTTATTCCATCGACTCGTTGCTACAATCTAGTAGATAGATCTTGGCTTATTTGTTTGTATGCGTTAGAAAATCTTTGATTTCCATGCTACGAACCCCTACAATAGCTCATAAAAACGGCCGTAAAACGAAAAAATGACGAATTTTTTGTCAAACCTCTCAAACTCGTAAATCGACCTGGAACACCAAAACTATGGGCAACAGCTCATGAAAACGGCTAAAATGCAAAACGACGACTTTTTGGTCATATCCCTCAAATATATAAATCGCCCAGGAACCCACAAAAATGACGACTATGTATTGGGCTTTATAAATCGCTCATGAAGAGAGCCATAAAATACGAAAAAAGAGTTCTTGGTCATGCCAAAAAATATATTGGGCTTTATGTTCATTGTAGATCACCCTGAAACCCCAAAACTATGGGCAATGATTCATGAAAATGGCCATAAAACGCAAAAAGACGAGTTTTTCGTCATAATCCTGAAACATGTAAATCATCCTAGAACCCCAAAAATATGGGCAATAGCTCATGAAAACGGCCATAAAGCGCAAAAATGATGATTTTTTGGTCAAACCTCTCAAACTTGTAGATTGTCCTGGAACACCAAAACTTTGGGCAATAACTCATGAAATGGCCATAAAACGCAAAAAAGACGAGTTCTTGGTCATTACTCTAAAACATGTAATTCGACCTAGAACCCCAAAACTATAGGCAATAGCTCATGAAAACGGTCATAAAACGCAAAAATGACGACTTTTTGGTCAAACCTCTCAAACTCGTAAATCTCCCCGGAACACCAAAACTGTGGGCAATAACTCATGAAATGGCCATAAACGCAAAAAAGACGAGTTCTTGATCATAACTCTAAAACATATAAATCGACCTGGAATCCCAAAACTACTCATGAGAATGGCCATAAAACGCAAAAAAGACGACTTTTTGGTCAAACCTCTCAAACTCGTAAATCGAGCTGGAACACCAAAACTATGGGCAATAGCTCATGAAAACGTCTATAAAACGCAAAAACGACGACCATCTGGTCATATCTCTCAAATATGTAAATCGCCTAGAAACCCCAAAACTGTGGTTAATAGCTCATGAAAACAGCCATAAAACACGAAAAAAGAGTTCTTTGTCATGCCCACAAAAATGTATTGGGCTTTATGTTCGTTGTAGATCACCCTGAAACCCTAAAACTATGGGCAATAGCTCATGAAAACAACCATAAAACGATGAGTTCATTATCATGCCCGCAAAAATGTATCGGGCCTAACGTTCGTTGTAAATCACCCTGGAACCCTAAAACTGTGGGCAATAACTCATGAAAATGGGCATAAAACACAGAAAACACGAGTTTTTGGTCATAACTCTGAAACATGTAAATCGTCCTGGAACCCCAAAACTATGGGCAATAGCTCATGAAAACGGCCATAAAACGCAAAAATGATGACTTTTTGGTCAAACATCTCAAACTCGTAAATCGACCTGGAACACCAAAACTATGGGCAATAACTCATGAAATGGCCATAAAAAGATAACAATACGAATTTTTGGTCATAACTCTGAAAATTATAGATCGCCCTGGAACCGCAAAATTATAGGCAATAGCTCATGACAACGGCCATAAAACGCAAAAGGACGATTTTTAGGTCATACCTCTCAAACATGTAAATCGCCTAGGAACCCCAAAACTGTGGGCAATAGCTCATGAAAACCACCATAAAACACGAAAATGACGAGTTCATGGTCATGCCCGTAAAATTGTATCGGGCCTTACGTTCGTTGTAAATCACCCTGAAACCCTAAAACTGTGGGCAATAACTCGTGGAATGGCCATAAAACGCAGAAAAGACGAGATTTTTGTCATAACTCTAAAACATGTAAATCGCCCTGGAACCCCAAAACTACGGGCAATAGCTCACGAAAACGGCCATAAAACGCAAAAACGACAACTTTTTGGTCAAACCTCTCAAACTCGTAAATCGACCTGGAACACCAAAACTATGGGCAATAGCTCATGAAAACGGCTAAAATGCAAAACGACGACTTTTTGGTCATATCCCTCAAATATATAAAATCGCCCAGGAACCCACAAAAATGACGACTATGTATTGGGCTTTATAAATCGCTCATGAAGAGAGCCATAAAATATGAAAAAAGAATTCTTGGTCATGCCCACAAAAATATATTGGGCTTTATTTTCGTTGTAGATCACCCTGAAACCCCAAAACTATGGGCAATGATTCATGAAAATGGCCATAAACGCAAAAAGACGAGTTTTTGGTCATAACTCTAAAACATGTAAATCGTCCTGGAACCCCAAAAATATGGGCAATAGCTCATGAAAACGGCCATAAAGCGCAAAAATGACGACTTTTTGGTCAAATCTCTCAAACTTGTAAATTGTCCTGGAACACCAAAACTTTGCGCAATAACTCATGAAATGGCCATAAAACGAAAAAAGACGAGTTCTTGGTCATTACTCTAAAACATGTAATTCGACCTGTAACCCCAAAACTATAGGCAATAGCTCATAAAACGCAAAAATGACGACTTTTTGGTCAAACCTCTCAAACTCGTAAATCTCCCTGGAACACCAAAACTATGGGCAATAACTCATGAAATGGACATAAATGCAAAACAAACGAGTTCTTGATCATAACTCTAAAACATATAAATCGACCTGGAATCCCAAAACTACTCATGAAAACGGCCATAAAACGCAAAATTGATGACTTTTTGGTCAAACATCTCAAACATGTAAATCGCCCATGAACACCAAAACTGTGGGCAATAACTAATGAAATGTCCATAAAACGCAAAATATACGAGTTTTTGTCATAACTCTGAAAAATATAAATAGCCCTAGAACGCCAAAACTATAGGCAGTAACTCCTGAAAATGGCAATAAAACGCAAAAAAAGACGAGTTTTTGGTCATACCTCTCAAACATGTAAATCGCCCGGGAACCCCAAAACTGTGGGTAATAGCTCATGAAAACATCCATAAAACACGAAAACGACAAGTTCACGGTCATGCCCGCAAAAATGTATCAGGCCTTACGTTCATTGTAAATCACCCTGGAACCCTAAAACTGTGGGAAATAACTCATGAAAATGGCCATAAAACGCAGAAAAGACGAGTTTTTGGTCATAACTCTAAAACATGTAAATCGCCCTGGAACCCCAAAACTATGGGCAATAGCTCATGAAAACGGCCATAAAACGCAAAAATGACGACTTTTTGCTCAAACCTCTCAAACTCGTAAATCGACCTGAACCACCAAAACTATGGGCAATAACTCATGAAATGTCCGTAAATCGCAAACAATACGAATGTTTTGTCATAACTCTGAAAAGTATAAATCGCCCTGAAACCCCAAAACTATAGGCAATAGCTCTTGAAAACGGCCATAAAACACAAAAGACGAGTTTTTGGTCATACCTCTCAAATATGTAAATCGCCGGGAACCCCAAAACCGTGGGCAATTGCTCATGAAAACAACCATAAAACACAAAAACGAAGAGTTCATGGTCATGCCCACAAAAATGTATCGGGCCTTACGTTCGTTGTAAATCACCCTGAAACCTTAAAACTATGGGCAGTAACTCATGAAAATGGCCATAAAACGCAAAAAGATGACTTTTTGGTCATAACTCTGAAACATTGAAATCTCCCTGGAACACCAAAACTATGGGAAATAGCTCATGAAAACGTCCATAAAATGTAAAGATGACGACTTTTTGGTCAAACCTCACAAACTCGTAAATTGCCCCGGAACCGCAAAACTGTGGGCAATAACTCATGAAATGGCCATAAACGCTAAAAAGAAGAGTTCTAGGTCATAACTCTAAAACATGTAAATCGACCGGGAACCCCAAAACTACTCATGAAAACGGCCATAAAACGCAAAAATGACGACTTTTTGGTCAAACATCTCAAACATGTAAGTCGCCCTTGAACACCAAAACTGTGGGCAATAACTAATGAAATGGCCATAAAACGCAAAAAATACGAGTTTTTGGTCATAACTCTGAAAAATATAAATCGCCCTAGAACACCAAAACTATAGGCAGTAGCTCATGAAAACGGCCATAAAACGCAAAAACGACAAGTTTTTGGTCATACCACTCAAACATGTAAATCGCCCAGGAGCCCCAAAACTGTGGGCAATAGCTCATGTAAACAGCCATAAAACACAAAAACGACGAGTTCATGGTCATGCCCACAAAAATGTATCGGGCCTTACGTCGTTGTAAATCACCCTGGAACCCTAAATCTGTGGGCAATAACTCGTGAAATGGCCATAAAACGCAGAAAAGACGAATTTTTCGTGATAACTCCGAAACATGTAAAACGCCCTGGAACCCCAAAACTATGGGCAATAGCTCACGAAAATGGCCATAAAATGCAAAAACGACGACTTTTTGGTCAAACCTCTCAAACTCGTAAATCGACCTAGAACACCAAAACTATGGGCAATAGCTCATGAAATAGGCTATAAAACACAAAAACGACGAATTTTTGTTCAGACCACTCAAATATGTAAATCGCCCAGGAACCCCAAAACTGTGGGCAATAGCTCATGAAAACAGCCAAAAAACACGAAAACGACGAGTTCATGGTCATGCCGACAAAAATGTATTGGTCTTTATGTTCATTATATATCACCCTGAAACCCCAAAACTACGGGCAATAACTCATGAAAATGCCCGCAAAAATATATCGGGCCTTATGTTCGTTGTAAATCGCCCTAGAACCCTAAAATTGTGGGCAATAACTCATGAAATGGCCATAAAATGCAGAAAAGACGAGTTCTTTGTAATAACTCTGAATATGTAAATCGACCTAGAACCCTAAAACTATGGGAAATAGCTCATGAAACGGCCATAAAATGCAAAAAAGACGACTTTTTGGTCAAACCTCTCAAACTCGTAAATCGACCTGGATCACCAAAACTATGGGCAATAGCTCACGAAAACGGCCATAAACGCAAAAACGACGACCTTTTGGTCATATCTCTCAAATATGTAAATCGCCTAGAAACCCCAAAATTGTGGTTAATAGCTCATGAAAACAGCCATAAAACACGAAAAAAGAGTTCTTTGTCATGCCACAAAAATGTATTGGGCTTTATGTTCGTTGTAGATGACCCTAAAACCCTAAAACTATGGGCAATAGCTCATGAAAACAACCATAAAACACAAAAACGACGAGTTCATTATCATGCCCGCAAAATGTATCGGGCCTTACGTTCGTTGTAAATCACCCTGGACCCTAAAACTGTGGGCAATAACTCATGAAAATGGCATAAAACACAGAAAACACGAGTTTTTGGTCATAACTCTGAAACATGTAAATCGCCCTGGAACCCCAAAACTAGGGCAATAGCTCATGAAAACGGCCATAAAACGCAAAAATGACGACTTTTTGGTCAAACCTCTCAAACTTGTAAATCGACCGGGGAACACCAAAACTATGGGCAATAACTCATGAAATGGCCATAAAAAGCAAACAATACGAATTTTTGGTCATAACTCTCAAAAGTATAAATCGCCCTGGAACCGCAAAACTATAGGCAGTAGCTCATGAAAACGGCCATAAAACGCAAAATGACGAGTTTTAGGTCACACCTCTCAAACATGTAAATCGCCCAGGAACCCCAAAACTGTTGGCAATAGCTCATGAAAACAACCATAAAACACGAAAACGACGAGTTCATGGTCATGCCCGCAAAAATGTATCGGGCCTTACGTTCGTTGTAAATCACCCTGGAACCCTAAAACTGTGGGCAATAACTCGTGAAATGGCCATCAAAACGAAAAAAAGACGAGTTTTTGGTCATAACTCCGAAACATGTAAATCGCCCTGGAACCCCAAAACTATGGGCAAAAGCTCACGAAAACAGCCATAAAACGCAAAAAACGACGACTTTTTGGTCAAACCTCTCAAACTCGTAAATCGACCTGGAACACCAAAACTATGGGCTATAGCTCATGAAAACGGCTAAAATGCAAACGACGACTTTTTGGTCATATCCCTCCAATATATAAATCGCCCAGGAACCCACAAAAATGACGACTATGTATTGGGATTTATAAATCTCTCATGAAGAGAGCCATAAAATACGAAAAAAGAGTTCTTGGTCATGCCCACAAAAATATATTGGGCTTTATTTGTGTTGTAGATCACCCTGACACCCCAAAACTATGTCAATGATTCATGAAAATGGCCATAAAACGCAAAAAGACGAGTTTTTGGTCATAACTCTGAAACATGTAAATCGTCCTGGAACCCCAAAAATATGGGCAATAGCTCATGAAAACGGCTATAAAGCGCAAAAATGACGACTTTTTGGTCAAACCTCTCAAACTTGTAGATTGTCCTGGAACACCAAAACTTGGGGCAATAACTCATGAAATGGCCATAAAACGCCAAAAAGACGAGTTCTTGGTCATAACTCTAAAACTGTAAATCGTCCTGGAACCCAAAAATATGGGCAATAGCTCATGAAAACGGCCATAAAGCGCAAAAATGATGACTTTTGGTCAAACCTCTCAAACTTGTAATTTGTCCTAGAACACCAAAACTTGGGGCAATAACTCATGAAAACAGCCATAAACACGAAAAAAGAGTTCTTGGTCATGCCCACAAAAATGTATTGGGCTTTATGTTCATTATAGATCATCCTGGAAAACCCAATACTAGGGGCAATAACTCATGAAAATGGCCATAAAAACGCAAAAAGAGGAGTTTTTGGTCATAACTCTGAAACATGTAAATCGTCCTGGAACCCCAAAACTATGGGCAATAGCTCATGAAAACGGCCATAAAACGCAAAAATGATGACTTTTTGGTCAAACATCTCAAACTCGTAAATCGACCTGGAACACCAAAACTATGGGCAATAACTCATGAAATGGCCATAAAAAGATAACAATACGAATTTTTGGTCATAACTCTGAAAATTATAGATCGCCCTGGAACCGCAAAATTATAGGCAATAGCTCATGACAACGGCCATAAAACGCAAAAGGACGATTTTTAGGTCATACCTCTCAAACATGTAAATCGCCCAGGAACCCCAAAACCGTGGGCAATAGCTCATGAAAACCACCATAAAACACGAAAATGACGAGTTCATGGTCATGCCCGTAAAATTGTATCGGGCCTTACGTTCGTTGTAAATCACCCTGAAACCCTAAAACTGTGGGCAATAACTCGTGGAATGGCCATAAAACGCAGAAAAGACGAGATTTTTGTCATAACTCTAAAACATGTAAATCGCCCTGGAACCCCAAAACTATGGGCAATAGCTCACGAAAACGGCCATAAAACGCAAAAACGACAACTTTTTGGTCAAACCTCTCAACTCGTAAATCGACCTGGAACACCAAAACTATGGGCAATAGCTCATGAAAACGGCTAAAATGCAAAACGACGACTTTTTGGTCATATCCCTCAAATATATAAAATCGCCCAGGAACCCACAAAAATGACGACTATGTATTGGGCTTTATAAATCGCTCATGAAGAGAGCCATAAAATACGAAAAAAGAATTCTTGGTCATGCCCACAAAATATATTGGGCTTTATTTTCGTTGTAGATCACCCTGAAACCCCAAAACTATGGGCAATGATTCATGAAAATGGCCATAAAACGCAAAAAGACGAGTTTTTGGTCATAACTCTAAAACATGTAAATCGTCCTGGAACCCCAAAAGTATGGGCAATAGCTCATGAAACGGCCATAAAGCGCAAAAATGACGACTTTTTGGTCAATCTCTCAAACTTGTAAATTGTCCTGGAACACCAAAACTTTGCGCAATAACTCATGAAATGGCCATAAAACGAAAAAAGACGAGTTCTTGGTCATTACTCTAAAACATGTAATTCGACCTGTAACCCCAAAACTATAGGCAATAGCTCATAAAACGCAAAAATGACGACTTTTTGGTCAAACCTCTCAAACTCGTAAATCTCCCTGGAACACCAAAACTATGGGCAATAACTCATGAAATGGACATAAATGCAAAACAAACGAGTTCTTGATCATAACTCTAAAACATATAAATCGACCTGGAATCCCAAAACTACTCATGAAAACAGCCATAAAACGCAAAATTGATGACTTTTTGGTCAAACATCTCAAACATGTAAATCGCCCATGAACACCAAAACTGTGGGCAATAACTAATGAAATGTCCATAAAACGCAAAATATACGAGTTTTTGTCATAACTCTGAAAAATATAAATAGCCCTAGAACGCCAAAACTATAGGCAGTAACTCCTGAAAATGGCAATAAAACGCAAAAAAAGACGAGTTTTTGGTCATACCTCTCAAACATGTAAATCGCCCGGGAACCCCAAAACTGTGGGTAATAGCTCATGAAAACATCCATAAAACACGAAAACGACGAGTTCACGGTCATGCCCGCAAAATGTATCAGGCCTTACGTTCGTTGTAAATCACCCTGGAACCCTAAAACTGTGGGAAATAACTCATGAAAATGGCCATAAAACGCAGAAAAGACGAGTTTTTGGTCATAACTCTAAAACATGTAAATCGCCCTGGAACCCCAAAACTATGGCAATAGCTCATGAAAACGGCCATAAAACGCAAAAATGACGACTTTTTGCTCAAACCTCTCAAACTCGTAAATCGACCTGAACCACCAAAACTATGGGCAATAACTCATGAAATGTCCGTAAATCGCAAACAATACGAATGTTTTGTCATAACTCTGAAAAGTATAAATCGCCCTTACACCCCAAAACTATAGGCAATAGCTCTTGAAAACGGCCATAAAACACAAAGACGAGTTTTTGGTCATACCTCTCAAATATGTAAATCGCCGGGAACCCCAAAACCGTGGGCAATTGCTCATGAAAACAACCATAAAACACAAAAACGAAGAGTTCATGGTCATGCCCGCAAAATGTATCGGGCCTTACGTTCGTTGTAAATCACCCTGAAACCTTAAAAACTATGGGCAGTAACTCATGAAAATGGCCATAAAACGCAAAAAGATGACTTTTTGGTCATAACTCTGAAACATTGAAATCTCCCTGGAACACCAAAACTATGGGCAATAGCTCATGAAAACGTCCATAAAATGTAAAGATGACGACTTTTTGGTCAAACCTCACAAACTCGTAAATTGCCCCGGAACCGCAAAACTGTGGGCAATAACTCATGAAATGGCCATAAACGCTAAAAAGAAGAGTTCTAGGTCATAACTCTAAAACATGTAAATCGACCGGGAACCCCAAAACTACTAATGAAAACGGCCATAAAACGCAAAAATGACGACTTTTTGGTCAAACATCTCAAACATGTAAGTCGCCCTTGAACACCAAAACTGTGGGCAATAACTAATGAAATGGCCATAAAACGCAAAAAATACGAGTTTTGGGTCATAACTCTGAAAAATATAAATCGCCCTAGAACACCAAAACTATAGGCAGTAGCTCATGAAAACGGCCATAAAACGCAAAAACGACAAGTTTTTGGTCATACCACTCAAACATGTAATCGCCCAGGAGCCCCAAAACTGTGGGCAATAGCTCATGTAAACAGCCATAAAACACAAAAACGACGAGTTCATGGTCATGCCCACAAAAATGTATCGGGCCTTACGTCGTTGTAAATCACCCTGGAACCCTAAATCTGTGGGCAATAACTCGTGAAATGGCCATAAAACGCAGAAAAGACGAATTTTTCGTGATAACTCCGAAACATGTAAAACGCCCTGGAACCCCAAAACTATGGGCAATAGCTCACGAAAATGGCCATAAAATGCAAAAACGACGACTTTTTGGTCAAACCTCTCAAACTCGTAAATCGACCTAGAACACCAAAACTATGGGCAATAGCTCATGAAATAGGCTATAAAACACAAAAACGACGAATTTTTGTTCAGACCACTCAAATATGTAAATCGCCCAGGAACCCCAAAACTGTGGGCAATAGCTCATGAAAACAGCCAAAAAACACGAAAACGACGAGTTCATGGTCATGCCGACAAAAATGTATTGGTCTTTATGTTCATTATATATCACCCTGAAACCCCAAAACTATGGGCAATAACTCATGAAAATGCCCGCAAAAATATATCGGGCCTTATGTTCGTTGTAAATCGCCCTAGAACCCTAAAATTGTGGGCAATAACTCATGAAATGGCCATAAAATGCAGAAAAGACGAGTTCTTTGTAATAACTCTGAAATATGTAAATCGACCTAGAACCCTAAAACTATGGGAAATAGCTCATGAAACGGCCATAAAATGCAAAAAAGACGACTTTTTGGTCAAACCTCTCAAACTCGTAAATCGACCTGGAACACCAAAACTATGGGCAATAGCTCACGAAAACGGCCATAAAGGCAAAAACGACGACCTTTTGGTCATATCTCTCAAATATGTAAATCGCCTAGAAACCCCAAAATTGTGGTTAATAGCTCATGAAAACAGCCATAAAACACGAAAAAAGAGTTCTTTGTCATGCCCACAAAAATGTATTGGGCTTTATGTTCGTTGTAGATGACCCTGAAACCCTAAAACTATGGGCAATAGCTCATGAAAACAACCATAAAACACAAAAACGACGAGTTCATTATCATGCCCGCAAAAATGTATCGGGCCTTACGTTCGTTGTAAATCACCCTGGAACCCTAAAACTGTGGGCAATAACTCATGAAAATGGCATAAAACACAGAAAACACGAGTTTTTGGTCATAACTCTGAAACATGTAAATCGCCCTGGAACCCCAAAACTATGGGCAATAGCTCATGAAAACGGCCATAAAACGCAAAAATGACGACTTTTTGGTCAAACCTCTCAAACTTGTAAATCGACCGGGAACACCAAAACTATGGGCAATAACTCATGAAATGGCCATAAAAAGCAAACAATACGAATTTTTGGTCATAACTCTCAAAAGTATAAATCGCCCTGGAACCGCAAAACTATAGGCAGTAGCTCATGAAAACGGCCATAAAACGCAAAATGACGAGTTTTAGGTCACACCTCTCAAACATGTAAATCGCCCAGGAACCCCAAAACTGTTGGCAATAGCTCATGAAAACAACCATAAAACACGAAAACGACGAGTTCATGGTCATGCCCGCAAAAATGTATCGGGCCTTACGTTCGTTGTAAATCACCCTGGAACCCTAAAACTGTGGGCAATAACTCGTGAAATGGCCATCAAAATGAAAAAAAGACGAGTTTTTGGTCATAACTCCGAAACATGTAAATCGCCCTGGAACCCCAAAACTATGGGCAATAGCTCACGAAAACAGCCATAAAACGCAAAAACGACGACTTTTTGGTCAAACCTCTCAAACTCGTAAATCGACCTGGAACACCAAAACTATGGGCTATAGCTCATGAAAACGGCTAAAATGCAAAACGACGACTTTTTGGTCATATCCCTCCAATATATAAATCGCCCAGGAACCCACAAAAATGACGACTATGTATTGGGATTTATAAATCGCTCATGAAGAGAGCCATAAAATACGAAAAAAGAGTTCTTGGTCATGCCCACAAAAATATATTGGGCTTTATTTGTGTTGTAGATCACCCTGACACCCCAAAACTATTGTCAATGATTCATGAAAATGGCCATAAAACGCAAAAAGACGAGTTTTTGGTCATAACTCTGAAACATGTAAATCGTCCTGGAACCCCAAAAATATGGGCAATAGCTCATGAAAACGGCTATAAAGCGCAAAAATGACGACTTTTTGGTCAAACCTCTCAAACTTGTAGATTGTCCTGGAACACCAAAACTTGGGGCAATAACTCATGAAATGGCCATAAAACGCCAAAAAGACGAGTTCTTGGTCATAACTCTAAAACATGTAAATCGTCCTGGAACCCCAAAAATATGGGCAATAGCTCATGAAAACGGCCATAAAGCGCAAAAATGATGACTTTTTGGTCAAACCTCTCAAACTTGTAATTTGTCCTAGAACACCAAAACTTTGGGCAATAACTCATGAAAATGGCCATAAAACGAAGAAAAGGCGAGTTTTTGGTCATAACTCTAAAACATGTAAATCGCCCTGGAACCCCAAAACTATGGGCAATAGCTCAAGAAAACGGCCATAAAACGCAAAAATGACGACTTTTTGCTCAAACCTCTCAAACTCGTAAATCGACCAGAAACACCAAAACTATGGGCAATAACTCATGAAATGGCCATAAAACGCAAACAATACGAATTTTTTGTCATAACTCTGAAAAGTATAAATCGCCCTGAAACCCCAAAACTATAGGCAATAGCTCTTGAAAACGGCCATAAAACACAAAAGACGAGTTTTTGGTCATACCTCTCAAACATGTAAATCGCAGGGAACCCCAAAACCGTGGGCAATAGCTCATGAAAACAACCATAAAACACAAAAACGAAGAGTTCATGGTCATGCCCGCAAAAATGTATCGGGCCTTACGTTCGTTGTTAATCACCCTGGAACCCTAAAACTATGGGCAGTAACTCATGAAAATGGCCATAAACGCAAAAAGACGACTTTTTGGTCATAACTCTGAAACATGTAAATCGCCCTAGAACACCAAAACTATGGGCAATAGCTCATGAAAACGGCCATAAAACGCAAAAATGATGACTTTTTGGTCAAACCTCTCAAACTCGTAAATCGACCTGGAACACCAAAACTATGGGCAATAGCTCATGAAAACGGCTATAAAACACAAAAACGACGAATTTTTGTTCAGACCACTCAAATATGTAAATCGCCCAGGAACCCCAAAAATGTGGGCAATAGCTCATGAAAACAGCCAAAAAACACGAAAAAAGAGTTCTTGGTCATGCCCACAAAAATGTATTGGGCTTTATGTTGGTTGCAGATCACCCTGAAACCCCAAAACTATGGGCAATAACTCATGAAAATGCCCGCAAAAATATATCGGGCCTTATGTTTGTTGTAAATCACCCTAGAACCCTAAAACGGTGGGCAATAACTCATGAAAATGGCCATAAAACGCAGAAAACAGGAGTTTTTGGTCATAACTACGAAACATGTATATCGCCCTGGAACCACAAAACTATGGGCAATAGCTCATGAAAACGGCCATAAAACGCAAAAATGACGACATTTTGGTAAAACCTCTCAAACTCGTAAATCTACCTGGAACACCAAAACTATGGGCAATAACTCATGAAATGGCCATAAAAAGCAAACAATACAAATTTTTTGTCATAACTCTAAAAACTATAAATCGCCCTGGAACCGCAAAACTATAGGCAATATCTCATGACAACGGCCATAAAACGCAAACAGACGAGTTTTAGGTCATACCTCTCAAACATGTAAATCGCTGAGGAACCCCAAAATCATGGGCAATAGCTCATGAAAACAACCATAAAACACGAAAACGACGAGTTCATGGTCCTGCCCGCAAAAATGTTTTGGGCCTTACATTCGTTGTAAATCACTCTGGAACCCTAAAATTCTGGGCAATAACTCGTGAAATGGCCATAAAACGCAGAAAAGACGAGTTTTTGGTCATAACACTGAAACATGTATATCGCCCTGGAACCCCGAAACTATGGGCAAAAGCTCATGAAAACGGCCATAAAACGCAAAAATGATGACTTTTTGGTCAAACCTCTCAAACTCGTAAATCGACCTGGAACACCAAAACTATGGGCAATAGCTCATGAAAACGGGTATAAAACGCAAAAACGACGACCTTTGGTCATATCTCTCAAATATGTAAATCACCCAGGAACCCCTAAACTATGGGCAATAACTCATGAAAACAGCCATAAACACGAAAAAAGAGTTCTTGGTCATGCCCACAAAAATGTATTGGGCTTTATGTTCATTATAGATCATCCTGAAAACCCAATACTAGGGGCAATAACTCATGAAAATGGCCATAAAACGCAAAAAGAGGAGTTTTTGGTCATAACTCTGAAACATGTAAATCGTCCTGGAACCCCAAAAATATGGGCAATAGCTCATGAAAACTGCCATAAAGCGCAAAAATGATGACTCTCTGGTCAAACCTCTCAAACATGTAAATCGTCTTGGACTACCAAAACTATGGGCAATAACTCATGAAATGGCCATAAAACACGAAAACGACGAGTTCATGGTTATCCCCACAAAAATGTATCGGGCCTTACATTCGTTGTAAATCACCCTGGAACACTACAACTATGGGCAGTAACTCATGAAAATGGCCACAAATACAAAAATATGACTTTTTGGTCATAACTTTGAAACATGTAAATCGCCGTGGAACCCAAAAAATATGGGCATAGCTCATGACAATGGCCATAATACGCAAAAATGATGACTTTTTGGTCAAACTTGTAAATCACCCTTGAACACAAAAACTGTGGGAAATAAATTATGAAATGGTCGTTGTAAATCACCCTGGAACCCTAAATCTGTGGGCAATAACTCGTGAATTGCCATAAAACGCAGTAAAGACGAGTTTTTCGTGATAACTCTAAAACATGTAAATCGCCCTGGAACCCCAAAACTATGGGCAATAGCTCACGAAAACGGCCATAAAATGCAAAAACGATGACTTTTAGGTCAAACCTCTCAAACTCGTAAATCGACCTGGAACACCAAAACTATGGGCAATAGCTCATGAAAGCGGCTATAAAACGCAAAAACGACGACTTTTTGTTCAAACCACTCAAATATGTAAATCGCCCAGGAACCCCAAAACTGTGGGCAATAGCTCATGAAAACAGCCAAAAAACACGAAAAAAAGAGTTCTTGGTCATGCCCACAAAAATGTATTGGGCTTTATGTTCATTGTAGATCACCCTGAAACCCCAAAACTATGGGCAATAACTCATGAAAATGCCCGCAAAAATATATCGGGCCTTATGTTCGTTGTAAATGGCCATAAAATGCAGAAAAGACGAGTTCTTGGTAATAACTCTGAAATATGTAAGTCGACCTAGAACCCTAAAACTATGGGCAATAGCTCATGAAACGGCCATAAAACGCAAAAAAGACGACTTTTTGGTCAAACCTCTCAAACTCGTAAATCGACCTGGAACACCAAAACAATCGGCAATAGCTCATGAAAACGGCTATAAAACGCAAAAACGACGACCTTTTGGTCATATCTCTCAAATATGTATATCGCCTAGAAACCCCAAAACTGTGGTTAATAGCTCATGAAAACAGCCATAAAACACGAAAAAAGAGTTCTTTGTCATGCCCACAAAAATGTATTGGGCTTTATGTTCGTTGTAGATCACCCTAAAACCCTAAAACTATGGGCAATAGCTCATGAAAACAACCATAAAACACAAAAACGACGAGTTCATTATCATGCCCGCAAAATTGTATCAGGCCTTACGTTCGTTGTAAATCACCCTGGAACCCCAAAACTGTGGGCAATAACTCATGAAAATGGCCATAAAACGCAAAAAAGGCGAGTTTTTGGTCATAACTCTAAAACTTGTAAATCGCCCTGGAACCCCAAAACTATGGGCAATAGCTCAAGAAAACGGCCATAAAACGCAAAAATGACGACTTTTTGCTCAAACCTCTCAAACTCGTAAATCGACCAGAAACACCAAAACTATGGGCAATAACTCATGAAATGGCCATAAAACGCAAACAATACGAATTTTTTGTCCTAACTCTGAAAAGTATAAATCGCCCTGAAACCCCAAAACTATAGGCAATAGCTCTTGAAAACGGCCATAAAACACAAAAGACGAGTTTTTGGTCATACCTCTCAAACATGTAAATCGCCGGGAACCCCAAAACCGTGGGCAATAGCTCATGAAAACAACCATAAAACACAAAAACGAAGAGTTCATGGTCATGCCCGCAAAAATGTAACAGGCCTTACGTTCGTTGTAAAGCACCCTGAAACCCTAAAACTATGGGCAGTAACTCATGAAAATGGCCATAAAACGCAAAAAGATGACTTTTTGGTCATAACTCTGAAACATTGAAATCTTCCTGGAACACCAAAACTATGGGCAATAGCTCATGAAAACGGCCATAAAATGTAAAGATGACGACTTTTTGGTCAAACCTCACAAACTCGTAAATTGCCCTGGAACAGCAAAACTGTGAGCAATAACTAATGAAATGGCCATAAACCGCAAACATGATGACTTTTTGGTCAAACATCTCAAACATGTAAATCGCCCTTGAACACCAAACTGTGGGCAATAACTAATGAAATGGCCACTAAACGCAAAAAGAAGAGTTCTAGGTCATAACTCTAAAACATGTAAATCGACCGGGAACCCCAAAACTACTCATGAAAACGGCCATAAAACGCAAAAATGACGACTTTTTGGTCAAACATCTCAAACATGTAAGCCGCCCTTGAACACCAAAACTGTGGGCAATAACTAATGAAATGGCCATAAAACGCAAAAAATACGAGTTTTAGGTTATAACTCTGGAAAATATAAATCGCCCTAGAACGCCAAAACTATAGGCAGTAGCTCATGAAAACGGCCATAAAACGCAAAAAAGACGAGTTCATGGTCCTGCCCGCAAAAATGTTTCGGGCCTTACATTCGTTGTAAATCACTCTGGAACCCTAAAATTCTGGGCAATAACTCGTGAAATGGCCATAAAACGCAGAAAAGACGAGTTTTTGGTCATAACACTGAAACATGTATATCGCCCTGGAACCCCGAAACTATGGGCAAAAGCTCATGAAAACGGCCATAAAACGCAAAAATGATGACTTTTTGGTCAAACCTCTCAAACTCGTAAATCGACCTGGAACACATAAACTATGGGCAATAGCTCATGAAAACGGGTATAAAACGCAAAAACGACGACTTTTGGTCATATCTCTCAAATATGTAAATCACCCAGGAACCCCTAAACTATGGGCAATAACTCATGAAAACAGCCATAAACACGAAAAAAGAGTTCTTGGTCATGCCCACAAAAATGTATTGGGCTTTATGTTCATTGTAGATCATCCTGAAAACCCAATACTAGGGGCAATAACTCATGAAAATGGCCATAAAACGCAAAAAGAGGAGTTTTTGGTCATAACTCTGAAACATGTAAATCGTCCTGGAACCCCAAAAATATGGGCAATAGCTCATGAAAACTGCCATAAAGCGCAAAAATGATGACTCTCTGGTCAAACCTCTCAAACATGTAAATCGTCTTGGACTACCAAAACTATGGGCAATAACTCATGAAATGGCCATAAAACACGAAAACGACGAGTTCATGGTTATCCCCACAAAAATGTATCGGGCCTTACATTCGTTGTAAATCACCCTGGAACACTACAACTATGGGCAGTAACTCATGAAAATGGCCACAAATACAAAAATATGACTTTTTGGTCATAACTTTGAAACATGTAAATCGCCGTGGAACCCAAAAAATATGGGCATAGCTCATGACAATGGCCATAATACGCAAAAATGATGACTTTTTGGTCAAACATGTAAATCACCCTTGAACACAAAAACTGTGGGAAATAAATTATGAAATGGTCGTTGTAAATCACCCTGGAACCCTAAATCTATGGGCAATAACTCGTGAGTTGCCATAAAACGCAGTAAAGACGAGTTTTTCGTGATAACTCTAAAACATGTAAATCGCCCTGGAACCCCAAAACTATGGGCAATAGCTCACGAAAACGGCCATAAAATGCAAAAACGATGACTTTTAGGTCAAACCTCTCAAACTCGTAAATCGACCTGGAACACCAAAACTATGGGCAATAGCTCATGAAAGCGGCTATAAAACGCAAAAACGACGACTTTTTGTTCAAACCACTCAAATATGTAAATCGCCCAGGAACCCCAAAACTGTGGGCAATAGCTCATGAAAACAGCCAAAAAACACGAAAAAAAGAGTTCTTGGTCATGCCCACAAAAATGTATTGGGCTTTATGTTCATTGTAGATCACCCTGAAACCGCAAAACTATGGGCAATAACTCATGAAAATGCCCGCAAAAATATATCGGGCCTTATGTTCATTGTAAATGGCCATAAAATGCAGAAAAGACGAGTTCTTGGTAATAACTCTGAAATATGTAAGTCGACCTAGAACCCTAAAACTATGGGCAATAGCTCATGAAACGGCCATAAAACGCAAAAAAGACGACTTTTTGGTCAAACCTCTCAAACTCGTAAATCGACCTGGAACACCAAAACAATCGGCAATAGCTCATGAAAACGGCTATAAAACGCAAAAACGACGACCTTTTGGTCATATCTCTCAAATATGTATATCGCCTAGAAACCCCAAAACTGTGGTTAATAGTTCATGAAAACAGCCATAAAACACGAAAAAAGAGTTCTTTGTCATGCCCACAAAAATGTATTGGGCTTTATGTTCGTTGTAGATCACCCTAAAACCCTAAAACTATGGGCAATAGCTCATGAAAACAACCATAAAACACAAAAACGACGAGTTCATTATCATGCCCGCAAAATTGTATCAGGCCTTACGTTCGTTGTAAATCACCCTGGAACCCCAAAACTGTGGGCAATAACTCATGAAAATGGCCATAAAACGCAGAAAAGGCGAGTTTTTGGTCATAACTCTAAAACTTGTAAATCGCCCTGGAACCCCAAAACTATGGGCAATAGCTCAAGAAAACGGCCATAAAACGCAAAAATGACGACTTTTTGCTCAAACCTCTCAAACTCGTAAATCGACCAGAAACACCAAAACTATGGGCAATAACTCATGAAATGGCCATAAAACGCAAACAATACGAATTTTTTGTCCTAACTCTGAAAAGTATAAATCGCCCTGAAACCCCAAAACTATAGGCAATAGCTCTTGAAAACGGCCATAAAACACAAAAGACGAGTTTTTGGTCATACCTCTCAAACATGTAAATCGCCGGGAACCCCAAAACCGTGGGCAATAGCTCATGAAAACAACCATAAAACACAAAAACGAAGAGTTCATGGTCATGCCCGCAAAAATGTAACAGGCCTTACGTTCGTTGTAAAGCACCCTGAAACCCTAAAACTATGGGCAGTAACTCATGAAAATGGCCATAAAACGCAAAAAGATGACTTTTTGGTCATAACTCTGAAACATTGAAATCTTCCTGGAACACCAAAACTATGGGCAATAGCTCATGAAAATGGCCATAAAATGTAAAGATGACGACTTTTTGGTCAAACCTCACAAACTCGTAAATTGCCCTGGAACAGCAAAACTGTGAGCAATAACTAATGAAATGGCCATAAACCGCAAACATGATGACTTTTTGGTCAAACATCTCAAACATGTAAATCGCCCTTGAACACCAAAACTGTGGGCAATAACTAATGAAATGGCCACTAAACGCAAAAAGAAGAGTTCTAGGTCATAACTCTAAAACATGTAAATCGACCGGGAACCCCAAAACTACTCATGAAAACGGCCATAAAACGCAAAAATGACGACTTTTTGGTCAAACATCTCAAACATGTAAGTCGCCCTTGAACACCAAAACTGTGGGCAATAACTAATGAAATGGCCATAAAACGCAAAAAATACGAGTTTTAGGTTATAACTCTGGAAAATATAAATCGCCCTAGAACGCCAAAACTATAGGCAGTAGCTCATGAAAACGGCCATAAAACGCAAAAAAGACGAGTTCATGGTCCTGCCCGCAAAAATGTTTTGGGCCTTACATTCGTTGTAAATCACTCTGGAACCCTAAAATTCTAGGCAATAACTCGTGAAATGGCCATAAAACGCAGAAAAGACGAGTTTTTGGTCATAACACTGAAACATGTATATCGCCCTGGAACCCCGAAACTATGGGCAAAAGCTCATGAAAACGGCCATAAAACGCAAAAATGATGACTTTTTGGTCAAACCTCTCAAACTCGTAAATCGACCTAGAACACATAAACTATGGGCAATAGCTCATGAAAACGGGTATAAAACGCAAAAACGACGACTTTTGGTCATATCTCTCAAATATGTAAATCACCCAGGAACCCCTAAACTATGGGCAATAACTCATGAAAACAGCCATAAACACGAAAAAAGAGTTCTTGGTCATGCCCACAAAAATGTATTGGGCTTTATGTTCATTGTAGATCATCCTGAAAACCCAATACTAGGGGCAATAACTCATGAAAATGGCCATAAAACGCAAAAAGAGGAGTTTTTGGTCATAACTCTGAAACATGTAAATCGTCCTGGAACCCCAAAAATATGGGCAATAGCTCATGAAAACTGCCATAAAGCGCAAAAATGATGACTTTCTGGTCAAACCTCTCAAACATGTAAATCGTCTTGGACTACCAAAACTATGGGCAATAACTCATGAAATGGCCATAAAACACGAAAACGACGAGTTCATGGTTATCCCCACAAAAATGTATCGGGCCTTACATTCGTTGTAAATCACCCTGGAACACTACAACTATGGGCAGTAACTCATGAAAATGGCCACAAATACAAAAATATGACTTTTTGGTCATAACTTTGAAACATGTAAATCGCCGTGGAACCCAAAAAATATGGGCATAGCTCATGACAATGGCCATAATACACAAAAATGATGACTTTTTGGTCAAACTTGTAAATCACCCTTGAACACAAAAACTGTGGGAAATAAATTATGAAATGGTCGTTGTAAATCACCCTGGAACCCTAAATCTATGGGCAATAACTCGTGAGTTGCCATAAAACGCAGTAAAGACGAGTTTTTCGTGATAACTCTAAAACATGTAAATCGCCCTGGAACCCCAAAACTATGGGCAATAGCTCACGAAAACGGCCATAAAATGCAAAAACGATGACTTTTAGGTCAAACCTCTCAAACTCGTAAATCGACCTGGAACACCAAAACTATGGGCAATAGCTCATGAAAGCGGCTATAAAACGCAAAAACGACGACTTTTTGTTCAAACCACTCAAATATGTAAATCGCCCAGGAACCCCAAAACTGTGGGCAATAGCTCATGAAAACAGCCAAAAAACACGAAAAAAAGAGTTCTTGGTCATGCCCACAAAAATGTATTGGGCTTTATGTTCATTGTAGATCACCCTGAAACCCCAAAACTATGGGCAATAACTCATGAAAATGCCCGCAAAAATATATCGGGCCTTATGTTCGTTGTAAATGGCCATAAAATGCAGAAAAGACGAGTTCTTGGTAATAACTCTGAAATATGTAAGTCGACCTAGAACCCTAAAACTATGGGCAATAGCTCATGAAACGGCCATAAAACGCAAAAAAGACGACTTTTTGGTCAAACCTCTCAAACTCGTAAATCGACCTGGAACACCAAAACAATCGGCAATAGCTCATGAAAACGGCTATAAAACGCAAAAACGACGACCTTTTGGTCATATCTCTCAAATATGTATATCGCCTAGAAACCCCAAAACTGTGGTTAATAGCTCATGAAAACAGCCATAAAACACGAAAAAAGAGTTCTTTGTCATGCCCACAAAAATGTATTGGGCTTTATGTTCGTTGTAGATCACCCTAAAACCCTAAAACTATGGGCAATAGCTCATGAAAACAACCATAAAACACAAAAACGACGAGTTCATTATCATGCCCGCAAAATTGTATCAGGCCTTACGTTCGTTGTAAATCACCCTGGAACCCCAAAACTGTGGGCAATAACTCATGAAAATGGCCATAAAACGCAGAAAAGGCGAGTTTTTGGTCATAACTCTAAAACTTGTAAATCGCCCTGGAACCCCAAAACTATGGGCAATAGCTCAAGAAAACGGCCATAAAACGCAAAAATGACGACTTTTTGCTCAAACCTCTCAAACTCGTAAATCGACCAGAAACACCAAAACTATGGGCAATAACTCATGAAATGGCCATAAAACGCAAACAATACGAATTTTTTGTCCTAACTCTGAAAAGTATAAATCGCCCTGAAACCCCAAAACTATAGGCAATAGCTCTTGAAAACGGCCATAAAACACAAAAGACGAGTTTTTGGTCATACCTCTCAAACATGTAAATCGCCGGGAACCCCAAAACCGTGGGCAATAGCTCATGAAAACAACCATAAAACACAAAAACGAAGAGTTCATGGTCATGCCCGCAAAAATGTAACAGGCCTTACGTTCGTTGTAAAGCACCCTGAAACCCTAAAACTATGGGCAGTAACTCATGAAAATGGCCATAAAACGCAAAAAGATGACTTTTTGGTCATAACTCTGAAACATTGAAATCTTCCTGGAACACCAAAACTATGGGCAATAGCTCATGAAAACGGCCATAAAATGTAAAGATGACGACTTTTTGGTCAAACCTCACAAACTCGTAAATTGCCCTGGAACAGCAAAACTGTGAGCAATAACTAATGAAATGGCCATAAACCGCAAACATGATGACTTTTTGGTCAAACATCTCAAACATGTAAATCGCCCTTGAACACCAAAACTGTGGGCAATAACTAATGAAATGGCCACTAAACGCAAAAAGAAGAGTTCTAGGTCATAACTCTAAAACATGTAAATCGACCGGGAACCCCAAAACTACTCATGAAAACGGCCATAAAACGCAAAAATGACGACTTTTTGGTCAAACATCTCAAACATGTAAGTCGCCCTTGAACACCAAAACTGTGGGCAATAACTAATGAAATGGCCATAAAACGCAAAAAATACGAGTTTTAGGTTATAACTCTGGAAAATATAAATCTCCCTAGAACGCCAAAACTATAGGCAGTAGCTCATGAAAACGGCCATAAAACGCAAAAAAGACGAGTTCATGGTCCTGCCCGCAAAAATGTTTCGGGCCTTACATTCGTTGTAAATCACTCTGGAACCCTAAAATTCTGGGCAATAACTCGTGAAATGGCCATAAAACGCAGAAAAGACGAGTTTTTGGTCATAACACTGAAACATGTATATCGCCCTGGAACCCCGAAACTATGGGCAAAAGCTCATGAAAACGGCCATAAAACGCAAAAATGATGACTTTTTGGTCAAACCTCTCAAACTCGTAAATCGACCTAGAACACATAAACTATGGGCAATAGCTCATGAAAACGGGTATAAAACGCAAAAACGACGACTTTTGGTCATATCTCTCAAATATGTAAATCACCCAGGAACCCCTAAACTATGGGCAATAACTCATGAAAACAGCCATAAACACGAAAAAAGAGTTCTTGGTCATGCCCACAAAAATGTATTGGGCTTTATGTTCATTGTAGATCATCCTGAAAACCCAATACTAGGGGCAATAACTCATGAAAATGGCCATAAAACGCAAAAAGAGGAGTTTTTGGTCATAACTCTGAAACATGTAAATCGTCCTGGAACCCCAAAAATATGGGCAATAGCTCATGAAAACTGCCATAAAGCGCAAAAATGATGACTTTCTGGTCAAACCTCTCAAACATGTAAATCGTCTTGGACTACCAAAACTATGGGCAATAACTCATGAAATGGCCATAAAACACGAAAACGACGAGTTCATGGTTATCCCCACAAAAATGTATCGGGCCTTACATTCGTTGTAAATCACCCTGGAACACTACAACTATGGGCAGTAACTCATGAAAATGGCCACAAATACAAAAATATGACTTTTTGGTCATAACTTTGAAACATGTAAATCGCCGTGGAACCCAAAAAATATGGGCATAGCTCATGACAATGGCCATAATACACAAAAATGATGACTTTTTGGTCAAACTTGTAAATCACCCTTGAACACAAAAACTGTGGGAAATAAATTATGAAATGGTCGTTGTAAATCACCCTGGAACCCTAAATCTATGGGCAATAACTCGTGAGTTGCCATAAAACGCAGTAAAGACGAGTTTTTCGTGATAACTCTAAAACATGTAAATCGCCCTGGAACCCCAAAACTATGGGCAATAGCTCACGAAAACGGCCATAAAATGCAAAAACGATGACTTTTAGGTCAAACCTCTCAAACTCGTAAATCGACCTGGAACACCAAAACTATGGGCAATAGCTCATGAAAGCGGCTATAAAACGCAAAAACGACGACTTTTTGTTCAAACCACTCAAATATGTAAATCGCCCAGGAACCCCAAAACTGTGGGCAATAGCTCATGAAAACAGCCAAAAAACACGAAAAAAAAGAGTTCTTGGTCATGCCCACAAAAATGTATTGGGCTTTATGTTCATTGTAGATCACCCTGAAACCCCAAAACTATGGGCAATAACTCATGAAAATGCCCGCAAAAATATATCGGGCCTTATGTTCGTTGTAAATGGCCATAAAATGCAGAAAAGACGAGTTCTTGGTAATAACTCTGAAATATGTAAGTCGACCTAGAACCCTAAAACTATGGGCAATAGCTCATGAAACGGCCATAAAACGCAAAAAAGACGACTTTTTGGTCAAACCTCTCAAACTCGTAAATCGACCTGGAACACCAAAACAATCGGCAATAGCTCATGAAAACGGCTATAAAACGCAAAAACGACGACCTTTTGGTCATATCTCTCAAATATGTATATCGCCTAGAAACCCCAAAACTGTGGTTAATAGCTCATGAAAACAGCCATAAAACACGAAAAAAGAGTTCTTTGTCATGCCCACAAAAATGTATTGGGCTTTATGTTCGTTGTAGATCACCCTAAAACCCTAAAACTATGGGCAATAGCTCATGAAAACAACCATAAAACACAAAAACGACGAGTTCATTATCATGCCCGCAAAATTGTATCAGGCCTTACGTTCGTTGTAAATCACCCTGGAACCCCAAAACTGTGGGCAATAACTCATGAAAATGGCCATAAAACGCAGAAAAGGCGAGTTTTTGGTCATAACTCTAAAACTTGTAAATCGCCCTGGAACCCCAAAACTATGGGCAATAGCTCAAGAAAACGGCCATAAAACGCAAAAATGACGACTTTTTGCTCAAACCTCTCAAACTCGTAAATCGACCAGAAACACCAAAACTATGGGCAATAACTCATGAAATGGCCATAAAACGCAAACAATACGAATTTTTTGTCCTAACTCTGAAAAGTATAAATCGCCCTGAAACCCCAAAACTATAGGCAATAGCTCTTGAAAACGGCCATAAAACACAAAAGACGAGTTTTTGGTCATACCTCTCAAACATGTAAATCGCCGGGAACCCCAAAACCGTGGGCAATAGCTCATGAAAACAACCATAAAACACAAAAACGAAGAGTTCATGGTCATGCCCGCAAAAATGTAACAGGCCTTACGTTCGTTGTAAAGCACCCTGAAACCCTAAAACTATGGGCAGTAACTCATGAAAATGGCCATAAAACGCAAAAAGATGACTTTTTGGTCATAACTCTGAAACATTGAAATCTTCCTGGAACACCAAAACTATGGGCAATAGCTCATGAAAACGGCCATAAAATGTAAAGATGACGACTTTTTGGTCAAACCTCACAAACTCGTAAATTGCCCTGGAACAGCAAAACTGTGAGCAATAACTAATGAAATGGCCATAAACCGCAAACATGATGACTTTTTGGTCAAACATCTCAAACATGTAAATCGCCCTTGAACACCAAAACTGTGGGCAATAACTAATGAAATGGCCACTAAACGCAAAAAGAAGAGTTCTAGGTCATAACTCTAAAACATGTAAATCGACCGGGAACCCCAAAACTACTCATGAAAACGGCCATAAAACGCAAAAATGACGTCTTTTTGGTCAAACATCTCAAACAAGTAAGTCGCCCTTGAACACCAAAACTGTGGGCAATAACTAATGAAATGGCCATAAAACGCAAAAAATACGAGTTTTAGGTTATAACTTTGGAAAATATAAATCGCCCTAGAACGCCAAAACTATAGGCAGTAGCTCATGAAAACGGCCATAAAACGCAAAAAAGACGAGTTCATGGTCCTGCCCGCAAAAATGTTTCGGGCCTTACATTCGTTGTAAATCACTCTGGAACCCTAAAATTCTGGGCAATAACTCGTGAAATGGCCATAAAACGCAGAAACGACGAGTTTTTGGTCATAACACTGAAACATGTATATCGCCCTGGAACCCCGAAACTATGGGCAAAAGCTCATGAAAATGGCCATAAAACGCAAAAATGATGACTTTTTGGTCAAACCTCTCAAACTCGTAAATCGACCTGGAACACCAAAACTATGGGCAATAGCTCATGAAAACGGGTATAAAACGCAAAAACGACGACCTTTGGTCATATCTCTCAAATATGTAAATCACCCAGGAACCCCTAAACTATGGGCAATAACTCATGAAAACAGCCATAAACACGAAAAAAGAGTTCTTGGTCATGCCCACAAAAATGTATTGGGCTTTATGTTCATTATAGATCATCCTGAAAACCCAATACTAGGGGCAATAACTCATGAAACTGGCCATAAAACGCAAAAAGAGGAGTTTTTGGTCATAACTCTGAAACATGTAAATCGTCCTAGAACCCCAAAAATATGGGCAATAGCTCATGAAAACTGCCATAAAGCGCAAAAATGATGACTTTCTGGTCAAACCTCTCAAACATGTAAATCGTCTTGGACTGCCAAAACTATGGGCAATAACTCATGAAATGGCCATAAAACACGAAAACGACGAGTTCATGGTTATCCCCACAAAAATGTATCGGGCCTTACATTCGTTGTAAATCACCCTGGAACACTACAACTATGGGCAGTAACTCATGAAAATGGCCACAAATACAAAAAAGATGACTTTTTGGTCATAACTTTGAAACATGTAAATCGCCGTGGAACCCCAAAACTATGGGCATAGCTCATGACAATGGCCATAATACGCAAAAATGATGACTTTTTGGTCAAACTTGTAAATCACCCTTGAACACAAAAACTGTGGGAAATAAATTATGAAATGGTCGTTGTAAATCACCCTGGAACCCTAAATCTGTGGGCAATAACTCGTGAATTGCCATAAAACGCAGTAAAGACGAGTTTTTCGTGATAACTCTAAAACATGTAAATCGCCCTGGAACCCCAAAACTATGGGCAATAGCTCACGAAACCGGCCATAAAATGCAAAAACGATGACTTTTAGGTCAAACCTCTCAAACTCGTAAATCGACCTGGAACACCAAAACTATGGGCAATAGCTCATGAAAGCGGCTATAAAACGCAAAAACGAAGACTTTTTGTTCAAACCACTCAAATATGTAAATCGCCTAGGAACCCCAAAACTGTGGGCAATAGCTCATGAAAACAGCCAAAAAACACGAAAAAAAGAGTTCTTGGTCATGCCCACAAAAATGTATTGGGCTTTATGTTCATTGTAGATCACCCTGTAACCCCAAAACTATGGGCAATAACTCATGAAAATGCCCGCAAAAATATATCGGGCCTTATGTTCGTTGTAAATGGCCATAAAATGCAGAAAAGACGAGTTCTTGGTAATAACTCTGAAATATGTAAGTCGACCTAGAACCCTAAAACTATGGGCAATAGCTCATGAAACGGCCATAAAACGCAAAAAAGACGACTTTTTGGTCAAACCTCTCAAACTCGTAAATCGACCTGGAACACCAGAACAATCGGCAATAGCTCATGAAAACGGCTATAAAACGCAAAAACGACGACCTTTTGGTCATATCTCTCAAATATGTATATCGCCTAGTGTAACTACCTCGGTGAATTACGCTCCTAGATACAAGCCTGGATGAACGGTAGTGGTTGAAATAGTACGGTGGGGCCCCAAAAGCCACTCACGGGTAGACCTTTCGGCCGTCCCAACCACTTCCAATTCATCGGGACCTGTACGGGCGGCGTAATCGGCAGGCGAAGGGATCAACTACATACACAAATGAGTATGTATGCAAGCCACCATACAAAAGTACATCAGAGCCATTCCATCTAGAAAGAAAGGAAATATAGCAACGCCATACGGCAAGATTCAAATGACCTAGGTAGATATAATATTTTAGGATAATTCCTCATACATCACACATCAGAGTATCAAGCGGAAGCGGCAAAACAAGTCCGAGTACGGATAAGAAGCAAATCGGCATAAGATGCCACAGAAATAAGCACATCCTGCCCACAGATCTCACGGATCCCCGTTCCCGGAATCTCTACACCGCACGATCGTTGCCCACATCATCAGCCTCTTCCACCCAGTATCCGTCCTGCGAGGGTACCTGTTCATCTGAACCAATAATTTATCGTGTGAGACCCTAAGGGTACTCAGCAAGTCTTTATGCCTCTAAAGGGGACACAACCTGGGGTGACGCAATTGCAGCAAAAGATAAACCCTAGCAATTCTATAGATACTCGCTAACCATCCGCCTAACCAATGATAGACGGATGTCCGTGAAATAATGACAACAGTTATAACAGTAATTTCATCAGATCCATCCTCCTCCTCGCTTACCAACGAGGAAGCGGACGAACAACCCCCCATCCGTTGGCAATTTTATCTCCTCTGCCGAAGGTTGAGATCAGGCTGAGTGAAGATATACTTCAAACTTTTGTGGTCAGAAAAGATCTCACAACGGTTGCCAAGCAAGTAGTGCCTCCATAGCTTCAAAGCAAAGACAACTGCTGCTAGCTCGAGGTCATGTGTGGGATAGTTGATCTCATGCGTCTTCAACTGTCGAGAGGCATAAGCAACAACTTGTCTTTCTTGCATAAGGACCGCACCCAATCCTTGCAAAGAGGCGTCGCAGAATATCTGGAAAGGCTTAGATGTATCCGGAGGAACCAAGACTGGTGTGGAAGTGAGCTTCTCTTTGAGTGTCTCAAAGCTTTCTTGACATGCAGGAGTCAAAAGGTATTTCTTGCCTTTCTTTAGGAGATCGGTAAGAGGCTTCGCTATCTTCGAGAAGTTCTGAACGAAGCGACGGCAATAACTAGCCAAACCGAGGAAACTCCGCACTTCTTTGACATTAACAGGAGGAAGCCATTCAACAATTGTCTTTACCGTTTCCGGGTTGACTGCAATGCCCTTGGCAGAGATGACATGACCAAGATAGGTTACTTCAGGCAGCCAAAACTCACACTTTGAGAACTTTGCATACAAGCGGTTCTCGCGAAGCTTGTTGAGGACACAACGAAGGTGTTCTTCATGCTCTTCCTTGGACTTAGAATAGACCAGGATGTCATCCAGATAGACCACAACGAACTTATCCAGGTACTCCATGAAGACCGAGTTCATAAGCCTCGAGAAGGTAGCAGGTGCGTTGGTGAGACCGAAAGACATCACCGTGTACTCATACAGGCCATAGCGGGTGGTGAAAGCTGTTTTAGGCACATCTTCCTTGCGAATCTTGATTTGGTGATAACCACTTCTCAAGTCCAGCTTAGAGAATACCACAGCTCCAGCTAGCTGGTCAAAAAGATCATTAATCCGCGGAAGGGGATATTTGTTCTTGATGGTTTTAGCATTGAGAGCCCGATAGTCAACACAAAGTCTATCAGTCCTGTCACGCTTCTTCACAAAGATTGTTGGGATACCCCAAGAAGAAGTACTGTGTTGAATGAAACCCAACTTCTCTTGTTCATCAAGCTGTCGTTTGAGTTTAGCCAACTCAGCAGGACCCATCTTATAAGGCCGCTTGGAGATAGGAGCCGTTCCAGGTTCAAGCTCAATTACAAACTCAACCTCACGATCCGGAGGCATACCCGGCAACTCTTCAGGAAAGACATCCGGAAACTCACAGACCACTGGGACTCTCTGAACAGCTTCCATAGCATCATCATTCAGAGCCGCCAAAGAGAAAAGCTGGACAGCAGGCGTCAGACTTGGAGAAAATACTATATGGCCTTCAGGAATCTTCAGAGAAACCGAGCGTTCAGCACAATCAATCACAGCTGCATTTGCCGTCAACCAATCCATGCCCAAGATGACATCAATGTCAGAATTGCCCAGAACAATTAAAGAAGCCGAGAACGAAGAGCCACCAATCTCAACTTGATTGCCATGGCTGACTTTAGAAGCTACCATATTTGCTCCAGGAGAAAGGACCATTAACTTCTTAAGAAGAGGATCCGCCGCTAACCCATTGTCACTTGCAAACTTGAAATAAACAAAAGAGTGCGATGCACCAGAATCGAACAAAACTCGTGCAGGGACTGAGTTAACGGATAGCGTACCCATCACCACTCCAGGTGCATGCTCAGCTTGAGCGGCGTTGACACAATTGGCACGAGCAACCATAGACCCGGGCTTGGTGTTGATGTTGAGAGCCCGAGGTGGTGATGCACGAACCATAGGAGAGCTTGCTGCAGATCTTGGCGGGGGTGGAGGAAGAGCTCTGTTCTTCAACGGACAGTTCCCGTACAGATGTCCAGGATCTGCACACGTGAAGCAGGCACCAGGTGGACGTGGAGCAACATAGCCAGGGACTCCGCCAGGCGCTCCAGGGTAGTTGTGGGTGTAGCCCCTGGGAGCAGCAGTGATGGAGTTTAGTGGCCTTGACGCGTAGCTTGAAGGTCTTGGTGAAGCCGGGAGCGACGGTGGGGTGTTAGGAACCCATACACGCCGCTTAGAAGGAGCTGCCATAACTGAAGAGCTTGATGCATCCCTGTTGTGTTTCTTGGACTCCTCAAACACTTGCCTGCTTGCTTCCTCTTGCAGAGCTGTGTGCTGTAGTTCCAGGAAAGATGCCGGCCTTGCATGTGTGATTGCATACTTGATCGATGCATTGAGCCCTTGCCTGAACCTCTTTTGTTTCTTCTTGTCATCTGATATCTCATCACCACCATAACGAGAAAGATTCATGAAGTTCCTGATGTAGGTGTTGACATTATCATTTCCCTGCTTAAGGTTGAGAAATGCTTCCTTCATCCTCTCCATGACAATTTCTGACAGATACTGCTCTTTGAACGCTCCAGAGAACAGTCCCCAGGTAGGCTGAAAACCAGTGCAGCTTGCCTTCAAGTAATTCTCCCACCAGAGAGCTGCATCTCCCTTTAGAAGGTGAGTAGCACACTTTACCCACTCCTGCTCAGGAACATCAGCAGTCTCAAGAAGCCTTGACGTCTCACGTAACCAATCATCCGCATCCAGTGGGCGATCGGAAACATCAAACTGGCGAGGGTTGAATTTCAGGAAGCTCTTGATGTCTCCTCGCTTGGGAGGTGGAGGGAGTGGAGCAAACTCATTTCTTCTGACACTTTCTTCCAAGCGCTGCTGGTTCTGCTGCATTGCTACCAAGGCATTGGCTATGTTTGACAACGCGGCCCCCAACTCCGGTGGTATGTCCTCATCTGAACGGCGTGGTGGAGCCATCCTGAGATTGATATAAAACACAAGTCAGCACTATAATGGAGAATAATAATAATCCAAAATAGTACCAAAATGGAATTAACCAAGATTAAAGGATACGACTTACTAAGATGATATTAAAATATCAACAAAGTTCAAGGCACCTAAAAGATATTAAGCATATCGCACACGACTGAAAAGGAGTGTGGTACACAAATATATCAACGAAAAAAAAATTCCACAAATTTCGGCATTAAAATACCAACAGATGCGCAAAATTACTTAACGAATCAAGATTAGCGACTCTACCAATTCAATATACAAAAGCGAATGATAAGAGTAGCGGTATGGTCGCGACTCCATCCCGCACTCAAAGCATTACTCCACACATGAATAAGTGGAACACATATCCTAACCCCTTCTTCTCACGTTGAACCTAAAGATTAGTAACTACGGAAACGAACACCCCAAACAAGATAACGTCGGATAACAAAGAGTAAGACAGATCGCGTCGGTTTGCAAAAGCCTGTCGGTATGGAATGTACCAACAGTTGATAACCAAAAGGCTGATTAGACAACAACTTGGATGCAACAGATAGACAAGGGATTACACACACACACACACACACAACCTATGGTACTACGGAAACCCCGAACACGTGAATCCTAGTTTGAAATTTTAAGAAGAGGATTGAAAACGTTACACTTCCTTATCAGAAAAGGGTGGGTGGGTGGGTAAGAAGAAAAGTGGAAGCAGTCCTACTCTCACGTTTTGTTTTTCCCTAGTATACATAACTACCAAAAATATTTGCTAGACTGACAACGACCGTTTGGCTGAGACCCTGAAGGTCGGGATGGCTCTGATACCAATTGTAACTACCTCGGTGAATTACGCTCCTAGATACAAGCCTGGATGAACGGTAGTGGTTGAAATAGTACGGTGGGGCCCCAAAAGCCACTCACGGGTAGACCTTTCGGCCGTCCCAACCACTTCCAATTCATCGGGACCTGTACGGGCGGCGTAATCGGCAGGCGAAGGGATCAACTACATACACAAATGAGTATGTATGCAAGCCACCATACAAAAGTACATCAGAGCCATTCCATCTAGAAAGAAAGGAAATATAGCAACGCCATACGGCAAGATTCAAATGACCTAGGTAGATATAATATTTTAGGATAATTCCTCATACATCACACATCAGAGTATCAAGCGGAAGCGGCAAAACAAGTCCGAGTACGGATAAGAAGCAAATCGGCATAAGATGCCACAGAAATAAGCACATCCCGCCCACAGATCTCACGGATCCCCGTTCCCGGAATCTCTACACCGCACGATCGTTGCCCACATCATCAGCCTCTTCCACCCAGTATCCGTCCTGCGAGGGTACCTGTTCATCTGAACCAATAATTTATCGTGTGATACCCTAAGGGTACTCAGCAAGTCTTTATGCCTCTAAAGGGGACACAACCTGGGGTGACGCAATTGCAGCAAAAGATAAACCCTAGCAGTTCTATAGATACTCGCTAACCATCCGCCTAACCAATGATAGACGAATGTCCGTGAATTAATGACAACAGTTATAACAGTAATTTCATCAGATCCATCCTCCTCCTCGCTTACCAACGAGGAAGCAGACGAACAACCCCCCATCCGTTGGCAATTTTATTAACCCTTCCATGAGTATTGCACTATTTACTAGTCATTTACTTAGTCAGATTAAAGCGGTACTTTAGTTATGCTTGTCTATGATCGAGAAACTGTGCTCCAAGTCATCCATAACCGCGGACACGGCTTTCAGAAAGTTTTACCCTGCAGGGGTGCACAAATAGCAACACACACTCGATCAACCTCGGAAAAACCAAATCAAAACCCAACGAGGCCTTCACGACAAAGCAATCACAGGATTCAGAAATATTTCAGGGGGCCACCCCTTGGAGTACACCCGCAACAAAGTTAGCTGACTCCGAGACGGACCCGAGGTTTGCGACAATGGCTGTAAACGACTGGGAACCCAAAACTGGGATTGTCGATACCGCGAAAACATTCCGCTTACCTAAACAGTACAGGTGCTATCTGTCGCACAATTTAAATAAGGCAGTAAAGCATGGCATAAGTACAGGATAGTAAATAAAACCTCAAACTAGTTTGTGGCCCCGAGAAATAAGACTGAATCAAGCTCTGGCTCAGGGGGTCCCATAAGCCTCCCGGATGTGGATAGCGCGAATATTCTTGGAACAGGAATCAAGTACTCGGGGTCTCACGGGACACAAGTGAGCAGGAAAAACCAAATAGCAGATATTGCTCACCGGTGCCACTTTCATTAGTTGTCCCATTACTACTCAGGTTAAGTTGTTTAGGTACCTCGTTATCCATCAGACACTCACATACCCTACACATGCTGTTCTACGACTCGCATGGCTCAAACAACTCCTGTAGTAATGGCTCATGGGATGGAGGTACAAGCTTGGTGGGGTTTAAAAGTAAAGGCTATGCAATACTTGGGATTCAGTTTAATGCAATCGCGACTCAATGATGCAAGAATAAGGTAGAGGCAATAGGTACTATATGTATGCAAGCATGTGGTAGTGCTTGCCTGGCAGCTCGGTGGAAGCGAGAGACGGATCTGGGTAGTGCTCCTGGTTCTCTTGATATATCCCCTGCTCAGAGTCTATCCGAAGAAGAACCAAACAAACAAGGGCCAACATAAATAAAGTGCACAAGCATAGGAATAAAATGCGTCAAGCAAACAATCATGCCATGATGAATGATGCACAAGTTGCATGGCAATAAAGTAGCATGGCATGGGTGAGGTGTGGTATACAAGAATAAGTCATTTTATTAAGGTTTGGTCACATTTTATTGTCATAATAGTTGCTGTATACTTTATATTTATATGATGCATGCTGCAATTGAAGTCATGGATAGCATAAACAGAAAGGTCTCATCGAGCTGATCATTTTAGACCTATCATTTGTCAAATTCGGAGTTATATTTCAAAAGTTATTAATTATTTAAGTTCCAGTGGCACTTGTTGTAATTTTACTCAACTTGGAATTTTAAATGTGCAAAAGGCAATTTGAATGGCATATTTGAAATCCTCACATTTTTCTGATTCAAAAACATATATCATTTGTTTAATTCGGATTGGTAGTTTAAAAGTTATTAAAAACTGATTGAATTTGAATTTAAATCAATTTGTAAAGATTTAATTCGAAAAAGAAAACAGAAAACCTTTTTCACCCAGACCAGACCTAGCCACAGTCCCTGGCGAGTGGGCCTGAGGCTGACTGGGCATGGCCTGGGGTGGTTGGGGACCGCGGGTTGGGAAAGGGGGTTCCTCAGGGGGGTTTTTACAAAGAAACCCGAAGAACTGGACTGCGGGTTGAGGTATAGAAAAACCAGGGACCTGCGTGCAAAACTACCAGGAACTGCTCGGCTCCGACTGACGAAACTGAACTTTGCGCTCGCAAAAACGCCTAGCTAGTTCCATCTTCGGGCGACGATGGCGATCGAACTAAGGCCGATCTCACGATGCCGCAAAAAGAAAACTTGTAGAGGGACGAAAGGGCTACAACTTTTGTCAAGGGGTCGTCGCCGGATCTTGGCCGCAGCGGTGGGGAAACGGCGAAGAACAGAGGCGGCATGGGGATCAGCTGCAGGCACGTGCACTGTCGGAACTGACGGCGATGGTGGCGGGGAAACTATGGCTGCGGCGGCGAGCTACCGTGCGGTCGGGAGGCATAGGGAGGAGGGGAATGGAAAGGGGGGCTTACCACGAGGCCGGCGGTGGTCTCGGAGGGCTCGAGGGGGACGAGTCGAGGTGGAGCAAGCGACGAACAGCGGCAGAGGGGCTCCTGTTTTCAGAGGGAAGGAGATGGTGGCTGCTCCTGGGCGCGTCGGGCTCCTGCTGGCGCTTCTTAGCGACGCCGGGGTTGCGGCCTTCCGCTCCTACTGCAGCCCCGGACGAAGAGGTCCAAGATGAGGTGGGGACATGCTCGATCTCCCTCTGTCCAGGAGAGCTCGAAGAGAAGAGAGGGAGGCAGTATGCAAGGAGCTGGCGGCGGAGGGGAGGGAAAAGGAAGGCTAGGGTTCGAGGGGGAGGGACTACGCGGCTTGGGGATAAGAAGAGGAGGGGAGGGTGACGCGGCTGACGGCGGAGACGGCCACCTGCTCCTCTGCTGCTTTCCGTCTGCTGCCGAGGCGAGCGGTCGAACGGCGTCAGGCGACTAGAGAAGAAGAACAGGGGCGCGACGGCGGAAGCGGTACTGGGCCGGGGAGGACGAGTTGGGCCAGGGGAGGTTGGTCTGACGGCTGCTACTTGCTATTGGGCTGCTGCGGCTGCTCCTCTCTCTCTCTCTTTCTTTTTCCCTCTTCTTTATATTTTCATTTGTTATGAATGTTTCAAAATTCCACCAACCTTTTTATTTCAAAACCTGTTGTACCTAGCAGATGATTTTGAACAGAGAGAAGGGGAGGCCAAGGGATGGAAAAAGAGAGACAAAAGAAAAGGGGGGTGATGGCCTCGGGTTAGGTAGATAGAAAAGAGAGAGGGTATTTAGGGTTTAGATGGGGAAGATGGTTAGAGGTAGGGTCTAGAGTTAGCAAGAGAGATATAGGAAGGAGGGGTAAAGGTGAGGGTTTGCTAAGCCAAGCCAGATCAAGCAAAAGAAGAAGAGGTGATCCATGCAAGCATTACAATAAAATTCAAATGGCAAGAGAAAAGTGGTACTTGCATGGCCCTAGCTAGACCAAGCAAAAGAAGGAGAGAGAGAGAGAGGATGATCCACCCAAGAACTTCAAATGAAAACCAAAAGACCTAGATGTGGTGGAGCTGCATGGCCCATGCAAACAATAAATGCCCTGTGTTCATATTGTGAAAACAACATAAAATCATGGGGCATTATTCCATGCATTCCCAAAAGGTGGGAAAAGCCAAGCATAAGATTATGAGTGGAATCCACCCAACCCACATGAGCTAGAGGTAAACTCAATTGAAATGCCAAGCTCATATTAATTGGATGGTGGAATTAAAAGGTGGTGAAAGAAAGGTGGTGGAGTTAATAAGAGATATGCCCCCAACTCAACTTGGGCATTTAACAATATATCAAGAACCAAATACAATATCAAGAGGCAAATACAGATATTATTGCATGTGAGATAAGAACCAAAGCAAAAGGGTTTTTGTATGATGCTCACAATGCAAGGTAGCATGATGACATGAGCATGATATGAAGATGATGCAACAATTATTTGTAGGAAGTGGCCCTTTTATTACTAAACCAAGTAGCATTACAGGTGTTAGACAACTGGGATGCTACAACTCTCCCCCACTAAACAGGAATCTCGCCCCGAGATTCTAGGAAGAAGAAGAAGACACAAAGAGGGTAGGATAGTTGGCTCGGAGTTCATCTTCACGTTCCCAAGTGGCTTCATCAACAGAATGGTGTGACCACTGCACCTTGCAGAATTTGATGGACTTGTTGCGAGTCCTTCTTTCTGCGGTCTCAAGGATTTTGGTGGGGTGTTCTTGATAAGACAGGTCTTCTTGAAGAGCGATTAGCTCATGATCCACGGTCCTGCCGGGATCTTTGAAGCACTTCTTGAGCTGAGAGATGTGGAAAACATCATGGACTTTGAGTTTTTCCGGGAGCTCCAGGGCATAAGCAACTTCTCCTCTTCTACCACGGATCTTGAAAGGACCGATGTATCTAGGAGCCAGCTTTCCTTTGATACCGAAGCGATGTGTGCCTTTCATGGGAGTGACACGAAGGTACACGAGATCACCAGGGGCATACACCATATCCGTGTGCTTCCTGTCATAATTGCTCTTCTGACGACTTTGAGCGATCTTCAGGTTCTCAAGAATGATATGCACCTTTTCCTCCGCTTTAGTTACAATGTCAGGGCCAAACCAGATTCTTTCTCCTGCACCTGACCAACCAATCGGAGTTCTGCACTTGCGACCATAGAGAGCCTCGAATGGTGCCATCTTCAGACTCTTCTGGAAGCTGTTGTTGTACGAGAATTCAGCATATGGAAGACATTCCTCCCACTTCATGCCAAAAGAGATGACGCAAGCACGAAGCATATCCTCCAGAATCTGATTGATCCTTTCAACTTGTCCTTGCGACTGAGGGTGGTAAGCAGTGCTGAAGTTCAACTTTGTTCCCAGAGCATTTTGGAAACTTTCCCAGAACTTGGAAGTGAAGATGCTTCCACGGTCTGAACTGATCTCAAGCGGAACCCCATACAGAGAGACAATTCTGTTGATATAGAGCTCAGCCAACTGAATTCCAGAAATTGTTTCCTTGACGGGGAAGAAATGAGCCACTTTAGAAAGCCTGTCGATGACAACAAAGATTGCATTGTTGCCCTTCTGCGACCTTGGAAAGCCAGTGATGAAATCCATCTCTACTTTTTCCCATTTCCATTCCGGGGGTTTCAGTGGCTGTAGCAGACCGAAAGGTTTCTGATGGACAGCTTTCACTCTGCGGCAAACATCACACTCCGAGACATACTTGGCACAATATCGTTTCAGACCAGGCCACCAATACTGTGTTTTCAAGTCCATGTACATCTTTGTGCTGCCAGGGTGGATAGAGAGGACAGAATCGTGCGCCTCCTTGAGAACTTGCTCTCTCAAACCCGGGTAGTTTGGAACAAACATCCGGTGGTCGAAGAAAAGCGTGCCTTGATCATCTACGTGGAAGGACTCATACTTCGGAAGCTGAAGCTGGGAGGTGATCTTTCTGGTGTGCGGATCACCACGCTGACGAAAACGATCTTTTCTTCCAAGAGAGGAGTAGCCAGAAGGTTCAGGAGATGCCCTTGTTCCACAACTTCCAGGTTGAGCTGACGGAATTCCTTGCACAAAAGAGGTTGCTGTTCTTCCATCATGAGGTTGTTGACATAAGCTTTGCGGCTGAGAGCATCGGCCATGACATTAGCTTTGCCCGGTGTGTAGTTGATGGTCACATCAAATTCATTGATTTCTTCAATCCATCTCCTCTGCCGAAGGTTGAGATCAGGCTGAGTGAAGATATACTTCAAACTTTTGTGGTCAGAAAAGATCTCACAACGGTTGCCAAGCAAGTAGTGCCTCCATAGCTTCAAAGCAAAGACAACTGCTGCTAGCTCGAGGTCATGTGTGGGATAGTTGATCTCATGCGTCTTCAATTGTCGAGAGGCATAAGCAACAACTTGTCTTTCTTGCATAAGGACCGCACCCAATCCTTGCAAAGAGGCGTCGCAGAATATCTGGAAAGGCTTAGATGTATCCGGAGGAACCAAGACTGGTGTGGAAGTGAGCTTCTCTTTGAGTGTCTCAAATCTTTCTTGACATGCAGGAGTCCAAAGGTATTTCTTGCCTTTCTTTAGGAGATCGGTAAGAGGCTTCGCTATCTTCGAGAAGTTCTGAACGAAGCAACGGCAATAACTAGCCAAACCGAGGAAACTCCGCACTTCTTTGACATTAACAGGAGGAAGCCATTCAACAATTGTCTTTACCGTTTCCGGGTTGACTGCAATGCCCTTGGCAGAGATGACATGACCAAGATAGGTTACTTCAGGCAACCAAAACTCACACTTTGAGAACTTTGCATACAAGCGGTTCTCGCGAAGCTTGTTGAGGACACAACGAAGGTGTTCTTCATGCTCTTCCTTGGACTTAGAATAGACCAGGATGTCATCCAGATAGACCACAACGAACTTATCCAGGTACTCCATGAAGACCGAGTTCATAAGCCTCGAGAAGGTAGCAGGTGCGTTGGTGAGACCGAAAGACATCACCGTGTACTCATACAGGCCATAGCGGGTGGTGAAAGCTGTTTTAGGCACATCTTCCTTGCGAATCTTGATTTGGTGATAACCACTTCTCAAGTCCAGCTTAGAGAATACCACAGCTCCAGCTAGCTGGTCAAAAAGATCATTAATCCGCGGAAGGGGATATTTGTTCTTGATGGTTTTAGCATTGAGAGCCCGATAGTCAACACAAAGTCTATCAGTCCTGTCACGCTTCTTCACAAAGATTGTTGGGCTACCCGAAGAAGAAGTACTGTGTTGAATGAAATCCAACTTCTCTTGTTCATCAAGCTGTCGTTTGAGTTCAGCCAACTCAGCAGGACCCATCTTATAAGGCCGCTTGGAGATAGGAGCCGTTCCAGGTTCAAGCTCAATTACAAACTCAACCTCACGATCCGGAGGCATACCCGGCAACTCTTCAGGAAAGACATCCGGAAACTCACAGACCACTGGGACTCTCTGAACAGCTTCCATAGCATCATCATTCAGAGCCGCCAAAGAGAAAAGCTGGACAGCAGGCGTCAGACTTGGAGAAAATACTATATGGCCTTCAGGAATCTTCAGAGAAACCGAGCGTTCAGCACAATCAATCACAGCTGCATTTGCCGTCAACCAATCCATGCCCAAGATGACATCAATGTCAGAATTGCCCAGAACAATTAAAGAAGCCGAGAACGAAGAGCCACCAATCTCAACTTGATTGCCATGGCTGACTTTAGAAGCTACCATATTTGCTCCAGGAGAAAGGACCATTAACTTCTTAAGAAGAGGATCCGCCGCTAACCCATTGTCACTTGCAAACTTGAAAGAAACAAAAGAGTGCGATGCACCAGAATCGAACAAAACTCGTGCAGGGACTGAGTTAACGGATAGCGTACCCATCACCACTCCAGGTGCATGCTCAGCTTGAGCGGCGTTGACACAATTGGCACGAGCAACCATAGACCCGGGCTTGGTGTTGATGTTGAGAGCCCGAGGTGGTGGTGCACGAACCATAGGAGAGCTTGCTGCAGATCTTGGCGGGGGTGGAGGAAGAGCTCTGTTCTTCAACGGACAGTTCCCGTACAGATGTCCAGGATCTCCACACGTGAAGCAGGCACCAGGTGGACGTGGAGCAACATAGCCAGGGACTCCGCCAGGCGCTCCAGGGTAGTTGTGGGTGTAGCCCCTGGGAGCAGCAGTGATGGAGTTTAGTGGCCTTGACGCGTAGCTTGAAGGTCTTGGTGAAGCCGGGAGCGACGGTGGGGTGTTAGGAACCCATACACGCCGCTTAGAAGGAGCTGCCATAACTGAAGAGCTTGATGCATCCCTGTTGTGTTTCTTGGACTCCTCAAACACTTGCCTGCTTGCTTCCTCTTGCAGAGCTGTGTGCTGTAGTTCCAGGAAAGATGCCGGCCTTGCATGTGTGATTGCATACTTGATCGATGCATTGAGCCCTTGCCTGAACCTCTTTTGTTTCTTCTTGTCATCTGATATCTCATCACCACCATAACGAGAAAGATTCATGAAGTTCCTGATGTAGGTGTTGACATTATCATTTCCCTGCTTAAGGTTGAGAAATGCTTCCTTCATCCTCTCCATGACAATTTCTGACAGATACTGCTCTTTGAACGCTCCAGAGAACTGTCCCCAGGTAGGCTGAAAATCAGTGCAGCTTGCCTTCAAGTAATTCTCCCACCAGAGAGCTGCATCTCCCTTTAGAAGGTGAGTAGCACACTTTACCCACTCCTGCTCAGGAACATCAGCAGTCTCAAGAAGCCTTGACGTCTCACGTAACCAATCATCCGCATCCAGTGGGCGATCGGAAACATCAAACTGGCGAGGGTTGAATTTCAGGAAGCTCTTGATGTCTCCTCGCTTGGGAGGTGGATGGAGTGGAGCAAACTCATTTCTTCTGACACTTTCTTCCAAGCGCTGCTGGTTCTGTTGCATTGCTGCCAAGGCATTGGCTATGTTTGACAACGCGGCCCCCAACTCCGGTGGTATGTCCTCATCTGAACGGCGTGGTGGAGCCATCCTGAGATTGATATAAAACACAAGTCAGCACTATAATGGAGAATAATAATAATCCAAAATAGTACCAAAATGGAATTAACCAAGATTAAAGGATACGATTTACTAAGATGATATTAAAATATCAACAAAGTTCAAGGCACCTAAAAGATATTAAGCATATCGCACACGACTGAAAAGGAGTGTGGTACACAAATATATCAACGAAAAAAAAATTCCACAAATTTCGGCATTAAAATACCAACAGATGCGCAAAATTACTTAACGAATCAAGGTTAGCGACTCTACCAATTCAATATACAAAAGCGAATGATAAGAGTAGCGGTATGGTCGCGACTCCATCCCGCACTCAAAGCATTACTCCGCACATGAATAAGTGGAACACATATCCTAACCCCTTCTTCTCACGTTGAACCTAAAGATTAGTAACTACGGAAACGAACACCCCAAACAAGATAACGTCGGATAACAAAGAGTAAGACAGATCGCGTCGGTTTGCAAAAGCCTGTCGGTATGGAATGTACCAACAGTTGATAACCAAAAGGCTGATTAGACAACAACTTGGATGCAACATATAGACAAGGGATTACACACACACACACACACACACACACAACCTATGGTACTACGGAAACCCCGAACACGTGAATCCTAGTTTGAAATTTTAAGAAGAGGATTGAAAACGTTACACTTCCTTACCAGAAAAGGGTGGGTGGGTGGGTAAGAAGAAAAGTGGAAGCAGTCCTACTCTCACGTTTTGTTTTTCCCTAGTATACATAACTACCAAAAATATTTGCTAGACTGACAACGACCGTTTGGCTGAGACCCTGAAGGTCGGGATGGCTCTGATACCAATTGTAACTACCTCGGTGAATTACGCTCCTAGATACAAGCCTGGATGAACAGTAGTGGTTGAAATAGTACGGTGGGGCCCCAAAAGCCACTCACGGGTAGACCTTTCGGCCGTCCCAACCACTTCCAATTCATCAGGACCTGTACGGGCGGCGTAATCGGCAGGCGAAGGGATCAACTACATACACAAATGAGTATGTATGCAAGCCACCATACAAAAGTACATCAGAGCCATTCCATCTAGAAAGAAAGGAAATATAGCAACGCCATACGGAAAGATTCAAATGACCTAGGTAGATATAATATTTTAGGATAATTCCTCATACATCACACATCAGAGTATCAAGCGGAAGCGGCAAAACAAGTCCGAGTATGGATAAGAAGCAAATCGGCATAAGATGCCACAGAAATAAGCACATCCCGCCCACAGATCTCACGGATCCCCGTTCCCGGAATCTCTACACCGCACGATCGTTGCCCACATCATCAGCCTCTTCCACCCAGTATCCGTCCTGCGAGGGTACCTGTTCATCTGAACCAATAATTTATCGTGTGAGACCCTAAGGGTACTCAGCAAGTCTTTATGCCTCTAAAGGGGACACAACCTGGGGTGACGCAATTGCAGCAAAAGATAAACCCTAGCAGTTCTATAGATACTCGCTAACCATCCGCCTAACCAATGATAGACGGATGTCCGTGAATTAATGACAACAGTTATAACAGTAATTTCATCAGATCCATCCTCCTCCTCGCTTACCAACGAGGAAGCGGACGAACAACCCCCCATCCGTTGGCAATTTTATTAACCCTTCCATGAGTATTGCACTATTTACTAGTCATTTACTTAGTCAGATTAAAGCGGTACTTTAGTTATGCTTGTCTATGATTGAGAAACTATGCTCCAAGTCGTCCATAACCGCGGACACGGCTTTCAGAAAGTTTTACCCTGCAGGGGTGCACAAATAGCAACACACACTCGATCAACCTCGGAAAAACCAAATCAAAACCCAACGAGGCCTTCACGACAAAGCAATCACAGGATTCAGAAATATTTCAGGGGGCCACCCCTTGGAGTACACCCGCAACGAAGTTAGCTGACTCCGAGACGGACCCGAGGTTTGCGACAATGGCTGTAAACGATTGGGAACCCAAAACTGGGATTGTCGATACCGCGAAAACATTCCGCTTACCTAAACAGTACAGGTGCTATCTGTCGCACAATTTAAATAAGGCAGTAAAGCATGGCATAAGTACAGGATAGTAAATAAAACCTCAAACTAGTTTGTGGCCCCAAGAAATAAGACTGAATGAAGCTCTGGCTCAAGGGGGTCCCATAAGCCTCCCGGATGTGGATAGCGCGAATATTCTTGGAACAGGAATCAAGTACTCGGGGTCTCACGGGACACAAGTGAGCAGGAAAAACCAAATAGCAGATATTGCTCACCGGTGCCACTTTCATTAGTTGTCCCATTACTACTCAGGTTAAGTTGTTTAGGTACCTCGTTATCCATCAGACACTCACATACCCTACACATGCTGTTCTACGACTCGCATGGCTCAAACAACTCCTGTAGTAATGGCTCATGGGATGGAGGTACAAGCTTGGTGGGGTTTAAAAGTAAAGGCTATGCAATACTTGGGATTCAGTTTAATGCAATCGCGACTCAATGATGCAAGAATAAGGTAGAGGCAATAGGTACTATATGTATGCAAGCATGTGGTAGTGCTTGCCTGGCAGCTCGGTGGAAGCGAGAGACGGATCTGGGTAGTGCTCCTGGTTCTCTTGATATATCCCCTGCTCAGAGTCTATCCGAAGAAGAACCAAACAAACAAGGGCCAACATAAATAAAGTGCACAAGCATAGGAATAAAATGCGTCAAGCAAACAATCATGCCATGATGAATGATGCACAAGTTGCATGGCAATAAAGTAGCATGGCATGGGTGAGGTGTGGTATACAAGAATAAGTCATTTTATTAAGGTTTGGTCACATTTTATTGTCATAATAGTTGTTGTATACTTTATATTTATATGATGCATGCTGCAATTGAAGTCATGGATAGCATAAACAGAAAGGTCTCGCCGAGCTGATCATTTTAGACCTATCATTTGTCAAATTCGGAGTTATATTTCAAAAGTTATTAATTATTTAAGTTCCAGTGGCACTTGTTGTAATTTTACTCAACTTGGAATTTTAAATGTGCAAAAGGCAATTTGAATGGCATATTTGAAATCCTCACATTTTTCTGATTCAAAAACATATATCATTTGTTTAATTCGGATTGGTAGTTTAAAAGTTATTAAAAACTGATTGAATTTGAATTTAAATCAATTTGTAAAGATTTAATTCGAAAAAGAAAACAGAAAACCTTTTTCACCCAGACCAGACCTAGCCACAGTCCCTGGCGAGTGGGCCTGAGGCTGACTGGGCATGGCCTGGGGTGGTTGGGGACCGCGGGTTGGGAAAGGGGGTTCCTCAGGGGGGGTTTTACAAAGAAACCCGAAGAACTGGACTGCGGGTTGAGGTATAGAAAAACCAGGGACCTGCGTGCAAAACTACCAGGAACTGCTCGGCTCCGACTGACGAAACTGAACTTTGCGCTCGCAAAAACGCCTAGCTGGTTCCATCTTCGGGCGACGATGGCGATCGAACTAAGGCCGATCTCACGATGCCGCAAAAAGAAAACTTGTAGAGGGACGAAAGGGCTACAACTTTTGTCAAGGGGTCGTCGCCGGATCTTGGCCGCAGCGGTGGGGAAACGGCGAAGAACAGAGGCGGCATGGGGATCAGCTGCAGGCACGTGCACTGTCGGTACTGACGGCGATGGTGGCGGGGAAACTATGGCTGCGGCGGCGAGCTACCGTGCGGTCGGGAGGCATAGGGAGGAGGGGAATGGAAAGGGGGGCTTACCACGAGGCCGGCGGTGGTCTCGGAGGGCTCGAGGGGGGACGAGTCGAGGTGGAGCAAGCGACGAACAGCGGCAAAGGGGCTCCTGTTTGCAGAGGGAAGGAGATGGTGGCTGCTCCTGGGCGCGTCGGGCTCCTGCTGGCGCTTCTTAGCGACGCCGGGGTTGCGGCCTTCCGCTCCTACTGCAGCCCCGGACGAAGAGGTCCAAGATGAGGTGGGGACATGCTCGATCTCCCTCTGTCCAGGAGAGCTCGAAGAGAAGAGAGGGAGGCAGTATGCAAGGAGCTGGCGGCGGAGGGGAGGGAAAAGGAAGGCTAGGGTTCGAGGGGGAGGGACTGCGCGGCTTGGGGATAAGAAGAGGAGGGGAGGGTGACGCGGCTGACGGCGGAGACGGCCACCTGCTCCTCTGCTGCTTTCCGTCTGCTGCCGAGGCGAGCGGTCGAACGGCGTCAGGCGACTAGAGAAGAAGAACAGGGGCGCGACGGCGGAAGCGGTACTGGGCCGGGGAGGACGAGTTGGGCCGGGGGAGGTTGGTCTGACGGCTGCTACTTGCTATTGGGCTGCTGCGGCTGCTCCTCTCTCTCTCTTTCTTTTTCCCTCTTCTTTATATTTTCATTTGTTATGAATGTTTCAAAATTCCACCAACCTTTTTATTTCAAAACCTGTTGTACCTAGCAGATGATTTTGAACAGAGAGAAGGGGAGGCCAAGGGATGGAAAAAGAGAGACAAAAGAAAAGGGGGGGTGATGGCCTCGGGTTAGGTAGATAGAAAAGAGAGAGGGTATTTAGGGTTTAGATGGGGAAGATGGTTAGAGGTAGGGTCTAGAGTTAGCAAGAGAGATATAGGAAGGAGGGGTAAAGGTGAGGGTTTGCTAAGCCAAGCCAGATCAAGCAAAAGAAGAAGAGGTGATCCATGCAAGCATTACAATAAAATTCAAATGGCAAGAGAAAAGTGGTACTTGCATGGCCCTAGCTAGACCAAGCAAAAGAAGGAGAGAGAGAGATAGAGGATGATCCACCCAAGAACTTCAAATGAAAACCAAAAGACCTAGATGTGGTGGAGCTGCATGGCCCATGCAAACAATAAATGCCCTGTGTTCATATTGTGAAAACAACATAAAATCATGGGGCATTATTCCATGCATTCCCAAAAGGTGGGAAAAGCCAAGCATAAGATTATGAGTGGAATCCACCCAACCCACATGAGCTAGAGGTAAACTCAATTGAAATGCCAAGCTCATATTAATTGGATGGTGGAATTAAAAGGTGGTGAAAGAAAGGTGGTGGAGTTAATAAGAGATAGGCCCCCAACTCAACTTGGGCATTTAACAATATATCAAGAACCAAATACAATATCAAGAGGCCAATACAGATATTAATGCATGTGGGATAAGAACCAAAGCAAAAGGGTTTTTGTATGATGCTCACAATGCAAGGTAGCATGATGACATGAGCATGATATGAAGATGATGCAACAATTATTTGTAGGAAGTGGCCCTTTTATTACTAAACCAAGTAGCATGACAGGTGTTAGACAACTGGGATGCTACACCTAGAAACCCCAAAACTGTGGTTAATAGCTCATGAAAACAGCCATAAAACACGAAAAAAGAGTTCTTTGTCATGCCCACAAAAATGTATTGGGCTTTATGTTCGTTGTAGATCACCCTAAAACCCTAAAACTATGGGCAATAGCTCATGAAAACAACCATAAAACACAAAAACGACGAGTTCATGGTCATGCCCGCAAAATTGTATCAGGCCTTACGTTCGTTGTAAATCACCCTGGAACCCTAAAACTGTGGGCAATAACTCATGAAAATGGCCATAAAACGCAGAAAAGGTGAGTTTTTGGTCATAACTCTAAAACATGTAAATCGCCCTGGAACCCCAAAACTATGGGCAATAGCTCAAGAAAACGGCCATAAAACGCAAAAATGATGACTTTTTGCTCAAACCTCTTAAACTCGTAAATCGACCATAAACACCAAAACTATGGGCAATAACTCATGAAATGGCCATAAAACGCAAACAATACGAATTTTTTGTTATAACTCTTAAAAGTATAAATCGCCCTGAAACCCCAAAACTATAGGCAATAGCTCTTGAAAACGGCCATAAAACACAAAAGACGAGTTTTTGGTCATACCTCTCAAACATGTAAATCGCCGGGAACCCCAAAACCGTGGGCAATAGCTCATGAAAACAACCATAAAACACAAAAACGAAGAGTTCATGGTCATGCCCGCAAAAATGTAACGGGCCTTACGTTCGTTGTAAATCACCCTGAAACCCTAAAACTATGGGCAGTAACTCATGAAAATGGCCATAAAACGCAAAAAGATGACTTTTTGGTCATAACTCTGAAACATTGAAATCTTCCTGAAACACCAAAACTATGGGCAATAGCTCATGAAAACGGCCATAAAATGTAAAGATGACGACTTTTTGGTCAAACCTCACAAACTCGTAAATTGCCCTGGAACAGCAAAACTGTGGGCAATAACTAATGAAATGGCCATAAACCGCAAACATGATGACTTTTTGGTCAAATATCTCAAACATGTAAATCGCCCTTGAACACCAAAACTGTGGGCAATAACTAGTGAAATGGCCACTAAACGCAAAAAGAAGAGTTCTAGGTCATAACTCTAAAACATGTAAATCGACCGGGAACCCCAAAACTACTCATGAAAACGGCCATAAAACGCAAAAATGACGACTTTTTGGTCAAACATCTCAAACATGTAAGTCGCCCTTGAACACCAAAACTGTGGGCAATAACTAATGAAATGGCCATAAAACGCAAAAAATACGAGTTTTAGGTCATAACTCTGAAAAATATAAATCTCCCTAGAACGCCAAAACTATAGGCAGTAGCTCATGAAAACGGCCATAAAACGCAAAAAAGACGAGTTCATGGTCCTGCCCGCAAAAATGTTTCGGGCCTTACATTCGTTGTAAATCACTCTGGAACCCTAAAATTCTGGGCAATAACTCGTGAAATGGCCATAAAACGCAGAAAAGACGAGTTTTTGGTCATAACACTGAAACATGTATATCGCCCTGGAACCCCGAAACTATGGGCAAAAGCTCATGAAAACGGCCATAAAACGCAAAAATGATGACTTTTTGGTCAAACCTCTCAAACTCGTAAATCGACCTGGAACACCAAAACTATGGGCAATATCTCATGAAAACGGGTATAAAACGCAAAAACGACGACTTTTGGTCATATCTCTCAAATATGTAAATCACCCAGGAACCCCTAAACTATGGGCAATAACTCATGAAAACAGCCATAAACACGAAAAAAGAATTCTTGGTCATGCCCACAAAAATGTATTGGGCTTTATGTTCATTGTAGATCATCCTGAAAACCCAATACTAGGGGCAATAACTCATGAAAATGGCCATAAAACGCAAAAAGAGGAGTTTTTGGTCATAACTCTGAAACATGTAAATCGTCCTGGAACCCCAAAAATATGGGCAATAGCTCATGAAAACTGCCATAAAGCGCAAAAATGATGACTTTCTGGTCAAACCTCTCAAACATGTAAATCGTCTTGGACTACCAAAACTATGGGCAATAACTCATGAAATGGCCATAAAACACGAAAACGACGAGTTCATGGTTATCCCCACAAAAATGTATCGGGCCTTACATTCGTTGTAAATCACCCTGGAACACTACAACTATGGGCAGTAACTCATGAAAATGGCCACAAATACAAAAATATGACTTTTTGGTCATAACTTTGAAACATGTAAATCGCCGTGGAACCCAAAAAATATGGGCATAGCTCATGACAATGGCCATAATACGCAAAAATGATGACTTTTTGGTCAAACTTGTAAATCACCCTTGAACACAAAAACTGTGGGAAATAAATTATGAAATGGTCGTTGTAAATCACCCTGGAACCCTAAATCTGTGGGCAATAACTCGTGAATTGCCATAAAACGCAGTAAAGACGAGTTTTTCGTGATAACTCTAAAACATGTAAATCGCCCTGGAACCCCAAAACTATGGGCAATAGCTCACGAAAACGGCCATAAAATGCAAAAACGATGACTTTTAGGTCAAACCTCTCAAACTCGTAAATCGACCTGGAACACCAAAACTATGGGCAATAGCTCATGAAAGCGGCTATAAAACGCAAAAACGACGACTTTTTGTTCAAACCACTCAAATATGTAAATCGCCCAGGAACCCCAAAACTGTGGGCAATAGCTCATGAAAACAGCCAAAAAACACGAAAAAAAGAGTTCTTGGTCATGCCCACAAAAATGTATTGGGCTTTATGTTCATTGTAGATCACCCTGAAACCCCAAAACTATGGGCAATAACTCATGAAAATGCCCGCAAAAATATATCGGGCCTTATGTTCGTTGTAAATGGCCATAAAATGCAGAAAAGACGAGTTCTTGGTAATAACTCTGAAATATGTAAGTCGACCTAGAACCCTAAAACTATGGGCAATAGCTCATGAAACGGCCATAAAACGCAAAAAAGACGACTTTTTGGTCAAACCTCTCAAACTCGTAAATCGACCTGGAACACCAAAACAATCGGCAATAGCTCATGAAAACGGCTATAAAACGCAAAAACGACGACCTTTTGGTCATATCTCTCAAATATGTATATCGCCTAGAAACCCCAAAACTGTGGTTAATAGCTCATGAAAACATCCATAAAACACGAAAAAAGAGTTCTTTGTCATGCCCACAAAAATGTATTGGGCTTTATGTTCGTTGTAGATCACCCTAAAACCCTAAAACTATGGGCAATAGCTCATGAAAACAACCATAAAACACAAAAACGACGAGTTCATGGTCATGCCCGCAAAATTGTATCAGGCCTTACGTTCGTTGTAAATCACCCTGGAACCCTAAAACTATGGGCAATAACTCATGAAAATGGCCATAAAACGCAGAAAAGGCGAGTTTTTGGTCATAACTCTAAAACATGTAAATCGCCCTGGAACCCCAAAACTATGGGCAATAGCTCAAGAAAACGGCCATAAAACGCAAAAATGACGACTTTTTGCTCAAACCTCTCAAACTCGTAAATCGACCAGAAACACAAAAACTATGGGCAATAACTCATGAAATGGCCATAAAACGCAAACAATACGAATTTTTTGTCATAACTCTGAAAAGTATAAATCGCCCTGAAACCCCAAAACTATAGGCAATAGCTCTTGAAAACGGCCATAAAACACAAAAGACGAGTTTTTGGTCATACCTCTCAAACATGTAAATCGCCGGGAACCCCAAAACCGTGGGCAATAGCTCATGAAAACAACCATAAAACACAAAAACGAAGAGTTCATGGTCATGCCCGCAAAAATGTAACGGGCCTTACGTTCGTTGTAAATCACCCTGAAACCCTAAAACTATGGGCAGTAACTCATGAAAATGGCCATAAAACGCAAAAAGATGACTTTTTGGTCATAACTCTGAAACATTGAAATCTTCCTGGAACACCAAAACTATGGGCAATAGCTCATGAAAACGGCCATAAAATGTAAAGATGACGACTTTTTGGTCAAACCTCACAAACTCGTAAATTGCCCTGGAACAGCAAAACTGTGAGCAATAACTAATGAAATGGCCATAAACCGCAAACATGATGACTTTTTGGTCAAACATCTCAAACATGTAAATCGCCCTTGAACACCAAAACTGTGGGCAATAACTAATGAAATGGCCACTAAACGCAAAAAGAAGAGTTCTAGGTCATAACTCTAAAACATGTAAATCGACCGGGAACCCCAAAACCACTCATGAAAACGGCCATAAAACGCAAAAATGACGACTTTTTGGTCAAACATCTCAAACATGTAAGTCGCCCTTGAACACCAAAACTGTGGGCAATAACTAATGAAATGGCCATAAAACGCAAAAAATACGAGTTTTAGGTCATAACTCTGAAAAATATAAATCGCCCTAGAACGCCAAAACTATAGGCAGTAGCTCATGAAAACGGCCATAAAACGCAAAAAAGACGAGTTCATGGTCCTGCCCGCAAAAATGTTTCGGGCCTTACATTCGTTGTAAATCACTCTGGAACCCTAAAATTCTGGGCAATAACTCGTGAAATGGCCATAAAACGCAGAAAAGACGAGTTTTTGGTCATAACACTGAAACATGTATATCGCCCTGGAACCCCGAAACTATGGGCAAAAGCTCATGAAAACGGCCATAAAACGCAAAAATGATGACTTTTTGGTCAAACCTCTCAAACTCGTAAATCGACCTGGAACACCAAAACTATGGGCAATAGCTCATGAAAACGGGTATAAAACGCAAAAACGACGACTTTTGGTCATATCTCTCAAATATGTAAATCACCCAGGAACCCCTAAACTATGGGCAATAACTCATGAAAACAGCCATAAACACGAAAAAAGAGTTCTTGGTCATGCCCACAAAAATGTATTGGGCTTTATGTTCATTGTAGATCATCCTGAAAACCCAATACTAGGGGCAATAACTCATGAAAATGGCCATAAAACGCAAAAAGAGGAGTTTTTGGTCATAACTCTGAAACATGTAAATCGTCCTGGAAGCCCAAAAATATGGGCAATAGCTCATGAAAACTGCCATAAAGCGCAAAAATGATGACTTTCTGGTCAAACCTCTCAAACATGTAAATCGTCTTGGACTACCAAAACTATGGGCAATAACTCATGAAATGGCCATAAAACACGAAAACGACGAGTTCATGGTTATCCCCACAAAAATGTATCGGGCCTTACATTCGTTGTAAATCACCCTGGAACACTACAACTATGGGCAGTAACTCATGAAAATGGCCACAAATACAAAAGGATGACTTTTTGGTCATAACTTTGAAACATGTAAATCGCCGTGGAACCCCAAAACTATGGGCATAGCTCATGACAATGGCCATAATACGCAAAAATGATGACTTTTTGGTCAAACTTGTAAATCACCCTTGAACACAAAAACTGTGGGAAATAAATTATGAAATGGTCGTTGTAAATCACCCTGGAACCCTAAATCTGTGGGCAATAACTCGTGAATTGCCATAAAACGCAGTAAAGACGAGTTTTTCGTGATAACTCTGAAACATGTAAATCGCCCTGGAACCCCAAAACTATGGGCAATAGCTCACGAAAACGGCCATAAAATGCAAAAACGATGACTTTTAGGTCAAACCTCTCAAACTCGTAAATCGACCTAGAACACCAAAACTATGGGCAATAGCTCATGAAAGCGGCTATATAACGCAAAAACGACGACTTTTTGTTCAAACCACTCAAATATGTAAATCGCCCAGGAACCCCAAAACTGTGGGCAATAGCTCATGAAAACAGCCAAAAACACGAAAAAAAGAGTTCTTGGTCATGCCCACAAAAATGTATTGGGCTTTATGTTCATTGTAGATCACCCTGAAACCCAAAAACTATGGGCAATAACTCATGAAAATGCCCGCAAAAATATATCGGGCCTTATGTTCGTTGTAAATGGCCATAAAATGCAGAAAAGACGAGTTCTTGGTAATAACTCTGAAATATGTAAGTAGACCTAGAACCCTAAAACTATGGGCAATAGCTCATGAAACGGCCATAAAACGCAAAAAAGACGACTTTTTGGTCAAACCTCTCAAACTCGTAAATCGATCTGGAACACCAAAACAATCGGCAATAGCTCATGAAAACGGCTATAAAACGCAAAAACGACGACCTTTTGGTCATATCTCTCAAATATGTATATCGCCTAGAAACCCCAAAACTGTGGTTAAAAGCAAATGAAAACAGCCATAAAACACGAAAAAAGAGTTCTTTGTCATGCCCACAAAAATGTATTGGGCTTTATGTTCGTTGTAGATCACCCTAAAACCCTAAAACTATGGGCAATAGCTCATGGAAACAGCCATAAAACACGAAAATGACGAGTTCATGGTCATGCCCGCAAAAATCGCTCATGAAGAGAGCCATAAAATACGAAAAAAGAGTTCTTGGTCATGCCCACAAAAATATATTGGGCTTTATTTGTGTTGTAGATCACCCTGAAACCCCAAAACTATTGTCAATGATTCATGAAAATGGCCATAAAACGCAAAAAGACGAGTTTTTGGTCATAACTCTGAAACATGTAAATCGTCCTGGAACCCCAAAAATATGGGCAATAGCTCATGAAAACGGCCATAAAGCGCAAAAATGACGACTTTTTGGTCGAACCTCTCAAACTTGTAGATTGTCCTGGAACACCAAAACTTGGGGCAATAACTCATGAAATGGCCATAAAACGCCAAAAAGACGAGTTCTTGGTCATTACTCTAAAACATGTAATTCAACCTAGAACCCCAAAACTATAGGCAATAGCTCATGAAAACGGTAATAAAACGCAAAAATGACGAATTTTTGGTCAAACCTCTCAAACTCGTAAATCTCCCTGGAACACCAAAACTATGGGCAATAAGTCATGAAATGGCCATAAACGCAAAAAAGAGGAGTTCTTGATCATAACTCTAAATCATATAAATCGACCTGGAATCCCAAAACTACTCATGAAAACGGCCATAAAACGCAAAAATGATGAACTTTTGGTCAAACATCTCAAACATGTAAATCGCCCTTGAACACCAAAATTGTGGGAAATAACTAATGAAATGGCCATAAAACACAAAAAATACGAGTTTTTTGTCATAACTCTGAAAAATATAAATAACCCTAGAACGCGAAAACTATAGGAAGTAACAAATGAAAATGGCCATAAAACGAAAAAAAGACGAGTTTTTGGTCATACCTCTCAAACATGTAAATCGCCCGGGAACCCCAAAACTATGGGCAATAGCTCATGAAAACAGCCATAAAACACGAAAATGACGAGTTCATGGTCATGCCCGCAAAAATGTATCAGGCCTTACGTTCGTTGTAAATCACCCTGGAACCCTAAAACTGTGGGCAATAACTCATGAAAATGGCCATAAAACGCAGAAAAGGCGAGTTTTTGGTCATAACTCTAAAACATGTAAATCGCCCTGGAACACCAAAACTATGGGCAATAGCTCAAGAAAACGGCCATAAAACGCAAAAATGACGACTTTTTGCTCAAACCTCTCAAACTCGTAAATCGACCAGAAACACCAAAACTATGGGCAATAACTCATGAAATGGCCATAAAACGCAAACAATACAAATTTTTGGTCATAACTCTGAAAAGTATAATTCGCCCTAGAACCGCAAAACTATAGGCAATAGCTCATCACAATGGCCATAAAACGCAAAAAGACGAGTTTTAGGTCATACCTCTCAAACATGTAAATCGCCTAGGAACCCCAAAAACATGGGCAATAGCTCATGAAAACAACCATAAAACACGAAAACGACGAGTTCATGGTCATGCCCGCAAAAATGTTTCGGGCCTTACGTTCGTTGTAAATCATCCTGGAACCCTAAAACTGTGGGCAATAACTCGTGAAATAGCCATAAAGCACAGAAAAGACGAGTTTTTGGTCATAACTCTAAAACATGTAAATCGCCCTGGAACCCCAAAACTATGGGCAATAGCTCACGAAAACGGCCATAAAACGCAAAAAACGACGACTTTTTGGTCAAACCTCTGAAACTCGTAAATCGACCTGGAACACCAAAACTATGGGAAATAACTTATGAAATGGCCATAAAACGCAAACAATACGAATTTTTGTTCATAACTCTGAAAAGTATAAATCGCCCAGGAACCCCAGAACTATAGGTAATAGCTCATGAAAACGGCCATAAAATGCGAAAAGACGAGTTTTTGGCCATACCTCTCAAACATGTAAATCGCCCAGGAACCCAAAACGGTGGGCAATAGCTCATGAAAACAACCATAAAACACGAAACGACGAGTTCATGGTCATGCCCGCAAAAATGTATCGGGCCTTACGTTCGTTGTAAATCACCTTGGAACCCTAAAACAGTGGGCAATATCTCATGAAAATGGCCATAAAACACAGAAAGGACGAGTTTTTGGTCATAACTCTGAAACATGTAAATCGCCCTGGAACCCTAAAACTATGGGCAATAGCTCATGGAAACGGCCAAAAAACACAAAAATGACAACTTTTTGTTCAAACCTCTCAAACTCGTAAATCGCCCTGGAACAGAAAAACTGTGGGCAATAAATCATGAAATGGCCATAAACGAAAAAAAGACGAGTTCTAGGTCATAACTCTAAAACATGTAAATCGACTTGGAACCCCAAAACTACTCATGAAAACGACCATAAAACGCAAAAATGATGACTTTTTGGTCAAACATCTCAAACATGTAAATCGCCCTTGAACACCAAAACTGTGGGCAATAACTAATGAAATGTCCATCAAACGCAAAAAGAAGAGTTCTTGGTCATAACTCTCAAACATGTAAATTGACCTGGAACCCAAAAACTATAGGCAATAGCGCATGAAAACGGCCATAAAACATAAAAAACGACGAGTTTTTGGTCATACCTCTCAAACATGTAAATTGTCCTGAACCCCAAAACGGTGGGCAATAACTCATGAAAATGGCCATAAAATGCATAAAAATACGAGTTTTTGGTCATAACTCTAAAAAATATAAATCACCCTAGAATGACCATAAAACACAAAAACGGTGACTTTTTGGTCATACCTCTCAAACATGTAAATCGCCCAGAAACCCCAAAATATGGGCAATAGCTCATGAAAACAACCATAAAACATGAAAACGACGAGTTCATGGTCATGCCCGCAAAAATGTATCATTCCTTACGTTCGTTGTAAATCACCCTGGAACATTATAACTATGCGCGGTAACTCATGAAAATGGCCATAAAACGCAAAAAGACAACTTTTTGGTCGTAACTCTAAAACATGTAAATCGCCCTGGAACCCAAAACTATGGGCAATAGCTCATGAAAACGGCCATAAAGCAGAAAAATTATGACTTTTTGGTCAAACCTCTCGAACTCGTAAATCGCCCTGGAACAGTAAAATTGTGGGCAATAACTCATGAAATGGCCATAAAACACAAAAATACGAATTTCTCGTCATAACTCTAAAAAGTATAAATCGCCTTTTAACCCCAAAACTATAGGCAATAGCTCATGAAAACGGCCATAAGATGCAAAAACGACGACTTTTTGGTCATACCTCTCAAACATGTAAATCGCCCAGGAACACCAAAACTGTGGGCAATAGCTTATCAAAACAACCATAAAACACGAAAACAACGAGTTCATGGTCATGCCAGCAAAAATGTATCGGGCCTTACGTTCGTTGTAAATCACCCTGGAACGCTAAAACTATGGGCAGTACCTCATGAAAATGGCCATAAAACGCAAAAAGACGACTTTTTGGTCATAACGCTGAAACATGTAAATCGCCCTGGAACCCCAAAACTATGGGCAATAGCTCATAAAAACGGCCGTAAAACGCAAAAATGACGAATTTTTAGTCAAACCTCTCAAACTCGTAAATCGACCTGGAACACCAAAACTATGGGAATAGCTCATGAAAACGGCTAAAATGCAAAACAACGACTTTTTGGTCATATCCCTCAAATATATAAATCGCCCAGGAACCCACAAAAATGACGACTATGTATTGGGCTTGATAAATCACTCATGAAGAGAGCCATAAAATACGAATAAAGAGTTCTTGGTCATGCCCACAAAAATGTATTGGGCTTTATGTTCGTTGTAGATCACCCTGAAACCACAAACCTATGGGCAATAATTCATGAAAATGGCCATAAAACGCAAAAAGACGAGTTTTTGGTCATAACTCTGAAACATGTAAATCGTCCTGGAACCCCAAAAATATGGGCAATAGCTCATGAAAACGGCCATAAAGCGCAAAAATGACGACTTTTTGGTCAAACTTCTCAAACTTGTAAATTGTCCTAGAACACCAAAACTTTGGGCAATAAGTCATGAAATGGCCATAAAATGCAAAAAAACGAGTTCTTGGTCATTACTCTAGAACATGTAATTCGACGTAGAACCCCAAAACTATAGGCAATAGCTCATGAAAACGGTCCTAAAACGCAAAAAGACGACTTTTTGGTCAAACCTCTCAAACCCATAAATCGACCTGAAACACCAAAACTATGGGCAATAACTCATGAAATGGCCATAAAACGCAGAAAAGACGAGTTTTTGGTCATAACTCTAAAACATGTAAATCGCCATGTAACTCCAAAACTATGGGCAATAACTCATGAAAACGGCCATAAAATGCAAAAATGACGACTTTTTGGTCAAACCTCTGAAACTCATAAATCGACCTGAAACACCAAAACTATGGGCAATAACTCATGAAATGGCCATAAAACGCAAACAATACGAATTTTTTGTCATAACTCTGAAAAGTATAAATCGCCCTGAAACCCCAAAACTATAGGCAATAGCTCATGAAAACGGCCATAAAACACAAAAGACGAGTTTTTGGTCATACCTCTCAAACATGTAAATCGTCGGGAACCCCAAAACTGTGGGCAATAGGTCATGAAAACAACCATAAAACACGAAAACAAAGAGTTCATGGTCATGCCCGCAAAAATGTATCGGGCCTTACGTTCATTGTAAATTACCCAGAAACCCTAAAACTATGGGCATAAAACGCAAAAATATGACTTTTTGGTCAGAACTCTGAAACATTGAAATCTCCCTGGAGCACCAAAACTATGGGCAATAGCTCATGAAAACAGCCATAAAATGTAAAAATGACGACTTTTTGGTCAAACCTCACAAACTCGTAAATCGCCGTGAAACAGCAAAACTGTGGGCAATAACTCATGAAATGGCCATAAACGCAAAAAAGAAGAGTTCTAGGTCATAACTCTAAAACATGTAAATCGACCGGGAACCCCAAAACTACTCATAAAAACGGCCATAAAACGCAAAAATGACGACTTTTTGGTCAAGATCTCAAACATGTAAGTCGCCCTTGAACACCAAAACTGTGGGCAATAACTAATGAAATGGCCATAAAACGCAAAAAATACGAGTTTTTGGTCATAACTCTAAAAAATATAAATCGCCCTAGAACACCAAAACTATTGGCAGTAGCTCATGAAAACGGCCATAAAACGCAAAAACGACGAGTTTTTGGTCATACCTCTCAAACATGTAAATCGCCGGGAACCCCAAAACCGTGGGCAATAGCTCATGAAAACAACCATAAAACACGAAAACAAAGAGTTCATGGTCATGCCCGCAAAAATGTATCGGGCCTTACGTTCATTGTAAATCACCCTGAAACCCTAAAACTATGGGCAGTAACTCATGAAAATGGCCATAAAACGCAAAAATATGACTTTTTGGTCATAACTCTGAAACATTGAAATCTCCCTGGAGCACCAAAACTATGGGCAATAGCTCATGAAAATGGCCATAAAATGTAAAAATGACGACTTTTTGGTCAAACCTCACAAACTCGTAAATCGCCGTGAAACAGCAAAACTGTGGGCAATAACTCATGAAATGGCCATAAACGCAAAAAAGAAGAGTTCTAGGTCATAACTCTAAAACATGTAAATCGACCGGGAACCCCAAAACTACTCATAAAAACGGCCATAAAACGCAAAAATGACGACTTTTTGGTCAAACATCTCAAACATGTGAGTCGCCCTTGAACACCAAAACTGAGGGAAATAACTAATGAAATGGCCATAAAACGCAAAAAATACGAGTTTTTGGTCATAACTCTGAAAAATATAAATCGCCCTAGAACGCCAAAACTATAGGCAGTAGCTCATGAAAACGGCCATAAAACGCAAAAACGACGAGTTTTTGGTCATACCTCTCAAACATGTAAATCGCCGGGAACCCCAAAACTGTGGGCGATAGCTCATGAAAACAACCATAAAACACGAAAACAAAGAGTTCATGGTCATGCCCGCAAAAATGTATCGGGCCTTACGTTCATTGTAAATCACCCTGAAACCCTAAAATTATGGGCAGTAACTCATGAAAATGGCCATAAAACGCAAAAATATGACTTTTTGGTCATAACTCTGAAACATTGAAATCTCCCTGGAGCACCAAAACTATGGGCAATAGCTCATGAAAACGGCCATAAAATGTAAAAATGACGACTTTTTGGTCAAACCTCACAAACTCGTAAATCGCCGTGAAACAGCAAAACTGTGGGCAATAACTCATGAAATGGCCATAAACGCAAAAAAGAAGAGTTCTAGGTCATAACTCTAAAACATGTAAATCGACCGGGAACCCCAAAACTACTCATAAAAACGGCCATAAAACGCAAAAATGACGACTTTTTGGTCAAACATCTCAAACATGTAAGTCGCCCTTGAACACCAAAACTGTGGGAAATAACTAATGAAATGGCCATAAAACGCAAAAAATACGAGTTTTTGGTCATAACTCTGAAAAATATAAATCGCCCTAGAACGCCAAAACTATAGGCAGTTGCTCATGAAAACGGCCATAAAACGCAAAAACGACAAGTTTTTGGTCATACCTCTCAAACATGTAAATCGCCCAGGAACCCCAAAACGGTGGGCAATAGCTCATGTAAACAGCCATAAAACACGAAAACGACGAGTTCATGGTCATGCCTGCAAAAATGTATCGGGCCTTACGTCATTGTTAATCACCCTGGAACCCTAAATCTGTGGGCAATAACTCGTGAAATGGCAATAAAACGCAGAAAAGACGAGTTTTTTGTGATAACTCTGAAACATGTAAATTGCCCTGGAACCCCAAAACTATGGGCAATAGCTCACGAAAACGGCCATAAAATGCAAAAACGACTTTTTGGTCAAACCTCTCAAACTCGTAAATCGACCTGGAACACCAAAACTATGGGTAATAGCTCATGAAAACGGCTATAAAATGCAAAAACTATGACTTTTTGTTCAGACCACTCAAATATGTAAATCGCCCAGGAACCCTAAAACTGTGGGCAATAGCTCATGAAAACCGCCAAAAAATACGAAAAAAAAGAGTTCTTGGTCATGCCCACAAAAATGTATTGGGCTTTATGTTCGTTGTAGACCACCGTCAAAACCCAAAACTATGGGCAATAACTCATGAAAATGCCCTTATGTTCGTTGTAAATCGCCCTGGAACCCTAAAATTGTGGGCAATAACTCATGAAATGGCCATAAAATGCAGAAAAGACGAGTTCTTTGTATTAACTCTGAAATATGTAAATCGACCTAGATCCCTAAAACTATGGGCAATAGCGCATGAAACGGCCATAAAACGCAAAAAGACGACTTTTTGGTCAAACCTCTCAAACTCGTAAATCGACCTGGAACACCAAAACTATGGGCAATAGCTCATGAAAACGGCTATAAAACGCAAAAACGACGACCTTTTGGTCATATCTCTCAAATATGTAAATCGCCCAGAAACCCCAAAACTATGGTTAATAGCTCATGAAAACAGCCATAAAACGCGAAAAAAGAGTTCTCTGTCATGCCCACAAAAATGTATTGGGCTTTATGTTCGTTGTAGATCACCCTGAAACCACAAATCTATGGGCAATAGCTCATGAAAACAACCATAAAACATGAAAACGACGAGTTCATTGTCATGCCTGCAAAAATGTATCGGGCCTTACGTTCGTTGTAAATCACCTGGAACCCTAAAACTGTGGGCAATAACTCATGAAAATGGCCATAAACGCAGAAAACACGAGTTTTTGGTCATAACTCTGAAACATGTAAATCTCCTTGGAACCCCCAAAACTATGGGCAATAGCTCATGAAAAAGGCCATAAAACGCAAAAATGACGACTTTTTGGTCAAACCTCTGAAACTCGTAAATCGACCTAGAACACCAAAACTATGGGCAATAACTCATGAAATGGCCATAAAACACAAACAAAACGAATTTTTGGTCATAACTTTGAAAAGTACAAATCGCCCTGGAACCGCAAAACTATAGGCAATAGCTCATGACAACGGCCATAAAACGCAAAAAGACGATAATACAATTATAGCATGCAAAATAAACATTTATAATAAATAAGGAATACGATAATAACCACTTTATTATTGCCTCTCGGGCATATTCCTTTCAGTCTCCCACTTGCACTAGAGACAATAATCTAGTTTAGAAACTTTGCGATTGAACACCTATGGATTTCTGGTGTTCCATATACGCAACTGCAAGTGGTTAACATAATCTACGGATCTGACGCTTTCAAGTCTATGTGTATCTGCATGTCTTTGCGTCTCCACGCATCACTCATTCTCTAATGAGATGGCATTGTATAAATTTGGTCTTTTGGTGAGACCTTTAGTTCCTTGGGGTTAAATCATGTTGATACTATTGTCGTACAATATATCTTTAGTGTTAGCCCGTTGCGAACCACACCTTAGTTTGATAACAAACTACTTGACACAAATTCCCTCCTTTGCTGCTACTATAGCAGTCATATACTTAGCCTTTTATTGTAGTATCCGTCACAATATCTTAACTTTGGACTTCATCCAAATCCGTCATGGAAACTCCTTTCCATTTCATTGTGACACCCATAGTTTAAATTGAGATCAACTTAATTTTGTATCTTGTGACAAAACTAGTATCAAGGTAACGCTTTACAATGAACTATTTGTAATTGTTTGTCACCTCTACACAAATATATTCTTAGTTCTTCCAAAAGATCATAAGAATATCCCCACTATCGTCCAATGATCATTTTATGATTCATTCTGGTATATGCTCATAACACTTAGAGCATAGGACATACATATCATGGTATGGCTGATCAAAACATCCTTGTGATTTCACTCATCAAGTGTCAAAGCACTTGAATCTTCTTTCACTTATCAAGTGTCGATGCACTTGAATCTTGATTCAATTCCTTTCCATGCGACAAGAACCGTTTCTTGTCGTTTCTATATTGAACTCCTTCAATATCTCATATATGTACGTTTAGAACAACTATATTAGCGTCACAGTCTATCCACTATAGACATTCATGCTAAATATTCGGGTTTTGCCTAAGTCTTTCATCGAAATGAAATTCTTAACCTTTGTCATAAAAGATACATCATTTCTAATCAACAAGATGTCCTCCACATAATGTATTAGAATTATGTCTCAGCGCTCCCACTTAATTTCTTGCAAATGCAAGCATCTTCATCGTTTCCTGATGAAAAACTCATTTTTCATCACGGTGAAGATTCCAACTCCACGATGCTTACTTCAACCATTAAAGTTTGCATGCCCTTTTAGCATCCTTTGAATTTAACAAAACCCTTTGGACCGTGTCTTGTACACATCCTAGATAACCATTCTATTAGAAGAATTTTGTTTTGTTTATTCATCTACCATATGCCAAATTATATGTAGTGGTTGCTACATTAATCCGTCCAGACTAAATATCGCTATGAAAGATCAAATATTGTCATAGTCAACTCCTTGAACATAGTCGTAAAATACTTTACGACATGTCAACTATTTCATAGATGTGAAACATCCATGTCTGTTTCTCTATAGATCCAAAAACGACCGATAGGTTTTTACACCTTTCCGGAGGGTCTTCCAAGTTCAAAACTTGATTTCTCATGTATGAAACTATCACGGATTTTATGGCTTCAAGCCATTTGACGGAGTTAGGGCCCATCATCGCTTCTTTGCATGTAGTCAGTTCATCATTGTCAAACAATAATGATTTACTCGCAAATCTCAGTATTTGATTGTTTATCCGACCGACTTGGTTCAATAAGAACTTAGACCTTCGTGACCACAACCTTGGAGGCACGTGAGCCATGAGCATTCTGGCTGCCTCCGGAACAGTTTCCGGTGCTGCGCAACTCAGCACATATATCTAAGGTTCGTTAACCTTATCAAAGTTCTTTTGTCCTCCCACTTAACATTTATGAAAGATTCCTTCTTCAAGAAACTTCACGTTTCAAGAGACAAACCCTTTTGTCCTTGGTGTTATGGAGGAATAACCAATTGTTATTCGAAATAACCTACAAATACATGCTCATCCGACTTTGGTTGTAAACATCTTACTTATGTTTAGCATACCAAAATTTAAGAAATGACAACTTGGGTTTTACCCCAAACCATAACTTCCATGGTGTCACTTCAACGGATCAAGATGGAGCTCTTTTCAGTGTAAAAGCGGTAGTCCCTAAAGTTTTTCATCTTTTAAAACATAATGGCATTTTTATAAATAACACCTTTGATCCAACCATGTCAAACAAGGTTTCATTACAAATCTCAAACACTCCATACTCATATGGTGTTTCGAGAGATGTAAATCTAGGTGTTTTGCTAAACTTGCAACTCAAATAAATCCCTTTATGATAAAATCATAATTCATTTATTTTCTTGTTACACTTGTAACTCAAATAAATCCCTTATGATAAAATCATAAACCATTTATTTTGTTGTTACAATGATTTTCCACTTCATCTTGAAAGTCTTTGAACGTTTTCAAATATTTCATACTTCTTTCTCATTAAGTGAATATTCACTCAAATTTCCGGAGAAAGCATATGAAGTTGAAGTCCATCGTTTACGACTACACATAATGGACTATGACTACACATAATGGACTACATACATCGATATGTATAAATTCCAATATTTTAGTCGTTCGTTCTTCTTTGGCCTTTGAATGAAGTTTTAATTATCCCGAAGAAAGTCTCACAAGCGTCACTTGATCAAATCAAAGACTCCAAAAATCCATGAAAATGGAGTTTCTTCATGTTTTCTTTCCAATATAATTTAAACGGTGATGTCACTTCGTAAGTGATCTTCCAATCATTTGTCTTGCGACATTTTAGAATTAGCTTTATGGATGTGATTTCTCCAACTAGATTTGTAAATCATCCATCTTATATGGAATACGGTAATTATTTGAACAACCTTTGTTCTTATAATACCTGTTTTAAATACCAATTATTAAAACAAATCTTGAAGTCAATCTTTGATGTCAATGAGAAATACAAACAACGGTTTGTTTGTTTTCGACAAACATCATCACATATTCTCTTGCTAGTTACTTAGGCCATTGTAGTTCATGAATTGCGTCGTTCTGTATGAAATATCATACCAACCAATTCAGTATCCAATACCCAAGAACCACATTGTATAACAAGCAAAGAATACAACCATAACATGTATATCATTCATATACCTAAATTGGATATTTCTAATCTTTTCTTTTATGCCAAATATATTTTATAGATTCTCTTTTAGTATTTCCTTTTCCTTTTTAAAATAATCTATCAACATCAACAGTGGCGCCATATACATGACACATAGTCCAAAGCGTGTATATTCAAATAATAATACCTTTGGACTTGCAGTTTCAAGTAGATCACCATCATCAAATGATCAGTATTATTTCAAAATCCATTCTTTAGTAATCTTTTAGTGTAGTAAACACTTTACATACATCTTCTATTCATCCTTATCATGATGACTTTCATGACCAAGATAATGTAGCTTATAAAGGATAATCGTGAGTATAATATTACTTTCCAAAACCTTTTTGGATGATTAGGATGTCTAGCATCTCCAACCTTCGCAAATTCTCATCCAATATGAGTACATATATTATACTCTATCATATTGCAACCAAAACATTGTTTCAGATATCGTTATATCTGTCACACATGATGGTTTCTGAAACAATTCTTTTAGCTCCTAGATAAACTTGATATTAAAACAATCAAGAATCATGGAGGCAAACATGATACTTAAGATACTAACAATAGAATTGTTACTCTTGATTTAATACTAATTATCAAATTTCACGGAGTAAACAGAGTTTGCTGAAAGTTTGCAATAGGACTTTAAACTTTAGATTGACACTCAAAACAATACGATACCAGTTTGTAAAGTATATATCCAGAATTCTATAGTTCTATTTTCTCAATTACAACTATACATAAGGTGGTGAATGAATGCCAATGACTACAACAAATTATGCAAATTTACTTTGATTTAATTTATGATAAATTGAGTTCTACTAATCCAAATTAGAAAAGAACTCCCACTCAAAAATGACATCCCTTGTGCCTTTTTGGTGATTACATGAACCAAATCCACTACACTAAGTCCGATCATCACGTGAGTCGGTGTAGCTTCAAAGGCGAGCATCCATATGGTCATCATATCAAAACATATGACTCATGCTTAACCTTTCGATCCGTGTTCCGAGTCCATGTATGTACATGCTAGGCTCGCCAAGTAAGAACATTAGTATTCGCGTGTGTAACTGTCTTACACCCGAGATATGCTCGTGGATTCAAGTACACCCGATCATCACGTGATGTCTTGAAGCGACGAAACATTGCCGGTGCATACTTAAGGAAGAACACATTTTTATCTTGATATCTAAATGAGAGATCATCTTATTATGCTAATAAAATGCCAAACAATCAATATAAGATGCAACAAACATCACATGTTAATAAGTGAAATGATATGGTTCTTGCACTTGATCTCCATCATGTGCATCATGGTATGATCACTATCATACCTCTATGTGTAAGGCCAAGGTATATGGAACTTACACGTTATGTGTGTTGTAAGAGTATCGACTTATACTTCTACTTACAACATCACCATATCATGACACTAGTCCAGCAACAATCTAAACTAGACACCTCTAATTTATTCATTGCAAGTTTTACGTGGCTTAGGGCTTTCGAAGATAGAACCGTTCTTACCTACGAACATGAACCACAACGAGGATAACCAAATTGTTGACAACTCGTTGCAAATTAGATATTGACTATAGTAGGAGAAACAGACACCTTCTAGCCACTTATGCAAACTAGTTGCATGTCAAGCGTGGAACAGGTCTCATGTGCGAGGACATGTAAAGTTTGTTTGAGCCGCTTCATCCCACTATGCCACCAATATCCAAAGTACAACTAAGAAGAAATAAAATGATCATCATCGCCCACATACTCATATGTGTACTACCCGTGCAAAGCATCTACGTATAGATTCGGCTTCGATACCAATGTAGGATTCGCAGCATAGAAAACAAAAAAAAATCCTACGATGGGAACATCTAAGTACCAAGATCTATCTACTAGATACAAGCAACGGGTGGATATACATCCATAGAATACATACCCTCGAAGACCGAATAGCGTTAACGAGGTTGTACTCGTGGATGATGTAGACGAACGCTTGCCGATCTCAAGATCATGATGAAGTCCATCTGGTCCAGCTAGTCCAGCACCATCAAGTCCAGCACCGCAAAGCAGTGGTGCATCCGTGATCGCACACACATCCGGGTACCCTGACAACCTCTGCGCCCTCGCTCCAGCGAAGAAGCGGAAGCAACAGATCCTTCCAGAAAAAGCCACGGGAACATGTATCTCGCTGATCCGAGACCATGGGGGAATTCTAAAGGGGGGAGAGAGATCCTTCGCGAGGAGGTGTGCTTTGAGAGGATGAGAGGGTGGCCTTTTATAGGGAGAGGGGGGCACCCCAAGGGGCATGGCGCCCAGCCATGGTGGCTGCCCCCACCTCTTCCACATTCATGTGGGTGGAGCTCCCACTCAAAATGAAAAGCCTCCACTCCCATTAAAAAGCCTCCACTCAAAAATCCACTCACATGCATTAAATTTCCACCAAACTTAATGAAAGCTCTCATTTAAATAAAACTTTTTTATTTATTTATTCAGAATTTTGTTAATTACTTTAATTAACAAACATTCACATAAAACCCCTTACAACATTTCAATTTCACATGCAGAACCAGTTTCAGCAATTTCAGCCCAAACAGTTTCGGTGTCTAGTGAAATAAATTCCTACGCTTTCCTTTTTCTTTCTCTGGCTTATTATTTGCTCCGAATGGTGTCGGTATCCCTTAAGTGTGTCACCCTACGGTTCACGAATAATGTAGACATGATCGAGACCCCTCTCCGATCAATAATCAGCAACGGGACCTGGAGATCCGTACTGACTCCACATATTCAACGATAACTTCTGTGATCGTGTGAACCTTATACGCATGTAACTCAATCCCTTTGTCTCGCGATATATTACAGTCTGAGATTTGATCATCGGTATCCCCATACCTAGTTTGATCTTGTTGCCGACATGTACTCTTTTCTCGTTCCCGTGATATAACATTCTAGTGATCAAATCACTGGCTTGCAAGCTAATCAATGTGATATCACCGAGAGGGCCCAGAGTATATCTATCCGTCATCGGGATGGACAAATTCCAATCTTGATCCATGAGCCTCAAAATAACACCTTCGTAGCACTGAACCCATCTTTATAATCACCCTGTTACGGTGTGACGTTTGATGTTATCAAGATACTCTTCTGGTGTTAGTGATTGACAAGATTTCATGGTCTAAGGACTAAGATTACTTCGTATGATTTTATAGCAATATAAACACAATGACCTTGATCGTAATGCTATACTTCGGATGAATGTTCATCACACCATTCCATTAATGTTGTGACCTCGTTATTAACAACATCCAATGTCCATGATCAGGAAACCTTTGATCATCTTGTTAATCAACTAGCTAGTTTATAAGAGAGGCATAACTAGGAACTTCCTTTTTGTTTATTAAACACACATGTATTAACGTTTTCGTATTAATACAATTATAGCATGCAAAATAAACATTTATCATAAATAAGGAATACGATAATAACCACTTTATTATTGCCTCTCGGGCATATTCCTTTCAAATAGCTCATGAAAACAACCATAAAACACGAAAACGAAGAGTTCATGGTCATACCCGCAAAAATGTATCGGGCCTTACGTTCGTTGTAAATCACCCTTGAACCCTAAAACTATGGACAGTAACTCATGAAAATGGCCATAAAACGCAAAAAGACGAATTTTTGGTCATAACTCTAAAACATGTAAATCGCCCCGGAACCCCAAAACTATGGGCAATAGCTCATGTAAACGGCCATAAAACGCAAAAATGATGACTTTTTGGTCAAACCTCTCAAACTCGTAAATCACCCTGGAACAGCAAAACTGTGGTCAATAACTCATGAAATGGCCATAAACGCAAAAAAGAAGAGTTCTAGGTCATAACTCTAAAACATGTAAATCAACCTGGAACCCCAAAACTACTCATGAAAACGGCCATAAAACGCAAAAATGATGACTTTTTGGTCAAACATCTCAAACATGTAAATCGCCCTTGAACACCAAAACTCTGGGCAATAACTAATGAAATGGCCATCAAACACAAAAAGAAGAGTTCTTGGTCCTAACTCTCAAACATATAATCGGCCTAGAACCCAAAAACTATAGGCAATGGCGCATGAAAACGGCCATAAAACACAAAAAATGACGAGTTTTGGTCATACCTCCCAAACATGTAATTGTCCTGAACCCCAAAACTGTGGGCAATAACTCGTGAAAATAGCCATAAAACGCAAAAAATACGAGGTTTTGGTCATAACTCTAAAAAATATAAATCACCCTAGAATGCCAAATCTATAGACAGTAGCTCATGAAAACGGCCATAAAACACATAAACGGCGTCTTTTTGGTCATACCTCTCAAACATGTAAATCGCCTAGGAACCTCAAAACTGTCGGCAATAGCTCATGAAAACAGCCATAAAACACGAAAACGATGAGCTCATGGTCATGCCCACAAAAATATATCGGGCCTTACGTTCGTTGTAAATCACCCTAGAACCCCAAAACTGTGGGAAATAACTCATGAAATGGCCATAAAATGCAGAAAAGACGAGTTCTTGGTCATAACTCTGAAATATGTAAATCGACCTGGAACCCTAAAACTATAGGCAATAGCTCATGAAAACGGCCATAAAACGCAAAAATGATGACTTTTTGGTCAAACCTCTCAAACATGTAATCACCCTAGAACACCAAAACTGTGGGCAATAACTCATGAAATGGGCATAAAACGTAAAAATACGAATTTTTCATCATAACTCTGAAAAGTATAAATCGCCCTAAACTATAGGCGAAAACGGCCATAAAACGGAAAAACGACGACTTTTTTGTCATACCTCTCAAACATGTAAATCGCCCAGGAACCCCAAAACCGTGGGCAATAGCTCATGAAAACAATCATAAAACACGAAAACGACGAGTTCATGGTCATGCCCGCAAAAATGTATCGGGCCTTTCCGTTCGTTGTAAATCATCCTAGAACACTAAAACTATGGGCATTAACTCATGAGAATGGCCATAAAACACAAAAAGACGACTTTTTGTTCATAACTCTGAAACATGTAAATCGTCCTGAAATCCCAAAACTATGGGCAATAGCTCATGAAAACGGCCATAAAACACAAAAATGATGACTTTTTGTCAAACCTCTCAAAGACGAGCACGGCGGGTGGCTACTGGCGCATGGGCGGCGTAGAAGGGCAGGACAGAATATGGGCAGTGGAGGGCAGGGCAGGGCGGGCGCGGTGATGGTCGATCTGCGGAGGAGAGAATCAGGCACGGTGATATATGTGATTAGGTTTTAGGACATAGACGTGGTTTGAGGAGAGATTTAAGCTTGCAGGGCAAGCGTTGACGCGATATTTGGGGGGCAGACGGTATTTATTTCACGGGCATGAGGAGAAGGAGACGTACGGAGGCACGACGAAAGGAAGGACAAAGGAAACGACGTATCGACGATGACGGAACCCGAGATTCTTTTTAGCTAGTAGAGATATGGCACGTGTATGATGTTATGACATGACTACTATACCTGGCATTTTTTTGGCCGGGCCAGAAAAAGGCCGCCACACAATTCACATGCCTAAGCTTGGCCTAGCCCAACTATCGGTCCTAGAATATAAGCCCGAGTCTAGCCCACGCTGCGTTAAATCTTCCAGACAGTTGGGCCACGAGGCGGGCTTTTCCTAAAACTGACTTTTCCTTGGTCCGAGCCCGGCCCGAGCTGTCACCGGCGTAGATCTGGAGCCCAGGCCTGGCCTGTGGGCCTGAAAAGCCTAGCCCGTCGAGCTTTTTGGGGCCGGGCCGGCCGCACCGGGTTTTCCATGCCTAGGCGTCATGACTAACGTTGGGCCAAATTTCGCCGCGCAATAAAAAGTTGGAAAAGGCATTTAAAAAAAATTACGACGAGGTGATATGGCGTGGCACAGGGAACACGTCATCAAGAAATTTCCCCAATCTTACCAGGCTATATATGAGTTCTTGAATCCCCGTCTTCCGCTTACGAGGCTATATATGAGTTGCAAGACCAAGAGGAAGGCTGAAAACATCCTGTACATCGCGCCGCCGACGGATAACGTCAAAGAGCACATGGAACTCCTCGCGAAAGGTGGGGAGCTTCTGACCCACATCTGGGTCCTCCTTACCCATGCCGGCGTCGTCAAGATTTTTTTTTCGAGGGTATTGCCAATAGCGTACCATATCTTTATAGAAGGAGCAGACAACAAATTTACAAGAAGCTGAAAACAACTGCGCACAGTTGCTTCAGAACACTCGATTCTCTACACACACCAACTAAAGTCTACTCTCGCTCTAGGTGGTGACTCCCTCCTCCTGAAGCAAATTCCCAAAGACTAAATTCATCTCTGATTCGCCTCACCGCCTCCTGCGAGTCACATTGTTGCCGGACGTTGCCAAAGGCACGGGCATTCCGCTGCTTCCATAAGGTCCAAGCAACAAGCAGTACTAGGACGTCGTCAAGATTAACAGGGAGAAAGATGTAAACACCATGCCCAGGCGCCAACCATCCTAAGAAAATGTGTAACTTCAGTTCAAGCTGCTTGCTTTCTCTGAGTCTCATCTTGTGTTCTTCCCTTTTTTTTCTTTCCCGTAGTTTACTGGAGAAAGCTTGTTTCTGTTGTATTCTGTCTTTATCCAATGTAGTAATACAAAACAATCGGTCAGTTTGTGCCATCTGCATTGTTAACTTATCATTTGAGCATTGTCATATGCAATAACGATCGTGCCAAGACAGATGCTGGACGGGTGAGAGATTGAAGCGCCGAGGCCTGCCCCATCGGCCATCCTGCGCGCTCTGCGACTAGGCGGCGGAGACCATATCACACATTTTTACCGGGTGTCCGTTTTCTCGGACTATCTGGCACGAGGTCCTGTCATGGATCAGATCTACTGCTGGGCCCCCGGTTGTTAAAGGCCCCTTCGCGGACTAGTGGGGGCTGGTGGTGTAGTCCACCCCACGTACGATGCGCAAAGGAACCTCGTCTATGATCATGCTCACGGCGTGGTGGATTTGGAAGCAGAGGAACGCGATCGTCTTCAACGAGAACCCCTCGGTGCCCTCCCTAGTCGACACGATCAGAGCTGAGGCCAGGTCGTGGGCGAAGGCTGGAGCCTAGGGGTTGCGCCAGATACTCCCTTAGTCTAGCTTGGGTTGAGTTGTATGGTGCGGGAGTTGGTCCTATCTTAGACTTGTAAACTATACTTCTTTTTCTATCAATGAATCGAAACGCAAAGCTTTTTTGCGTTTTCGTGAAAAATATGCAATAACGATCATGTTCTTATGTGGGATTCTGCTAGGCTCGTCATGGAGCGCGGAGCAGCAGGGAGGCCTTAGAGATTACTACATGAACATGGGCATCATCAAGCTTGCCAACATGCGGCGCCAACTATCGCAATACGTAGTTTCATGGTCTACGAGATGGTCAGATTTGATGATGCTCCTGATACAGAAAGACACATGACCCAGTACTATTGATCTACTACTGAATTACTTAACATGTAGCGTCAGATTTCTAGTCTTCCATCCATCTATGTTTCACCATATAAACCGGGGCGTTCCTTGTGGCACGAATTCGCATCCCTGAAATCTCTGAGAAACTGGAGCTGGAGGGCTGGGTTTGGAAAGCGCTTGCAGTCTTCAGTGCTGGCATTGCATCGAGTGCAGGCCGTGGTGTCCAAAATATTCGCGTGATGCAGGTTCCGCCTGGTTTTTAGCCTGTCGAGGTGCACCAACCAGCAGAATATCTTCAGTTTGCCTGGAACGCAGGACTGCCAAATGGGCGACGAGCCTGGATCTTGAAGCTGTGTGTTGAGCAGGGTGGATGCTGCATGACCTACTACTTTCTCCAAGTGTTTGTTTCTGAGTGCAAGAGTTCGAAGCAAAAAAAATTGAACAGAAGGCAAAGATTCCGCGAGTGAAGATGTTTAACACCAAGACCACACCCCAGTTTGATGGAGACCGTGTGGACTATTTTCAATATTTACCTACACATTACATACAGAAAGATGGAGACCGTGTGGACTCCAAAATGTCGAACAAGTAAAAGAAACTGTTCATGCTATTGGCATTTTTGTTCATTCGATGTTCATTCATACTATGGAAACACCAAAGAAAAAGCTACAAAACCAGCCCTAAATATGATGTAGGGGTCATATACACATGAAAATACCGCTGCGCCGGAAAGAAAGCATTCCCTAGGGACTGAAACCATATCTAAGCATTTCTCATGCACTTCAAATTGATTGGAAGAATCACATCATGAGTAATAATGCTTCATTAATTTTTTACCAAATGTTCACTTGCAGACTTGATCCATCTCTGGAAAGAATGTGCTGCTTTACGAAATGCTTGGCTTGATCATCAGTGGAGAAAACCATAAGCACTTCAGTGAGAACAAGATAGACACGGATCTATTTCTTCGACAGCTACCAATGGATCCCTTAGTCCCTTATCCATCTTCGTTTCCTAGGATTCCCCTGCTTCGCCATATACACCCGCCCGTAAACCCAGCTTCTTCTAGGTCCAGACAGAGATCTCTGCGGAGCAATGTCAAGAAAGGAAGATGTGACATGGTCTTTTACACTGTCACAAGATTACAGTTTAATGTATAGTAACAAGTTTGATGAAAACTTGAAAACCTGAATTTTGGCTCCTTCGCTATTTTGAAATTTTCACTCAAGTATCTGTGACGCAATACTGTATTTTATTTCGAGTGTCAAATGTGGCAAGTGGAAGGGCCAGACATGTTTAACTATCACCAAGTAGAGAAAACGGACTGCAGAGTTTGTTACAATGCAAGATTTTGAGGTAGAATTAGCGTGAACATACTTTTTATAATAAAAACATTGATATTTTGCATGCATTGCTAACTACCAACATAAATCAAATCCCCCTTTATTTTATTAAAAACAGTACTTTCTGGTACTGAAAAATCTGTATCAAAGTTACATGTATTTCACATACCTCGACTTTGGTACGGTACTCCAATGGGCACTCGCAGACATGGCATTCTGCCTTGTGGGATGCTTGAATGGATTTATCTGTCTTAACAATTGCAAAGACCTGGCAGGAGCATGCTTTAATTAGTCACATGGAAAAGATGCTGTTACTCCAAGAAATATGGATCAACAGTTTAACATTACAAAGGAGCCATGATGGGCTAGAACCTAACCTGCTCACCACAATTTGGGCAAGAGCCTTTTAGTGCAACCACATTGTTTGTCAACAGGCCTTGGAGTGCACCAACTGAATATAAAAAGAAGATTTAAGGTCTGTGGAGAACACAATTTCACAGACCAGACATGAAACATGGGTACTTAAGAACTGCTCTTACATGACGCTGATGCAATCGGATAGCCAACCAGGTAGGACAACCCGATCAAAACCATGTCGTTGACCCTCGTTATCCCGTCAAGGGACTTGGTGCCATACAAGAGAAATCTTGTTCCGAAAATGTCCCCGAACGCCCGACTCAGGTAGAAGCTTGGAACGAGGAACGCGGAGGTACCGAACAGGAGCAGCAGCATCCAGATGCTTGACAGCACCATAAACAGCGAGTGGTCCTCCTGCCCTAAACCCAAATGCCAATCAGAGCACCAAACTGTGAGTGAGTCTGCATGTTGATTTCTCCTACTATAGGTTTTAGAGAGGCCGAGGGTAATCTTCACAACAAAAAGGTTACCTCGGCATCTCCGTACGCCGAGTGCCGCTTGAGGCTGCAGCGGGGGTATTTTACGACCGACGGGGAGCCATAGACCCGGAGCTTCAGCTGACAGGGGAAGGACGTGTGATTTCTTAGGACGCAATAGCGACGACGAAGAGAATTGAGTAGTGGAAGGCTTTGTGCTGTTTACCTCAACTTTGTCAAACATATCGTCAACAATCAGAGGCTGGCCACTGTAGTAGGAATCCCGGGCCTGCCATGAAAGATTGAGGATTATGACACAAGGATACATGGTGATGATCAGGACAAAAGATGTTCAACACAAAAACAATGACGATGCAGTATGGATTTTGGGTGCTCATCAGGACAAAAGATGTCAAATTTCAATCAAGTTAGTACCACTAAACATGGTGACAAGAAGTATGATTCGAAGTGTTGGGTATTACTTCGTTGTTTACACATAAAGCATCCAACTTTAGAGGTTCTGACTGTAATGGATTATGGAAGTTAGCAGCTGAACAGTGGTTATGCAAGAATAGGAGCGGAACCGAACCTGGTGGTAGAGTGCCTCGAGCCTCTCCTGGCTGGCCGTCTCGATGGGCCCCACGTAGAGGCACGACGGCCCTTCCCCCGCCGCCGCCGCCGCCACTCCGGCAGCGCCCAGCCCCACCTGAGGCGCCCGCGGCCGGCCGAGGCGTCCGCTCCCGGGGACCACCGGGGCGGCGGCGGCCATGGACGGTGCTCCGTGTAGCCGCTCGGCCGGCCGGCCCTCCTCCGCCTCTGGTAGTACGGTCCTCTCGCTGATGGGGATGGAGTGGTAGTGGGGAAGGAGGAAAGAATCCGGCGAGGGGATGCGTGGAGGCCTCACGCGCGGCGGGAAGCGGACAAAAGGAGCTCTGGGAGGGATCGGTGGCTGTTGCTTCGGGGCAACAAACGCCGCGCCAGGGAAAGAGGGGAAGGAAACATGTGTGGCTGCGGTAATCGAGCTTTCGGATTTCCGGCGAGACGCCGAGCCAAAGAGGGTGAGAAGAGAAGAGATTTTCCTCTTTTTGTTTCCTTTTCCCGTATGTCCGTATGCGGCGGATGATGATCCCGGCTTGACAGTTTCGGCAAAATTTGGCAGTCCACGTGATCCTATCCGTTCCAGGAATTTGGGGCAAATTCTTCCGTGCACGTTTTATACACTGGTGCATCATTATTGAGGAAATACTCTAGCACATATAACACCATATGTTGACACCACATTTTTCCTTAAGTTTTGCACATAGCACACAAAATGTCATTAGTGGTCTTGACAGCTAATTAGTGATCCGGGCCCACTCTCCTGATGTCCATGCAAAGGAGGACCCATAAATTTATCGAAGCCTGGACGTGCGCAACGCAAAAAAAAACTACCACGAACAAATAGAAGCATTACGTGGAGAAAATATTGTTTTCGCAACAATTTTAATACGTTAGCGAGGATTCTGGTGGATCGGCAGGTCGCTTTCCCTAGGTCTAATTTTTTTCTGTTGTGGCGGATATTTAGGTACAGTTAGGCGGTTCCCTTTTGTGGCGGATACCGTGTAACACACCTCTGTTGTTTCAATTCACACATAGGCGGTTTCTTCGGCACCCTAGTCTAGTGGAGGTGTGGACCAGTGCAATCTCTCTCCCACGCACGAGTCTCGCTCCAGGCCCTCTCATCCCTCTCTTTGGCTCATGAAATCGATGCTGTCACCTGCGATTGTGGCCGCATCCACTTCTAATCGGCGCCCGCTCTCTCCAACATTTGTGGTTGCGCGGAGGGAGATCCAGCTAGAGAGGTAAGGCTCTCCCACCGTGAAGAACGTCATCGACGGTGCTAGTTGGAGGCTTGGAGTTTGGACTCCGGCGATGACAACCAGAAAAGTGACCCAGTTGCTCCTCCTCTGCCTCTCTTTTCCAAGGATCCCTCTTCATCTAGATTCCAACGAGTTCGGTGCAGCACAGGGTCACCGTCCGGCTTTCCGGCGAGGAGCACCACTTCAAGTCCAAGGCCGACTCTAGCACCTCCAAGACCTACCCACAGCAGGCCGACGCCATCCGCGAGGGCGTACACATCCTCAACAAAGGTCATCCCTGCACGATTGTATCTTTTCATGTTCGGTCGGTTGATTTTGTGCAAAGAGACAACCTATGGTTTTGTGCAAAGAAGTCACTAACATGTGGTCTCATGTGCTATTTCCTCATCATTCTTCAAAGTCTCGTGGAAAAGGGGCGGAGCTCCTAGTTGATTTTTGGCAAAACCCTTTAGACGTGCATGTTTGTTCTGAACAATTTGGGTGCTTATACATTGAAAATGAACTTCGTATTAGAAAGTTATGCTTGTTTTAGTGAATACTGCACAAAACCGATTTTAAACCGAAATCAGAGACTAGATCATGTCTAGTTAGAAACTAACTCTTTCTTAATATCTAAACCTAAATCTAGCAAAACTCGAATCTAAATAATATGATGGTGGGGCATTTAATGAGGACTTGAGGGTATTTTTGACAGCTCATAGGATAAGATCAAAACCAACATTATATATGCGATAGATTATGTTCTATGGTTTTAATTTGGCTTTATATATTTTGTTGATCTTAAATTATAATTGTATTACTTAAGTCCATGTCTTTTGCTAAGGATGTGTCGACATGTTTGCTCAATTGTATAGATTGCGATTTAGATCTCTAATGAAATATGTTAATTTGCACACACAATTACATCACAATACTGAGGTGAAATAGTAGCAAAATGGGGAAATGAAGAAAAGTGTCAAGACTCAAGATGTCAATGTTGTAGGGGTTCGTAGCATGGAAAACAAAAAATTTCTATCGCATACAAACAAACAAGCCAAGATCTATCTACTAGATTGTAGCAACGAGTCGATGGAATAATTTACCCTCGAAGATTCCAAAGCGGTTAACGAGAGCAGATTCTCGTGGGTGATGTAGTCGTACTCTTTCCGATCTCAAGATCGCGTAGACGATCCTTCCGGCACCACGTTCCGGCAGCGCTCCCGCAGTCGGTCACACGTTCGGTACTCGACGAAGACCTTCCTCTCCCTTGTTCCAGCAGGCAGCGAAGGTTGTAGCACTCTCCTCGTGATTCCGGCAGCACAACGGCGTGGTACCGGAAGTAGAGGGGAGATCCCGCAGGGCTTCGCCTTAAGCCGGAGCGAGTATGGTGGAGTATGAGAGAGAGCTATTAGTGGTCTAGGGATTAGACACACCAATTAGAAGGCTCTAAACCGAAGGCTAGGGCAATTAGAAGCTCTAAACCGAAACGGCTCTAAACCGGAGATTAGAGGATAGGAACTTGTGTGTCTAGAGGAGGAGGCCCTGCCCCTCCTTTTATGGGTGGAGGGTGCGGCCAAGGGGAGGGGAGTCCCTCCCCAAGTCGGCCTTGGTTGGCGCGCCGGCTTGGGGAGGAGACTCCTCCCCCAAGTCGGTTCCCAACTCCTCTTGCTTTTTTCCCACAGTTTCTTGTTTTAGCCGTTTGACTTTCAAACTGGACATTTGACTTTTCTGTTTTAGGATTCAATTTAATCCTTTATTTGGAACAGAAAGAACACTTAGTACATGATGCAATCATTCCAATATGTAATGACACATTCATGTACCCCTCCCCCCTCCCGGAGTGCCGGACATTCCGGAACCTTCTAGAACATTCACCGGAATCATTTCCGAACTCCGAAATGGGACTTTCCTTATATGAATCTTATTCTCCAGACCATTCCGGATCACCTCGTGATATCCCGGATCCCATCCGAGACTCCGAACAACATTCGGTCTCTTTCTCATAATACCATAACTACTCAAACAACGTCGAATCCTTAAGTGTGTCTCCCTACGGTTCGTGAATTATGCGGACATGATCGAGACACTTCTCCGAACAATAACCAATAGAGGAATCTGGAAATTCATATGGCTCCCACATATTTCTACGATTACTTTGCGATCGAATGAACCACTTACATACGATACCAATTTCCCTTTGTCTCACGATAGTTTACTTATCCGAGGTTATGATCGTCGGTATCTCTGCATACCTAGTTCAACCTCGTTACCGATAAGTACTCTTTTCTCGTTCCCGTGATATGTGATCCCTTGTGAGCCAGTCACATGCTTGCAAGCTAATTGGATGACATTCCACCGAGAGGGCCCAGAGTATATCTATCCGTCATATGGATGGACAAATCTCACTCTTGATCCATGTGTTTCAACCAATACTTTCTGAACACTCAATGCCACCTTTATAGCCACCCTGTTACGGTGTGGTGTTTGATGACATCAAAGCATCCATCCGGAAAAGGTGATATGCATGATCTCATGGTCGAAGGAATTAGGTTACTATGTATCAGAAAGCATATAGCAATTGAACTATTGAAATGACTTGATCTTTATGCTACGCTTATCTATAGGAGTATGTCCATCACATCATTCTCCTAATGATATGATCCTGTTGTTAATAACATCTCTATGTTCATGATTAGGAAACCATGATCATATATTAACCAACAAGCTAGTTTAACAAGAGGCTTTACTAGGGACTTCAAATTAAGTTTACAAATCACACAAGTATTAATGTTTCCGGTTAATACAATTATAGCATGGTATGTAAACATTTATCATAAGTGTGAAGATATGATAATAACCACTTTATTATTGCCTCTTGGGCATATCTCCAACAGTCTCCCACTTGCACTAGAGTCAATAATCTAGTTTCAAACCTTTGTGTATTCAACACCTATGGCTTTCCGATGTTGTATGTACACAATTGCTAGTGGTCAACTGATCTCCGGGTCTGACACTTCCAGGTCCGTGTGTAATTGCATGTCTTTGCGTTTCTACGCATCACTCATTCTCTAATGAGATGGCTTTGTATAAATTTGGTCTTTCGGTGTGACCTTTAGCTCTTTGGGGTTAAAACATGTTGATAATATTGTCGCACAATATATTTTCATAGTATTATCCCACTGTGAACTACACCTAGTTTGATAACAAACTACTTGACACAAATGCCCTCTTTTGCTGCTAAGATAGCAGTCATATACTTAGCCTTTTGTTGTAGTATCTGTCACAATGTCTTAACTTTGGAACTCATCCAAATCCATTATGGAACTAACTTTCCATTATATTGTGCCACCTTTAGTTTAGATTGAGATAAACTTAATTTGTACTTTGTGACAAAACTAGTATCAATGTAGTACTTTTACAATGAACTAACCATCTATTTGTCACTTCTACAAATATTATACTCTTAGTTCTTCCAAAAGATCATAAGAATATCCTTACTATTGTCCAATGATCATCTTACGAATCATTCTGGTATATGCTCACAACATTTAGAGCATAGGACATATCTGGATTTGTACATATCACAGTATGATTGATAAAAATACTCTTTGTGATTTCATACATCAAGTATCAATCTATACTTGATTATTTGTGTCACTTTACCAAATGTCAATACACTTGAATATATCATCAACATTGAACTCATTCAATCCTTTCTGTGCGACAAGAACCTCTTCTTGTAGTTTCTATATTGAACTCATTCAATATCTTGTCTATGTACTTCTGGCACAACCATATTAGCGTCTATTGATGCCAAATATTTGGGTTTTGCCTAAGTCTTTCATCGGGATGAAATTCTTAATATGTGTTAATAAAAGATACATTATTTCCAATCAACAATATGTCTTCCACATAATGTATTAGAAACATGTCTTAGCGCTCCCACTTAATTTCTTGCAAATGCAAGCATCTTCATCGTCTCTAATGAACTTTTAAACTCCTTTAACAGTTTCATCACAGTGAAGATTCCAACTCCGCGATGCTCACTTTAACCATTGAAGTTTTCATATGCTTTTAGCATCCTTTGAATTAACAAAACCCTATGGACCGTGTTTATGCACATGTCCTAGGTAACGATTCTATTAGAAGAACTTGTTTTGTTTATTCAACTACCATATAACAAATTATATGTAGTGGTTGCTACATTTAATCCGTCTAGACTAAATATCACTATGGAAGATCAAATCTTGTCATAGTCAACCTTTGAACATTTTGTGAACTCTTTCCCAGGATGTCGACTATTTCATAGATGTAAAACATCCATGTCTATTTCTTTATAGATCCAGACACAACTGTAAGGTCTTACACCTTTCTCGAGGGTCCTTCAAGTTCAAAACTTGATTTCTCGTGTATGGAACTATCACGGATTTTATGGCTTCAAGCCATTTGACGGAGTCAGGGCCCATCATCGCTTCTTTGCATATAGTCCGTTCATTATTCTCAAATAATGATTCAACCCTCAAATCTTGGTATTTGATTGTTTACCCGACCTACTTGTTTCAATAGGAACTTAGATCTCCGTGACCACAACCTTTGAAGTACGCGAGCCATGAGCATTGTTTGCTAACTCCGGAACACTTTCCGGCGCTGCGCAACTTTGCACATATAGCTAAGGTTCTTTTAACCTTATCAAAGTTCTATTGTCCTCCCACTTAACTTTTCATGAAAAATTCCTTCTCAAAGAAACTTGACGTTCTAAGCAACAAACACTTTTGTCCCTGGTGTTTATGGAGAAATACTTAACAGTTATTCGAAATAATCATACAAAGACAGGTTCATCCGACTTTGGTTGCAAACATCTTTCTTATGTATAGCATACCAATGTTTAAGAAAGGACTACTTGGGTTTTATCCCAAACCATAACTTTATATGGTGTCATTTCAGCGGATTATGATGAAGCTCTTTTCAGTGGAAAAACGGTAATCTCTAAAGTCTTTAATCTTTAAAATATAATGGCAGTTTTATGAATTATACCTTTGATTTTACCATGTCAAACAAGGTTTAATTACATACCTCGAACGCTCCATACCCTTATGGTGTTTCGGGAAATGCAAATCCACGGAACGATTCCTTAAATCTTAGGTATTATGCTAAACTCTGTAACTCAAATATCTTCCTTTATGATCTTTATCATAAACTGTTTATATTCTTGTTACAATGATTTTGCACTTCATCTTGAAAATCTTTGAACTTTTCAAATATTTCACACTTCATCCTTATTAAGTAAATATTCATATATTCACTCAAATTTTCGGAGAAAGCATATGAAGTTGAAATCCATCGCTCTTGACTACACATAATGGATTTCGTACAACAATATGTACAAGTTCCAATAAGCTAGTCATTCGTTCCCTTTTGGCCTATGAACAAAGTTTTAATTATCTCTAGGAAAGTTTCACAAGCGTCATTTGATCAAAATCAAATAGACTCCAAAATTCCATCCACATGGAGTTTCTTCATGTTTTCTTTCCAATATAATTTAAACGGCGATGTCACTTCCTAAGTGATCTTTCAATCAATTTGTCTTTCGACATTTTTAGCACTGGTTTTATGGATGTGATTTCTCCAACGAGATTTGTGAATCATCCATCTTTTATGGATTACGGCAATTATTTGAACAACCCTTTTGTTCTCATAATACCTGATAAAACAAATCTTGAAGGTAAGCTTTGATGTTTAACGAGCAACACAATAACCCTTTATTTGTTCTCAATGAACATTATCACATATTCTTTTGCTAGTTACTTAGGCCATTGTAGTTCATGAATTGTGTTGTTTCGTATGACGATTCACACCAACAAATTCAGTATCAAATACTTGAGAACCACATTGTTTAATAAGCAAAGAATATAGCCATAACATGTATATCATCTATATACTTAAGCTGAACAATTCTAGTTCTTTCCTTTCTGCCATATACTTATGAGATTCTCTTTCAGTATTTCTGTTTGAAAGAATCTATCAACATCAATAGTGGAGTCATACATATGACACATAGTCCAAAGCATGTATAGTTAAATACCAATGTCTTTGGACTTGCACTTTGAAGTAGATCACCATTATCAAGTGTTTGGTGTTCTTTCAAATTCCTTTCTTTAGTAATCTCTTGGTGTAGTAAATATTTTACCTACATCAAATATTCACCCTTATCATGGAATCGTCCATGATCAAGCTACTTTTAGCTTATAACGATGAATTATGAGTATAATGTTGCTATCCAAAACCTTTTGGACGATTAGGACAACAAGTGTCTCCAACCTTTTGCAAATTCTCATCAAATATGAGAACATGACTTTTGCCATATTATACTCTATCATGTTGTAACCAAAACTTCGTTTCAGATATCACAATATCTTCCACACATCATGGTTTCTGAAACAACTCTTTCAGATCCTTTGAATATCAAGAATCATGGAGACAAACATGATACTTATATACTAACACTTGAAATTATTACTCTTGATTTAATACTAATTATTAAACTTCATGGAGTAACCGGAACTTACTGAAAGTTTGCAATAGGACTTTTAAACTTTTAGATTAACACTTCAAAACAATACGATACCAGTTCGTAAAGTAACTAACCAGAATTCTATAGTTCTATCATCTCAATTATAACTAAGCGCAAGGTGGTAAACGGATGCCAATGACTACAACAACTATGCAAATTCACTTTGATTTAATTTATGATAAATTGAGTTCTAATTAATAATTAAACTAATCTAGGTGAACTCCCACTCAAAACAATATCCCTCACATTGTTTTAGTGATCACACGAACCAAATCCACTACATCAACACCGATCATCACGAGAGTTGATATAGCTTCAATGGCGAACAATCAACATGTTCATCATATCTACTATATGACTCATGCTCTACCTTTCGGTAATCCGTGTTCCTGAGGCCATGTCTGTACATGCTAGGCTCGTCAAGATCAAACCTTAGTTTCCGCATGAGCAAATATGGCTTGCCCACGTTGTATACACTTGCGGAATCTAACACACCCGATCATCACGTGGTGCTTCGAAACAACAAGCTTTAGCAACGGTGCTAACTAAGGGTGAACACTTTATGACTTGAAATTCATGTGCATGAGGGATCATCTTATAATGCTACCGTCGTCTACTAAGCAATACAAGATGCATAAAGGATTAACATCACATGCAATTCATCAATATGTGATATGATATGGCCTTTCTTCTTTGTGCTTCCGATCTCCATCTTCAAGCACAAACATGATCTCCATCATCACCGGCATTGCATCAAGGTCAATGACGCATCTCCATGGTTGTCGTCCACCAGCTTCAACTATTACAACTACTTTGAATAGACACGCGGGTCTTAACATAAATTAAAGACAACCATATGGCTCCTGCCGGTTGCCAACTTACAATAAGGAACATTGCATACATCATATATAATCACAATCATGGCCATATCACATCACTGCACACCCCTGCAAAACAAAGTTAGACGCCTCTACTTTCTTTGCATGTTTTACGTGGTTTGGGGCTGTTAATAAGTGTCGTTCTAACTTACGAACATGAACCACAACATTGATACTAGTATTGTTAATCACCCGTTGTAAATTGGATCTTAACTATGCTAGGAGAAACAGGCACCCGCAAAGCCACTTATGCAATACAAGTTGCATGTCGAGCGTGGAGCAAGTCTCATGAACGATGTCACGTAAGGTTAGCCCGGGCCGCTTCATCCCAACATACCGCAAGATGCAAAGTACACAAGAAGCAATTGACAATAAAAGCATCAACGCCCACAATGACCATTGTGTTCTACTCGTGCAACAGATCTACATATAGACACGGCTCTGATACCACTGTAGGGGTTCGTAGCATGGAAAACAAAAAATTTCTATCGCATACAAACAAACAAGCCAAGATCTATCTACTAGATTGTAGCAACGAGTCGATGGAATAACTTACCCTCGAAGATTCCAAAGCGGTTAACGAGAGCAGATTCTCGTGGGTGATGTAGTCGTACTCTTTCCGATCTCAAGATCGCGTAGACGATCCTTCCGGCGCCACGTTCCGGCAGCGCTCCCGCAGTCGGTCACACGTTCGGTACTCGACGAAGACCTTCCTCTCCCTTGTTCCAGCAGGCAGCGGAGGTTGTAGCACTCTCCTCGTGATTCCGGCAGCACAACGGCGTGGTACCGGAAGTAGAGGGGAGATCCCGCAGGGCTTCGCCTTAAGCCGGAGCGAGTATGGTGGAGTATGAGAGAGAGCTATTAGTGGTCTAGGGATTAGACACACCAATTAGAAGGCTCTAAACCGAAGGCTAGGGCAATTAGAAGCTCTAAACCGAAACGGCTCTAAACCGGAGATTAGAGGATAGGAACTTGTGTGTCTAGAGGAGGAGGCCCTGCCCCTCCTTTTATGGGTGGAGGGTGCGGCCAAGGGGAGGGGAGTCCCTCCCCAAGTCGGCCTTGGTTGGCGCGCCGGCTTGGGGAGGAGACTCCTCCCCCAAGTCGGTTCCCAACTCCTCTTGCTTGTTTCCCACAGTTTCTTGTTTTAGCCGTTTGACTTTCAAACTGGACATTTGACTTTTCTGTTTTAGGATTCAATTTAATCCTTTATTTGGAACAGCAAGAACACTTAGTACATGATGCAATCATTCCAATATGTAATGACACATTCATGTACCCCTCCCCCCTCCCGGAGTGCCGGACATTCCGGAACCTTCTAGAACATTCACCGGAATCATTTCCGAACTCCGAAACGGGACTTTCCTTATATGAATCTTATTCTCCAGACCATTCCGGATCACCTCGTGATATCCCGGATCCCATCCGAGACTCCGAACAACATTCGGTCTCTTTCTCATAATACCATAACTACTCAAACAACGTCGAATCCTTAAGTGTGTCTCCCTACGGTTCGTGAATTATGCGGACATGATCGAGACACTTCTCCGAACAATAACCAATAGAGGAATCTGGAAATTCATATGGCTCCCACATATTTCTACGATTACTTTGCGATCGAATGAACCACTTACATACGATACCAATTTCCCTTTGTCTCACAATAGTTTACTTATCCGAGGTTATGATCGTCGGTATCTCTGCATACCTAGTTCAACCTCGTTACCGATAAGTACTCTTTTCTCGTTCCCGTGATATGTGATCCCTTGTGAGCCAGTCACATGCTTGCAAGCTAATTGGATGACATTCCACCGAGAGGGCCCAGAGTATATCTATCTGTCATATGGATGGACAAATCCCACTCTTGATCCATGTGTTTCAACCAATACTTTCTGAACACTCAATGCCACCTTTATAGCCACCCTGTTACGGTGTGGTGTTTGATGACATCAAAGCATCCATCCGGAAAAGGTGATATGCATGATCTCATGGTCGAAGGAATTAGGTTACTATGTATCAGAAAGCATATAGCAATTGAACTATTGAAATGACTTGATCTTTATGCTACGCTTATCTATAGGAGTATGTCCATCACATCATTCTCCTAATGATATGATCCTGTTGTTAATAACATCTCTATGTTCATGATCAGGAAACCATGATCATATATTAACCAACAAGCTAGTTTAACAAGAGGCTTTACTAGGGACTTCAAATTAAGTTTACAAATCACACAAGTATTAATGTTTCCGGTTAATACAATTATAGCATGGTATGTAAACATTTATCATAAGTGTGAAGATATGATAATAACCACTTTATTATTGCCTCTTGGGCATATCTCCAACAAATGTTAGTTATTTTTACGGTATGGTTACCTTCTATGTTGCTATAGGCTCTATTACCACCAATTTTACCATCAATTTAATGAGATATCCTTAGAGTTGCTTTAGAAATTCTCTTGTCTTGACTCAAGAGAGTCATGTGAATAAGATAGCTCGTCTTAGAGATATTTATCATGGATCTTATTATGATCATGAGCATATAAAAGTTAAGATTGAGCTATTCGTCCTTCTTACGAGGAGAATTTAATACTTTAGAGATTGTCTTGGTGTTTAAAAGGCATCAGTTGGTTTATCGTCTCACTAAGCTGATTTGTTTTACGGTTGACGGGGGCAACTGTTGAAAGAGTTTACTTGGCAACAAATATGATCAAGACCAAGTTGGGCAACAAGATGTCGGCGTTGGCTTCTTGATGACTTGATGGCATGCTACATTGACTAAGGTGTATTAAAAAGGCATCAAAAAAGTAAGAAGAATTCCTAAAAAGTAGTGTTGCCACTTCCTAGGACTTCCATTAAACTTCACCTTTGGTATGTTTTTAGTTGTAGATATACTCAAATATTTTTTGTTTTTGGCGTATTTAGAATCATATAAATGTATATAATTAATGCATTTGCACTATTTTTTCTTTGCATTATTTTTTAAGTATGTCCTACCTCAGATTCTCTTCGTTCTTCGCCACTGTCTAGCAAAATAATCTATGTTTTCTGATGCAGTGTAATTGTGTAAATCACCACTATACCTTTCCGCTACTGCGATTTTGTGAAGTTTCTTCCTTGCATGATTTTGTGAGGTTTCAATCACTCTTTTAGGTGCATACAATGCGCGCGCCGGGGGGGGGGGGGGGGGGGGTAGCAAAAGGTTGACTTTTTTTACAATATAAGTAAGAAACAAAGATTATGAACATCCACATGCAAATTTTGGAGAGATTCCAACGCTCCGGTTCTCGGCTTCCGGAGAATTCCTGGACAGATAATACACCTCTAGAATTCTCGAGCAAGCCTATTTATATACTACTAGAACTTAGCAATATATCATCGTATGATGATTGTTGAGTTAGAGAAAAAAGGAGGTTACCCGTTTCGAACTAAGAAACACTAACATATTGTATTTGTCTTCTATAGATAACATGCAATGCATATATAAGATAAGTTTTCTTATGAATCGCACTATACATGTCCTAAGCCGTGAGACGTCGGACATCGACTCATCTTCGTCGCTGGAGTTGCTTTACGCTAATCAATTGCAGTTTTCTTACCTCAACTAATCTTACTTTGCTAGCTAGAGATTTGGGGGAAGAATCCAGGTGGCAGTTCTATGGTCAACCACATAGTATCCCACCGACATGATCCTCCTCGTAGCGTCATCACCGTCGACGCCCTTGTCACTTTTGTACAACGAGCGGACACCATTGGCATTCATGCATAGCGCATAGTCGTGATCGCTAGCCGGGAAAGTATGGTTGAGGTAGTAGACGCGGTTTGCTTCCAACCCGCTGTGCCGTCCTGGCGATATATGGATCATCCTGCACGGTGCGTTCGGCCCCACAAACAAGGCATAGTCGCCCAAGCTCATCACCTCTACCCACTTGTTGTGGTTACCACGTTCGACGAGCTCGAACACCCTAAAGGACGGCTTGTGGTCGCCTGGCCACCGGGCATGCACCGCCATCGCCGGTGTGCCGTGCATCTCAAAGATGTAGCTAACATACACGCCTAGGTTGTCTATGCTAGAGGCAGCACCACTGCGCCTTTCGAAGAGAAGCCGACGAGCAGCTGTGACCACCAGTGGACCCTGGTCGCCGACAACGCTAACTTCATACCTGATTAGTTCCTCGGTGCCATTGGTGCCATTCACGATGAGACTGTAGAGCTCGCCGTTGCAGAAGGCAATGTCCGAGATCATGCCCTCACCGTCGGGACATGGTGCCAACTCCCACTTTCCCTTTGCGCAACCGATCCTACAGAGCACGACTTGCCAGTATGCGGTGATGGCGGCGAGGATGCATCCCCTTGAGGTGGGAGCCTCCGAGAAGACGAGTTTCCGGATGAAACCCAACGAGAAGTTGGTACGTCGTCCCATAACGTGCACGAGCCTCTTCTGCTTGGTAGAGAGACTCGCCTTGGCTCCGGTGAAGAGGTTCCTGATCGCGAGACGCCTGCGCCTCTCCTCGAACATGGCGACCCAGCCGCCGTCGTAGGCGCCAACGAGCCGGCTGTCGGCGGTCACGCTCGGGAGGGGTACGCGCATGGTGGCCCCGCCGTCCTCGGGGTTGTAGAGAAGTCGCACAACCCCCGTCCCGTGGACCGGCCGCGGCGAGTAGAGGAGCCACGGGAGAGCCGGCGGCGCCGGGTGCCGCGCCCTGGACGCCAGTGCGGCATGCCACGGACTACAAACGGCGGCGAGACGTACACGGTGTAGGGTGGTGGGGACCATGGCACAGATCGCGGCAAGCAGATCGCCGGGAAGATCGGACCACGGCGGCAACGCCGTCATCGCCATGGTCTCCGTGGCGCCGATGCCACGGTCGGCGGCGGCCACTTCCGTCCCGTTGACTTGTGCCGGCGCCGTCTCCATATGGCTGTTAGGGCAACGGAACACCACGGAAACCCTTAGCCCGGCGCGGCAGATACGCTTGGTATCGTATCTGTAATTTTTTTTTTTTTTTTGAGATGCGTATCTGTATTCTTGATCGATCGCGTTTCTATCGTCGTTTTCGCTACGGGGATGGCAAGTACGGTAAAATCGAATAATAATACATCACAGGCAGCAGCCTGCTCAAATCACACAATCCAATTTTTCCTTTCCTATTCATCATACAAAGATTTAGTAGTAGTACATAGCAAAGCAAGAACCTACATATACAAAAATCCGGATTAACGAGAACTCAAGCTCCAGGTTTAAGCTTCACCATTCATCATCAAAGTCCCACCAGTTATTAAATACTCCCTCCGATCCATATTAATTGACTTTGATTTGTCAAAATTTGGATGAACCTATACACTCACTCCGATCCTATTAATTAACTTTGATTTATCAAAATTTGGATAAACCTATATACGAAATAGTGTCTAGATTCATTTAAATATAAAGAAATTTAAGTCGATTAACATGGGCCGAAAGAAGTACTAAATAGCATATAGATTTTTTTAAATCTAAACAAATTTGAGTCAATTAATATGTGCCCAAGGGAGTAATAAAAACTATAATATATATGGCGGGTGGATCACCAAAACCCAAAGCCCAGCAAGAGTATAGGGACCGCGAGACCAATTCTAGGTACACCGGTAAGACTGAGGAACACCACGTGGGCAGGCGGGCCAACGCGACCATGACAACGTCACTAGCTAACAATGACGCGTCGACATGCAGACCATGCCGATGTGGAGGGAGCCGGGGGACGAAAGCCGAGCAACGTGGCCGCGGATAGGTGGCTTTGACTCCCCCGACTTCTCGGGTTAGGGCAGGGCCCTAGGCACGCCCATCGACCTCTACATCCCAGATGTGGCGGTGTTGGCAGCCACTGTGGATCTTGGCCACCGCACGAGCCACGCCACCTAGCCGGACGCCGTCGCGCCCCAAACCAGGGGGAGAAGAGGGGCTCCGCCGCCACCGACGCCGAGCGTCTTTGCCGTCGGCGCATCCCGGTGGCGGCGAGGAGGGAGAAGCGGAAGGGGATGGGAGGCCCGGTGGCGGTGCTAGGGTTCCCCCCGGTCGCTCGCGGGAGGGCACTACCGGAAATCGAGATTTTGTTGGGTATTTTTTACTTTGCCGAGTGTTTAATTTCCGGACACTCGGCAAACATCTCTTTACCGTGTATCGTACATATGACACTCGGCAAAAAGGTCATTCACAGCAAAGACACCTCTTTGCCGTGTATGCACAGAGAAAACACCCGGTAAAGAAGCACATACACGGTAACGTTCGTACAAACACTCGGCAAAAGATGGATACACGGCAAACCATCCTGCCACGTGTATTCCCCGCCCGCGGTTGACGGCGCAGCTTACGGCGTTACAGTTTACCGAGTGTCGGCAAAAGTATACACAGTAAAAGTACGCGCCAAATTTCTTCCCCCGCGCGCGCCAAAAAACATAGCGTTTAAAACACCCCACTTTGCTGTGTGTTAGTCTACAACACTCGGTAAAGAGGTAATTTGTTGTGTGTTAGTTTACAACACTCGGTAAAGAGGTAATTTGCTGTGTATCTTAGCTTTTGCCGAGTGTTTACGTCAGGTACACAGTAAAGTAGTAACAAAATGGGATTTGGGCTGAGGTGGGTCTATGTTGAAATTAGCTAGGCTCAAGCCTCGCTAAACTTGAAGGTTTCACATGGTTTGAATTTCTTATGCCCGTTTCAAACTAGGCCCGCAGATCAGGGTTCCACAGCAAACCGCGCTCCGGGGCATCGGAATACCTCAAGGACCTGCATGTGGCCCTAGCACATGCATGAGAGTGTGGTGCTATGTTGAAACATACAAAACCTACTAGTCTCCGGGTGTGCTTGCATGTGTCCTCCCTCGCATGCATGCGCACTAACCTAGAAGCGAAGGTTCTGAACTTGTATAAGGAGGAAAGTCCTTGTTCCGATGAAACCGGGTAGGATAGTGCCCCACCTTGTGAACCAACATGGTTTTACTTTTTCCTATGACCTAAACAAACACAAAACAAGAGAGAGTTATGCCGGGCTACCCCCATCAGAAGAATGTCTAGGGGGGTAGACGATCCGAGGCCCGCAGATCAGGGTTCCACAGCAAACCGCGCTCCGGGGCCTCGGAATACCTCAAGGACCTGCATGTGGCCCTAGCACATGCATGAGAGTGTGGTGCTATGTTGAAACATACAAAACCTACTAGTCTCCGGGTGTGCTTGCATGTGTCCTCCCTCGCATGCATGCGCTCTAACCTAGAAGCGAAGGTTCTGAACTTGTATAAGGGGGAAAGTCCCTGTTCCGATGAAACCGGGTAGGATAGTGCCCCACCTTGTGAACCAACATGGTTTTACTTTTTCCTATGACCTAAACAAACACAAAACAAGAGAGAGTTATGCCGGGCTACCCCCATCAGAAGAATGTCTAGGGGGGTAGACGATCCGAGGCCCGCAGATCAGGGTTCCACAGCAAACCGCGCTCTGGGGCATCGGAATACCTCAAGGACCTGCATGTGGCCCTAGCACATGCATGAGAGTGTGGTGCTATGTTGAAACATACAAAACCTACGAGTCTCCGGGTGCTTGCATGTGTCCCCCCCTCGCATGCATGAGCTCTAACCTAGAAGCGAAGGTTCTGAACTTGTATAAGGGGGAAAGTCCCTGTTCCGATGAAACCGGGTAGGATAGTGCCCCAGCTTGTGAACCAACATGGTTTTACATTATCCTATGACCTAAACAAACACAAAACAAGAGAGAGTTATGCCGGGCTACCCCCATCAGAAGAATGTCTAGGGGGGTAGACGATCCGAGGCCCGCAGATCAGGGTTCCACAGCAAACCGCGCTCCGGGGCATCGGAATACCTCAAGGACCTGCATGTGGCCCTAGCACATGCATGAGAGTGTGGTGCTATGTTGAAACATACAAAATGTCGGGGATATGACCCCGGGTACCCCAGACTTGTGTTATAAATAAGTTGTCTAAAGACTTATATAAGAAAAGGATATTTAATATAAGTATAAAAGCTGAATAGGAAAAGATAAAGGAAAAAAGATCACTAGGCCGAACTAAGAGCAGATCCGACCTGCCTAGGCCAAATCAGCCTTTCCTGGATCAAATCAAGAGCCAAATCGCCACTGGGCCGAATCAGAGTGGTCGAGGCCGAATCACATATTATCCCCACTGGGCCGAATCGCCTGTCCCGGCCCGTTCCCAGGCATTGCTCCTGCCAACAACCGCACCGAAGCCTCCAGCAGGAGCATCCCCATCATCCCGCCAGGAGGAAATCTTCACCGATCCACCTCTGAGCCGGGCTCGCTCGTAACCTCGCCCAGGCGGGCTAGAGCAAAGGTTGCTCGGCCCATTGCGGGGCCTCAATGCCACCGCACTACCACCATGGGCCGACGACCATCATCTGCCGCAGTTACCACCGGGCCACTACCAACAACCCGGGTGGGCCGAACATGCGATCCACCACGGGATCTCGCCAGATAGGAGCACTGTCCGAGGCTGGGCCGAGTCCAATGACTCGGCTGGGCCGCTCCAGGACCCGGCTAGGCTGCTGAGTGATTCGGCCCAGGAGCTTCTTCACCCGGCTGGGCCCTCTTGCTCCTTCAGGCCGAATTAACAGCATACTAGGCCGAACTTCCACCTCGTCCTAGAGCGCTTGGGCTGAGTAATAACGACCCAAATGCCTTCTTATTTATCCCAGGATTCCACCTCAACCACTACGTCGACATAGGTCAACTCTTTCAGCCACATGCCAGTCTTGGGACGCCCCTGGCTCAGACTGGCACATGGCATATGGAATATGCCCTTGGCATCTAAGAAGATGCTAGAGAATATGCCCTTGGCATCAGGAATATGCTAAGGAATATGCCATGACATCTCCAAAGATGCCAAGGCATATGCCGAGCATCTAAGAAGATGCCAGGAATATGCTACGTAGATGCCTAGCGTATGAAACAAGCTTTGTCCCCTGGGCTCCCCTTTATAATGAGCACCAGGGGGATCGTTCACAGAGGAGGCCCCGAAGGGCTCCTCCCCTCTCTGCTCACTAGGAGCTCTCCTTCTTCCTCTTCCTCCACTCTCACAGAGAGATCTAGATAGACGCATAGGAGATACAGCTCCAGGAGCATGATTGTAGCCACAAGCACACCAAGATTATAAGAGATTAAATGTATAGAATGAGGTGTTATCCCCACTTGAGAGCTTCAATCCAATATACATTGTATTTCTCTTTGTTCATACGAGTGCGGTCTTCACTGCATCATCCCTCCCCGGATTCTTCCACGTCCATCGGCCCCAACTTTAGCCTACCCATGGCATATACCGTGACACAACCACGACATTTGGCGCCCACCGTGGGGCATTCTAGTGGCGTTGGTTGGGTTTCCATCCGGACGGGAACATCTTCATCAACTTCTTCCTCATAGGACTCATTCAGATCCACCAGGCCAACAGAGAACAAAGAGGTAACTCAGCAGGGCAGGTATGACCTAGCAAGACTCACTCAAACACTTCTCCAAGTATACTGTAAGTGCCAGATAACTCAGCCACCTACACTCAATCCTTCACCCCGGGGAGAAAATAACTTAACCCGGGGACTAGTCAACTTATCCGTAGAGTCACCTTTGGATTAAGAGAACATTATGTTGATTTAGATCTGTATTTGAGCCAGCTTATTTATAACTCGGATAGAAGTTGAATCAGCTTATTGATGATTCAGATAGAATTTGAGTCAGTTTATATATGCTTTGGATTAACCTTTAACTCAGCTCGTCAGCCAGCTTATTGATGATTCAGATAGAATTTGAGTTAGTTTATTTACGCTTTGGACCGACCTTTAACTCAGCCCACCAGCCAGCTTATTGCTGATTCGGACAGAATTTGAGTCAGCATATTTATGATTCGGATAAGATTTGAGTCAGCCTATTTATAATTCGGATAGAATTTGATTCATCTTATTTTTGATTCAGACAGAATTTGGGTCAGTTTATTTATGCTTTGGATTATCCTTTTAACTCAGCTTACCGGCCAGCTTATTGATGATTCAGATATAATTTGAGTCAATTTATTTATGCTTCGGATTAACCTTTAACTCAGCTCAGTAGATTGTCTCTGATTCGAACTAACATTTGATTCAGCTTGCCAGGGCATATTATAATTCGGATTTGTATTCAGACTCGGCGTACTAATCATATCTCTGATTCGGGCCGAAGCTTTATTCAGTTCGCCAGATTGCCAGGTTATGTTATGACTCGGATTGATATTTCACCATATTGCCAGGTTATCCCATATCTCGGATGACTATTGGCCAACTTATCATATCTCGAATCTATATCTCATATCTACATCTTGAATCAGATCTCTCAGCGGTAGGCCCTATTATCATATCCCAAAACTTAATCTCGGATCTATATCTCGGATCCATATCAAAGGCAAATTAACATCATCACGCCAAATCAAGTTATATCATGGCAAACAGATGATTCGGATTTGAGTCAGATGACTCAGATTTGAGATATAAGTCAAAATTGAGTAAAGTAACTCGGATTTGGAATGAGATAACTCGGATTTGAGTCATATACCTCGGATTTGAGTTAGATGACTCAGATTTGATATGTAAGTCAAAATTGAGTAAAGTAACTCGGATTTAGAATGAGATAACTCGGATTTGAGTCATATACCTCAGATTTGAGTCAGATGACTCAGATTTGAGATGTAAGTCAAAATTGAGTAAAGTAACTCGGATTTGGAATGAGATAACTCGGATTTGAGTCATATACCTCGGTTTTGAGTCAGATGACTCAGATTTGAGATGTAAGTCAAAATTGAGTAAAGTAACTCGGACTTGGAATGAGATAACTCGGATTTGAGTCATATACCTCGGATTTGAGTCAGATGACTCAGATTTGAGATGAAAGTCAAAATTGAGTAAAGTAACTCGGATTTGGAATGAGATGACTCGGATTTGAGTCAGAGGACTCAGACTTAAGACATAAGTCAATTTTGAGTAAAATAACTCGGATTTGGAAACAAATGACTCGGATTATAACTTACCCAAAGAGGTTAAAAGAGCAGTGCCCAATAAGGCCAGAACTCATAACTTACTCAATGGGGTTAAAAGAGCAATGCCAAAGAAGGCCAGAACTCATAACTTACCCAATGGGGTTAAAAGAGCAATGCCAAAAAAGGCCAGAACTCATAACTTACCCAATGGGGTTAAAAGAGCAATGCCAAAGAAGGCCAGAACTCATAACTTACCCAATGGGGTTAAAAGAGCAATGCCAAAGAAGGCCAGAACTCATAACTTACCCAATGGGGTTAAAAGAGCAGTGCCAAACAAGGCCAGAACTCATAACTTACCCAATGGGGTTAAAAGGGCAATGCCCAAGAAGGCTAGGACTCATAACTTACCCAAAGAGGTTATAAGACCAGTGCCCAAGAAGGCCAGAAGTCATAACTTACCCAAAGAGGTTATAAGACCAGAGCCGAAGAAGGCCAGAAGTCAGAACTTTCCCAAAGAGGTTATAAGACCAGAGCCCAACAAGGCTAGAAGTCATAACTTACCCAAAGGGGTTATAAGACCAGTGCCAAAGAAGGCCAGAAGTCTAAATTTACCCAAAAGGGCTAAAAGAGTGGTGCCCAAGAAGGCCATAACTCATAACTTTCCCAACAGGGTTAAGAGGGCCAGCACCCATGAAGGCAAGATGCTACAAACTTACCCAAAGAGGTTATATGACCTGGAGATATTTGATAAAGAGATTATATGTCGGAAAATAACTATGTGAATATTTTAAATATAGAGCCTATGCGTGACTCTACGTGTCCCACATAGCCTCGGGGACTAATGTCGGGGATATGACCCCGGGTACCCCAGACTTGTGTTATAAATAAGTTGTCTAAAGACTTATATAAGAAAAGGATATTTAATATAAGTATAAAAGCTGAATAGGAAAAGATAAAGGAAAAAAGATCACTAGGCCGAACTAAGAGCAGATCCGACCTGCCTAGGCCGAATCAGCCTTTCCTGGATCAAATCAAGAGCCAAATCGCCACTGGGCCGAATCAGAGTGGTCGAGGCCGAATCACATATTATCCCCACTGGGCCGAATCGCCTGACCCGGCCCGTTCCCAGGCATTGCTCCTGCCAACAACCGCACCGAAGCCTCCAGCAGGAGCATCCCCATCATCCCGCCAGGAGGAAATCTTCACCGATCCACCTCTGAGCCGGGCTCGCTCGTAACCTCGCCCAGGCGGGCTAGAGCAAAGGTTGCTCGGCCCATTGCGGGGCCTCAATGCCACCGCACTACCACCATGGGCCGACGACCATCATCTGCCGCAGTTACCACCAGGCCACTACCAACAACCCGGGTGGGCCGAACATGCGATCCACCACGGGATCTCGCCAGATAGGAGCACTGTCCGAGGCTGGGCCGAGTCAAATGACTCGGCTGGGCCGCTCCAGGACCCGGCTAGGCTGCTGAGTGATTCGGCCCAGGAGCTTCTTCACCCGGCTGGGCCCTCTTGCTCCTTCAGGCCGAATTAACAGCATACTAGGCCGAACTTCCACCTCGTCCTAGAGCACTTGGGCTGAGTAATAACGACCCAAATGCCTTCTTATTTATCCCAGGATGCCACCTCAACCACTACGTCGACATAGGTCAACTCTTTCAGCCACATGCCAGTCTTGGGACGCCCCTGGCTCAGACTGGCACATGGCATATGGAATATGCCCTTGGCATCTAAGAAGATGCTAGAGAATATGCCCTTGGCATCAGGAATATGCTAAGGAATATGCCATGACATCTCCAAAGATGCCAAGGCATATGCCGAGCATCTAAGAAGATGCCAGGAATATGCTACGTAGATGCCTAGCGTATGAAACAAGCTTTGTCCCCTGGGCTCCCCTTTATAAGGAGCACCAGGGGATCGTTCACAGAGGAGGCCCCGAAGGGCTCCTCCCCTCTCTGCTCACTAGGAGCTCTCCTTCTTCCTCTTCCTCCACTCTCACAGAGAGATCTAGATAGAAGCATAGGAGATACAGCTCCAGGAGCATGATTGTAGCCACAAGCACACCAAGATTATAAGAGATTAAATGTATAGAATGAGGTGTTATCCCCACTTGAGAGCTTCAATCCAATATACATTGTATTTCTCTTTGTTCATACGAGTGCGGTCTTCACTGCATCATCCCTCCCCGGATTCTTCCACGTCCATCGGCCCCAACTTTAGCCTACCCACGGCATATGCCGTGACACAACCACGACACAAAACCTACTAGTCTCCGGGTGTGCTTGCATGTGTCCTCCCTCGCATGCATGCGCTCTAACCTAGAAGCGAAGGTTCTGAACTCGTATAAGGGGGAAAGTCCCTGTTCCGATGAAACCGGGTAGGATAGTGCCCCACCTTGTGAACCAACATGGTTTTACTTTTTCCTATGACCTAAACAAACACAAAACAAGAGAGAGTTATGCCGGGCTACCCCCATCAGAAGAATGTCTAGGGGGGTAGACGATCCGAGTCCCGCAGATCAGGGTTCCACAGCAAACCGCGCTCCGGGGCATCGGAATACCTCAAGGACCTGCATGTGGCCCTAGCACATGCATGAGAGTGTGGTGCTATGTTGAAACATACAAAACCTACTAGTCTCCGGGTGTGCTTGCATGTGTCCTCCCTCGCATGCATGCGCTCTAACCTAGAAGCGAAGGTTCTGAACTTGTATAAGGGGGAAAGTCCTTGTTCCGATGAAACCGGGTAGGATAGTGCCCCACCTTGTGAACCAACATGGTTTTACTTTTTCCTATGACCTAAACAAACACAAAACAAGAGAGAGTTATGCCGGGCTACCCCCATCAGAAGAATGTCTAGGGGGGTAGACGATCCGAGGCCCGCAGATCAAGGTTCCACAGCAAACCGCGCTCCGGGGCATCGGAATACCTCAAGGACCTGCATGTGGCCCTAGCACATGCATGAGAGTGTGGTGCTATGTTGAAACATACAAAACCTACTAGTCTCCGGGTGTGCTTGCATGTGTCCTCCCTCGCATGTATGCGCTCTAACCTAGAAACGAAGGTTCTAAACTTGTATAAGGGGGAAAGTCCCTGTTCCGATGAAACCGGGTAGGATAGTGCCCCACCTTGTGAACCAACATGGTTTTACATTATCCTATGACCTAAACAAACACAAAACAAGAGAGAGTTATGCCGGGCTACCCTCATCAGAAGAATGTCTAGGGGGGTAGTCAATCTGAGGCCCGCACATCAGGGTTCCGCAGCAAACCGCGCTCCGGGGAATCGGAATATCTCAAGGACCTGCATGTGGTCCTAGCACATGCATGAGAGTGTGGTGCTATGTTGAAACATACAAAACCTACTAGTCTCCGGGTGCTTGCATGTGTCCCCCCTCGCATACATGCGCTCTACCCGTAGTTTAAATCGGACCCACGTCATGCCGATTCGGCAGGAAAAATGAAAAATGGAAAATGAAAAAATCATGAGTATTATATATTGTACCCTTGATAAAAAAATTGATTACTATATATACCCATGAAAAATATCATAAACTTTGATGACAAGAATGCCTACAGTTTGATACTCCCTCCGACCTATATTAGTTGACTCAAATTTGTCTAGATTTGAAGAATATAAACACTATTTAATATATAGGTTTATCTAAATTTTGACAAATCCAATTCAAATAATATGGATGGAAGAAAGTAAATAAATTGTACAGTATTTAAATCGGGCTGTTTTGGTGGTACGGACCATGTGTTTGCCGTGTGTCTTGGACATGAATACACGGCAAAGAAAGGAAAATGACCTAGATCGAGAATACACGGTCAAGTCCAAATCGCAAGCATACACTGGTAAAAACAATCCAAAAACAACACGCACTCTCCCTCTGTCGCCCATCCTCTCCCCCTGCGCGCCGCCGCTGCTCCCTACTCCGTACTGCCGCCGCTGCGCTGCTCGGGACCGCCGACGCCGTGCTGCTCGTGACCGCCGCCGCCGCGCTGCTCCGGACCGCCGCCGCCGCGCTGCTCCGGACCGCCGCCTCCAATGGCTCCCGGGTAAGCACCCGCCACCTCCCTGCTCGGCCCACTGCCCCGCAGCTGGGGACGCCCGCTCGGGCCTCTACTCCGGCCGGCCCTGGCCCCTGCTCCGGCGTCGACCTCTCCTCTGCCCGTACCGCCAACTCCCCGCTGGACCAGGAGCTACACCACCAAGGGCCATCATCAGGAAGAGAATCAGGAGCTCCACCGCTCGGGTGAGTTTCCAGATTTTGTCTATTGAATAATTCATGCAAATTTGTTTGAACTAGAATAAAGGAAAATTTTAAAGAATAAAGGAAACAAGAAGAATTAAATAAGAAGGATAAGAGGACTGGTTTATGCAGTATATAATCATACCCTCTGTAAGAAAGCATAAACACATTGCACTGCAGCCGCTGCATCATTAGTCGGACACATTCCAAACGATGTGCAATGTCTGTAAGGAGTAAAGGTTTTTAACAGAATAAAAAACTTGAGAACACGATTCAGAATATTGTGTCAAGTGCAAATCATCTAGGTATATATTATTAGTCGGACATATTGACCTTGTCTTTCCATTTTTCAACATATTGATTTTGTCTTATCATTTTTCAACATATTGATCTAGTCTTTCCATTTTCAACATATTGATCTTGTCTTTCTATTTTGCAGGAGCTTCGAGTGGTTGGGACCCCAGAAGCCCAAACGCGCCTATGGTGGCATCATTGGATGTTTTATTCGGGAATATTTTCCTGGGCTAGTAAAGATGCCGGATGGTTCCCGAGAGCCTGCTTGGACATGGGATCATTACAAACGCGCGGAGGATTCCAAGTATGGCTCAGCCGCTGAACGTGTGGTCAACGAGTTTTGGGTAAGTTTCGTTCACACTATTAGTCAACAATATACTCTGATCGAGCAATACAATTTGACTTCTCTTGGTTTGCTTCATTGCAGGATTTTTTTACCCCGGTTGAGGGTACATTTGAAGAAGGATGTAAGGTGGTGGTCGAGAAAGCCAAGAAGTTAATCCCCCAGATGCACTATGATGCGCGCGTGAACTGCGTGATCAATTGGTATGGGCACGAGAAGAAGATTGCAATGCCGAAGAAGCGCGCCTGAAAAAGGCTTCTAACACGTGAGCAATACTTGAAGGTAGGCATATTTGCTTCTTTGGACTTCACACATGACTAAAGTTTACTTTCATTCCTCTATTAATTTATATCATGTATATGTAGGTGCCTCCTCAGTATACTGCCTCCAAGGGCCCATGCTTTCAGTTGATGGTTGCTAGGTGGGTATCCAAGGACTATGTGGAAGCTCACATGGATGCGATGTGTCGGCGTGAGATGTTGGGTGAAGGAACACACCGTCAAGACAACCTCACCATCACTGGCGTCATCCAGAAAAGGGTGAGCCAATCCGTAATTTATTTATTCCCACCACTTTATTCTATATGTGTGATTGTATATTTTATTTATCTTAATTCTTTCTCTTGCAGAAACTTGACACAGGCGAGGACATCACTCACTTTCAGGCTTTCTGTTCTACCCGGGAGGTGAAGAAACCCGAGGAGGGGAAGTCAAAGTGGATGACCCTAGGATCCGAGCTGAGGGTTGGAAAATACGAGACGAAGTACAAGGAGTCGCATGGCGAGAACTCAAACCCGCTCACGGAGCCCTTCGACCCTGAGGTTGCTATGCTAGCAGGAGACGGCAAGAGGAATGGTCGATTATATGTTGCCGACGGTTGCGTCCCTGAGATCTCCATTCCATCTAAGAGGCAACTCTACGGTAGTGGGAAGGGCTCGCGTATAGAGACGTGCCCACAACCTTCACAGGTCATATATAGCAGGATGCAGGTATGGTCCTCTTCATTGATCATGCAATAATTGACTATATGTTTGCATTATAACGATGATAATGAAATTGTGATAACACTATGTAGGCTCAACTAGAGGAGGATCGCCGAAAGCGAGAGGAGGCTGAGCAAAAGGTTCTCCAATGCAGGAGATGTGGGTTGAGCAACAACGGGCAATGCATGCTAGGTTCGAAGCCTATGATGCGCAATTTAATGTGAGTTTTTTCCCATAAGACTGGATGGCTAACTCCATTCAACTTGTAAAACTTACCTTCTGAAATTGCATTTACAGCTCTTAGCTTCTGCGAATGGCACAGCTCCTCCTGTTCTTCCTCCTTTGCCTTCGATAAACTTCCAATTTGTAAGCCGTGTTGCATCTATTCAGTAGTCCATCTTATTATCACATGTTTACCGTCTCATAACTGTTTACCATGTTTTATAGGGAATGCCTTCGGCCGGATCCAACAACAAGCCGACCCCTCCGGAGGATGAAAGCCCTGTGACTCCTGCCACTACGAGCGTGCCCATGCCGACTCTAGACAACCCGAACATTAGGAGGCAACTTTGTGAGTTCCCACACTCTTCGTCAATTTCTTGTTTGTATACATCTTGTGTCAAATTATACCAAGTTATTACCATATAGCTACATAGATACCAAGTTTTATGGTTGTTCCAAATATACCCTTGTTAGAATCAAATGTCAATATTCTTCGGAGAATCATCTTACCATATACATACTAAGTCCATATAGCTACATAGATAACAAATTTGAATTTGCTTGTGCAAAACTATACCTTGTTAGAATCATGTCAATATTCTTACCATATAGCTACATAGATAATAAATTACAATTATGCTAGTGCTAAATTTACCTTATTAGTATCATGTAAATATGTTTGTTAGAATCATCTTACCATATAGCTATATATATACCTAGTTTGAACTTTATAAGATTGCATCATTTTTACTCATGCTTGTGTGTTTTGCACTTTGTAGGATTACATCAAGGAAGCCTATGTTGTGCCGGAACATGGTCGCCGTTGATGGAGATATGTACCACATGCTAGAGGACTTGTGTGCCACTTGGTTGTGTTGATGGATATGTGAACTTGAATTCAAGTGTTTGTTAAACTTGTGAACTTTGTATGCATGTTTGATGTACTAGTGCACTTGTGAACCTATTATGTGAATATGTTCTTGCTGTGATACATGTCTGCTGTGATATATGTTTGATTTACTAGTGCATTTGAATTATGTTTGTCCAGATTTATTTTGAAATGCAGGGTACAATAAAAAACAGCATAAACCTGCCAAATTTTTGTGGACTTTGCCGTGTATCCCAGGAAAAACACTCGGCAAAGAGTGCGTAATTTGCCGTGTATGTCAGGCAGTACACTCGGCAAAGAGTAAGTCTATGCCGTGTATTACCATAAGAGACACTCGGCAAAGAGTACGTATTTGCCGTGTATCCCAGGGAAAACACTCGGCAAAGAGTGCATAATTTGCCGTGTATGGCAGGCAGTACACTCGGCAAAGAGTAAGTATTTGCCGTGTATCCCAGGAAAAATACTCGGTAAAGAGTGCGTAATTTGCCGTGTATGTCAGGCAGTACACTCGGCAAACACTATGCCGTGTATTACCCTAGAAGACACTCGGCAAACACTATGCTGTGTGTTTGTCAGAAACACTCGGTAAAGGCTTGACGGCGTCTTCAGCTGACGCGCCGTGAACGCATTATTTTACTGAGTGTGCGGCTGATAGACACTCGGCAAATGTTTGCCGAGTATTCGGGAGTTAAACACTCGGCAAAGTCGTGTTTACCGGCGGGGTGTACGCTGTGAACTCTTACCGAGTGTAAATACACGGCAAATGTTTGCCGAGTGTATTTTGGCCTTTGCTGTGTATTTTTAATACTCAGTAAAAAATCGTTTTCCTGTAGTGGGGGTTGGTGGAAATCTTCCCTAGTATCCGCTAGTATCCGCTCCATATTATCGTATGATGATTGTTGAGTTAGAGAGAGAGAAAAGGATGTTTGCATTCTCTTAGCTATGGATAACATACTAACATACTGTATAACGTGACTTTTGTCTTCTATAGATAACATGCAATGTAAGGTAAGTTTTCTTATGAATTGCACTATACATGTCATCAAACATCGACTCATCTTCGTCGCTGGAATTGCTTTATGGTGATGATTTGTAGTTTTCTTACCTCAACTAATCTAACTTTGCTACCTAGGGATTTGGGGGAAGAATCCATGTGGCAGTTCTATGGTCAGCCACGTAGTATCCCACCGACATGATCCTCCTCATAGCGCCATCACCGTCGACGCTCCTGCCATTGTTGTACAACGGGCGCCTGCCATCATTGGCATCCATGCATAGCGCATAGTCGTGCTCGCTAGCCGGGAAAGTATGGTTGAGGTAGTAGACGCGGTTTGCCTCCAACCCGCTGTGCCGTCCTGGCGATATATGGATCATCCTGCACGGTGCGTTCGGCCCCACAAACAAGGCATAGTCGCCCAAGCTCATCACCTCTACCCACTTGTTGTGGTTACCACGTTCGACGAGCTCGAACACCCTAAAGGACGGCTTGTGGTTGCCTGGCCACCGGGCATGCACCGCCATCCCCGGCATGCCGTGCATCTCAAAGATGTAGCTAACATACACGCCTAGGTCGTCTATGCTAGAGGCAACACCATTGCGCCTTTCGAAGAGAAGCCGACGAGCACTTGTGACCACCGGTGGACCCTGGTCGCCGATGACGCTAACTGCATACCTGATTAGTTCCTCGGTGCCATTGGTGCCATTCACGATGAGACTGTAGAGCTCGCCGTTGCAGAAGGCAATGTCCGAGATCATGCCCTCACCGTCGGGACATGGCGCCAACTCCCACTTTCCCTTTGCGCAACCGATCCTACAGAGCACGACTTCCCAGTATGCGGTGATGGCGGCGAGGATGCATCCCCTTGAGGTGGGAGCCTCCGAGAAGACGAGTTTCCGGATGAAACCCAACGAGAAGTTGGTACGTCGTCCCATAACGTGCACGAGCCTCTTCTGCTTGGTAGAGAGACTCGCCTTGGCTCCGGTGAAGAGGTTCCTGATCGCGAGACGCATGCGCCTCTCCTCGAACGTGGCGACCCAGCCGCCGTCGTGGGCGCCAAGGAGCCGGATGTCGGCGGTCACGCTCGGGAGGGATACACGCATGGTGGCCCCGCCGTCCTCCGGGTTGTAGAGAAGTCGCGCCACCCCCGTCCCGTGGACCCGCCGCGGCGAGTAGAGGAGCCACGGGAGAGCCGGCGGCGCCGGGTGCCACGCCCTAGACGCCAGTGCGGCGCGCCACAGACTACAGACGGCGGCGAGACGTACACGGTCTAGGGTGGTGGGGACCATGGCGCAGACCGCGGCGAGCAGATCGCCGGGTAGATCGGACCACGACGGCACCACCGGCGTCGTCGCCGTGGTCTCCGTGGTGGTGCTGATGCCGAAATCGGCGGCGGCTGCCACTTCCGTGCCGATGACTTGTGCCGCCGTGGCTGGCTTGTCGTCGGCGGCAGACACGCACGGAACCGATCGCGCGACACGTGATAGCGGGGCGATGAGACGACGTTCGCTGCTGCTGCTTGTCGCACGCGACGGCTGCACCGGCGCCATCTCCATACGGCTGCTGCTAGGGCAACGGAACAGGAAACCCTTAATTAGCCCGTCGGGCAGCGGGAGATTTGCACATTTGCCACACTTTTCTTTGCACTTTGCATATTTGCCATTTTCTGTGTCACTGACATGTGGTAGTCACGTGGCAAATATGCAAATTTTAGATAAAAAGTATGGCAAATATGAAAAAAATTCGTCGGGCAGCCGGTACATTGTATTCTGATCGAGATCGCGTTTGTATCTATCATATCAAGCCTTGACCATGGGTTTTCGCTACGGGCCGGGATGGCAACGCAAGTGTAGCAGGTAAATCGAATACTCTTTTTTTTCCAAAACAAATGTCACAAATCGACCCCATGCTTTACAACAATTGCACAAACTTTACTCAAATCAAATCGTTACTACCTACTCCCTCCGTTTAGAAATATAAGATATTTTAGATTTGTGAAGGAGATGTATAGGTTCAAATAAATCTAGATACTAAAAAATGTCTAGATACATCTTATTCACAAATCCAAAATATCTTATATATCCAAATGGAGGGAGTAGTCCTCAAGCCGTCCGTAGAGAAGTCGCTACTCCATGATGTGCACCCGCGCACGTGAACATTTGGTCGCGCTTCTCGCGGAACGCAAATCCCGCGCGGTTCCCTCTTTTTTTTCTTCTAGCCAAACTGCACCAAGCTCGCTTAGATACACAGCATTTGTCAACGATTTCTTACTCCCTCATGTTTTTTCAACTTTGTCTACATACGAGTGCATCTGGTCTACATATTTAGCTAGATACTCCCTCTGTTTAAGTCATATAAATTTAGTCAAAAGTCAAACATTGCAAAAGTTTGATATCAATCTTTTATACAAAACTATAAACCTCTACATGGGTCAAATCAATCTTATTTGATATATTGTGAAATGTATTTTCGACCGTAGCGATCTACGATATTATAGTTATTGATAGTTTTTTTCTATAAACTTGACCAAACTTTGCATTGTTTGACTTCTGACTAAATTTATAGGCCTTATTTTTAAGGAACAGAGGTAGTACATACGGATCTATACTAAGTTGAGGCCATTTACATATATGGACAGTCCTCTCTTTACCCACACAAAAACTCCAAGAGTTTCCTTTTAAAACAAAAAAAAAAGAATCATAGTTTGGCAAATTAATTAATCAATAAAATTCTGCTGGTCCTCGTCCAGGTCACGGATCCACATATATATGAATGACAGGCAGCAGCTAGCCTGCTCAAATCACATCCAAACACACAATCCAACTCAGCTCACCAACTACTAGATGCAAAATTAACAACAATCCACGCTAGTATACTAGTATTACAACTCCAGCCCCCAGCTGGTCGATCGCCTTTCCAATTTTCCTTTCCTATATTCATACAAAGATTTAGTACTAGTACATAGCAGAGCCACGGCCCATTTCCAAGTCAAGCAACAACACCTAGATATACAAATCCGGATTAACAAGAACTCAAGGTTCACCATTCATCATCAGCAAAGTCCAACCCCACCAGTTATTAAATAAAAACTCTATTAATATATATGGTGGCTGGATCACCAAAACCCATAGCCCAGCAAACAAGCGCGAGACCAATTGTAGGTAAGAGCCTCGGAGAAAAACAGACCGCCAGGAGCGGCGCAGCTCTTTACACTCATGCCTCTTAGTCACCTGCTGCGCTTATGGATTTCGCCGCTCAAGTTCAGCACTGCGCCTCCTCCCAAGTTCCCTTTCGACACACCCTCCCGGAACCCAACCGCTACACACCCTTCAGCTACTCTTCCCCCTCCGATATGACTTGAACCTGAAAAAAATGACCCTTGCTTCGGTATTCCCCCAGGCAAACTTTGATCGAAAACCGGGTTACTGCTGGGTTTCAGGTCAGATTGGAGCCCACGCGTCAAATAACGAACCCGATTAAGACTCCTTTTATTCGCGTCAAATACCGGTGGGTTTCGGTCCAGATTTACGGTGAACACATATGCGTCAACATGCATGCATGCCGTGGCTTGTTAAGACTCCTTTTATCCATTCCGTGTTGGTCCATGCTATTAAAATAGTCTCTTCTATGTGAGATGTTAAAATATCTGAAATAGATCCCAACACAAGTTAGTCCGAGTTTGATTAAGTTAGTGGTGTCAGCAAATTTATCCACGACATATTGCGTATACATATATGAACACGAGCATGATTAATTAAAGGAAAATGATACTATTGGCCCCGGGTCGCTGCGCCTCACATCATCGCACGCGTGTCGCGCCGCATCCGCTCGAACACGCACCTATGCCTGCCCTGTCCGCGCCTTGCGTTGTCACTGCTTTCTCCTCCGCACCCTAGCCCGCGTTGCTGCGCATCGCTGCCCTCGCATGCGCCGCCGAAACTCTGCAGCAAGCTCCGCTGCAGCCATGGTGGTTGAACACCTGCACCTCGTCGCCGGCCGCCGCCTCCATGAGAGGGCCCGCCTTGCCCCACGTTGGTCCTCCCCCTCGCCTCCCACCTCGTGAGCTTGTCTCGCCGCCGGCATCCCCACGTCACCGTGCTGCCGCGCTGCCCGTGCCGCCGTCATGCTGCTGTGCACCGCAGCGCTGCCCGCGCCTATGCGCACCGTACCGTCCGAGGTTGGTGCCATGTCGAGAGTTGAGCTTGGCGATGTGTATCCATGGCGAGGTTGGCCCTACATGGAGCGTCGAATTTTTGCTACGATAGATTAATTGTTTTGCTACAATAGTTTATAGCTTTTGCTACAAGATCTCCGGCGAGGTCTCCGATGAGATCGGATTTGCTACAATATGATATTATTTTTTCTACATACATTTTGTGTTTTTGCTACAATAGCATAATGTTTTTCTATTCGGTCTTCGGCAAGGTCTACCGGCGAAAGTCTCCGGTGAGGTCGGATCTGCTACATTAGCACAATTTTTTGCTACAGAGTCTCTGGTGAGGTCTTCGACGAGGTCGGGTTTGTAACATTAGCACAAATTTTTTGCTACAATCTTTTTATGATTTTGCTATACTAGCACAAATTTTTTGCTACAAGGTCTCTGACGAGGTCTTCGGGGAGTCTCCGGTGAGATCGGGTTTTCTACATTAGCACAATTTATTTTCTACAAAGTGTCCGGCGAGATCTCCATCGAGGTCTTCAGCGAAAATAGTCTTTTTTCTTTTCTTTTACGCGAATCTTTTTCTACTACATGTAGCAAAAGGCGAAACTTTTTATAGTAAAAATAGGATGAACAGACTGGAAGGAGATCTGACTGTCAATCTAGGCACATCGGACGGCTGGGCACCCAAGGATGGAAACTTTCCATTCCCCGGGTGACACGTAGCACCGCCCTTAATTAAATTTGGACTAATAATTTGATGCAACCTAAAATTTCACCCTTTTGATAGAAAATAAAAATACTGAATATACCACGGGAAGCACGGTACTTTTGAATTGGGTGTATGGATGTATGTAATCAAGTCCGAATTCAATTGATTATGGTTACTGATCGCAGAAAGTCATTATGATTAATCGTTGTCTTCCCTCTCCATGTGTACAAATATACATATGCGTCTATTCATAGGTGTTAAAAATAGATCACCATTAGTTTTTCATGTACTTTTTTGGGGGGTTAATTAGATCAGTGTGGAAAATGTCTATCACAAAAAGATACAAATATTAGCAAAATTATATTGCTTGCAATTAATAGTGTCTGGAGGTTAAATCTAAGGTTGCACATAAGTACGGGCCCAAATCTGACCCGGTACTCACCCGTAACCCGGTTTTCCTCAAATTTTGCCTTTAGGGGGGGATACCGAAGCACATATGGAAAAAAATATGCAAGATTTCGGTGTGATGCCTATGCATAACAAGCAGCAGACAATCATAAAAATTGAAGCACACACTAGTAGTCCTATACATCTACTGCAAATTAATGCATACAGTTCCCATTGATTCAAACAAGTTCCCATCGATACATGCATGCTATCTCTACTTCCCACAGAATCAATTCATTTGACCCGAGAGAAAAAGGAAAAAAAAAAATTCAGCTAGAGATGTGCACCAAACCGACATTCATCAAGTCAGGTTTAAGGTTGACATTCATCAAGTCCACCAAACCGACCACACAAGCTGAACTAAAACCCAAATATAGGGATCACCCGCTTCAGGCATCGCGGATCAGAGCAAGTATGCTGACATTTTCGTACAAAAATTTGTTAAACATGACAGGTGAAAAAACGAATTCCCAAGCAAATCCTAATCACAGAACTGCAAGGCATATTATTCAAAGTTGAAATACCAGTGCTGCACACATGCTAGCACATCAATCTGGCATTCAGTTTGACCAAAGCCAAATAAGAATTTCAAAAAACTTCCCCACAAGGAAACGGACAAACTTCCACATCAAATATTTCAATTCCGATGCATGACATGTATCTGCGACTACAAAGAATCTACACCAGGAATGGAAAACAGGGCAGATCGATTCAGATCTTGAACATGACAGGTTATCTCAGACATGACAACAAAAAGACAAGATTTGCTTGCCACTCTTCATTCCTTCATAAACACAATTGAACCAAGCATGCACCGCAATAAGTACTGAACCAAACAGAGAATAGTGTGGTCAGGTCATAACCTAGAAAGTGAGTGCCTTGGAGAAGAGCAACTAGCAGGAGCGGTGCTGCTATTTACGGAGACCTCCTAGTCATTCCACAGACATCAGGGCACCTCCCCAACTGCGCTTATGGATGTCGTCGCTCAGCACTGTGCCTCCTCATCCCGGCTCCGCTCCGACACAGCCTCCCGGAAAGCCCTCTTCGTCCCCTCCAGCTCCACCTCCCCCGTTGGGGGAAGAATCCAGGTGGCAGTTCTATGGTCAACCACATAGTATCCCACCGACATGATCCTCCTCGTAGCGCCATCACCGTCGACGCCCTTGTCACTGTTGTACAACGAGCGGACGCCATTGGCATTCATGCATAGCGCATAGTCGTGATCGCTAGCCGGGAAAGTATGGTTGAGGTAGTAGACGCGGTTTGCCTCCAACCCGCTGTGCCGCCCTGGCGATATATGGATCATCCTGCACGGTGTGTTCGGCCCCACAAACAAGGCATAGTCGCCCAAGCTCATCACCTCTACCCACTTGTTGTGGTTACCACGTTCGACGAGCTCGAACACCCTAAAGGACGGCTTGTGGTCGCCTGACCACCGGGCATGCACTGCCATCGCCGGCATGCCGTGCATCTCAAAGATGTAGCTAACATACACACCTAGGTCTTCTATGCTAGAGGCAGCACCACTGCGCCTTTCGAAGGAAAGCCGACGAGCAGCTGTGACCACCGGCGGACCCTGGTCGCTAACTTCATACCTGATTAGTTCCTCGGTGCCATTGAAGCCATTCACGACGAGACCGTAGAGCTCGCCGTTGCAGAAGGCGATGTCCGAGATCATGCCCTCGCCGTCGGGACATGGCGCCATCTCCCACTTTCCCTTCACGCAACCGATCCTGCAGAGGGCGACTTGCCGGTATGTGGTGATGGCGGCGATGATGCATCCCCTTGAGGTGGTGGGAGCCTCCGAGAAGACGAGTTTCCGGATGGAACCCAACAAGGAGTTGGTATGTCGTCTGATGACGTACACGAGCCTCTTCTGGTTGGTAGAGAGCCTCGCCTTGGCGCCGGAGAAGAGGTTCGTGATCGCGAGACGCCTGCGCCTCTCCTCGAACGTGGCGACCCAGCCGCCGTCGTGGGCGCCAAGGAGCCGGCTGTCGGCGGTCACGCTCGGGAGGGATACGCGCATGGTGGCCCCGCCGTCCTCCGGGTTGTAGAGAAGTCGTGCCACCCCTGTCCCGTGGACCCGCCGCGGCGAGTAGAGGAGCCACGGGAGAGCCGGCGGCGCCGGGTGCCGCCGCCTAGACACGAGTGCGGCGCGCCACGGACCGCAGACGGCGGCGAGACGGATCCGGTCGAGCGTGGTGGGGACCATGGTGCAGACCGCGGCAAGAAGATCGCCGGGTAGATCGGACCACGGCGGCACCACCGGCGTCGTCGTCGCCGTGGTCTCCGTGGTGGTGCCGATGCCACCGTCGGCGGCGGCGGCCACTTCCGTCCCGTTGACTTGTGCCGCCGCGGCTGGCTCGATGTCGTCGGCAGACACGCAGGGAACCGATCGCGCGACACGCGACAGCGGGGCGATGAGACGACGTTCGCTGCTGCTTGTCGCCTGCGACGGCTGCACCGGCGCCATCTCCATACCCTTAATTAGCCCGGCGGCCGATACTTCGTATTCTGATCGATCGCGTTCCTATGATCGCGTTTGTATCAGCCGGGGGGGGGGGGGGGGGGGGGGGGGGGGGGGGGCAGCAGTTGCGAGGTTTTCTCGCTACGGGGATGACAAGTGTAGGTAAATCGAATAGTTTTTCCAAAACAAATGTCACAAATTGACCATGCTTTACTCAAAAAAATCGTTACCTGGTCCTCAAGCGTTGCCGTTTTGATGCCTGCAACCAAAAAATATTTTTTCAGATTACCAAAATCTTTGATTTTGAGACATGGCACAACTTTTATATAAGCTTCAAGTTCTTAGGGCATCTCTAACCAAACTAAAAAAAACCCTAACCAAAGCCCAATAAGTTTTAACGGAGTAAAAAATGTATGACCCCTATTTTTACTCCTCTGCCCGCTTGGATGAGTAAAAGATTCCTCCCTTTCCACGCGGTTCACACTCTCCTTCTCGGCCTCCACTACTACAAAAATGGATATAGTAGACCGCACTATAGAAGACACATATCAAACATATGCGTCTCGACTAAATATACACGGCACACCAGTAAGGCATGTGCCTTGAACTCTCAGACACATTCCTACTTCGATTCGTCTCGATGGTCTCTGTTGGGCCGGCCCCCCTTATTCGAGACGCATATGATCAAGATCACCGCCTCCAGTTTCCGCACGCAGAAGATTACCAACACCGCCCCCAACTGCCACCAGAGATCCGCCGCTACGCCGCCACCACCATGGCCCTCGCCAGCGGCGGCGGCCATAGGCCTTTGGTTTTTTTGCGGCTAGGGTTTCGCCTCGGTGCTGCCTCGGGGGACGATACGGGAGCGGTTTGGTGGCCAAATTTGCGCCTTCTCACTTAGTTGTTCTGGATCCGATCGAATAGATGGCACCAGCTTATAGCGATCTGACAACAGCACTCAATTAGTCACTTGTTAATCCTTGCCGCAATTTCTTCTGCACCTAATCAGCATCGATGATAAGAACGGAATTTCCATGTTACTTCGATTATAAGCGTATGGGTTTATTCACTTACTCTAAGTACAAGATAGTTCGTATTTCATATATATGTCCAATCTCAGAACAATATAAGAAAAAGGCAACATATCCGGAGCTGTTCAAATCAGCTACACAATATTTATATAGCAACAAGAACTTCCTGTAAATATTGTGTGTTTGTGCTGCATTGGAACTGACGAAGAACTTCTTCATCTCTACAAATTGTGCTGTGTGTGCGGACCCATACATCACATCTAGGCCTTTTTTTGTCATTTTGTTTTGTATATGATCTAAATCCTGAATGGATTGATGCTCGTGGGAATAGACTTAATTGTTCTATTATTTGTGGAGTAATTTTATTCCTCTTTTTTCTTTTTCTTTTTCTTTTTTGAAATACAGGTATATGGAGGTCCAAATGCATTGGTACTGGAAGACGCCAACTGTGTGATCGTGATCCTGCAGCTGTCCACCGTATATTCGTGTTGACATAAGTTTTCTTGTCAGAACACAAACATCCTTGCATATCGCTGAGTTCTATTTTGATGCGACAGACATTTCTTACGGCTTGTCAGGGTCAGACGACGAGTGGCTAGGATCCTGCAATTCAAGCTCCTGCTCCAGGTCTTAACATTCACGTAAGCAAAAGTGTATTATTTTGTTTTCGGCATATGACACAATGATCAATAATTTCATTTTATAGATCTCCTAGAATTCTATCTCCTATTTTTTTTATAAATCTCTTAGAATTCTCGAGCAATCCTATTTATATAATAGTATTAACTTAGCAATATATCATCATATGATGATTCTTGAGTTAGAGAGAAAAGGAGGTTTGCATTCTTTCTTTTTTTTTTTTTGCGAAATTCCACCGATCTATTGATAATCATCGACAGCAGTACAAAGAGTCCTAAAATAATGATGCATTTTTCTCATTCGTACGAGATATTCTATCTTGGTTACACGTTTCAAACTAAGAAATATAGTGTCTAGATTCATCTAAATCTAAACAAATCCAATCAACTAATATGGATCGGAGGGAGTAACATATTGTATAAGGTGACTTTTGTCTTCTATAGATAACATGCAATGCATAAGAGAAGCTAGCTTTCTTATGAATCGCACTATACATGTCCTAAGCAGCCGATGGCGACTCATCTTCGTCGCTGGAATTGCTTTAGGCTAATCAATTGCAGTTGTCTTACCTCAACTAATTTTACTTTGCTACTACCTAGAGATTTGGAGGAAGAATCCATGTGGCAGTTCTATGGTCAGCCACGGAGTATCCCACCGACATGATTAGGCCCTCGGTGCCATTTGTGCCATCCACGGTAAGACCGTATAGCTCGCCATTGATGAAGGCAATGTCTCATACGTTCTCACCATCGCGATGTGGCGCCATCTCCCACTTTCCCTTGGCGCAACCGATCTTGCAGAGGGCGACTTGCCAGTATGCGGTGATGGCGGCGAGGATGCATCCCCTTGAGGTGGGAGCCTCTGAGAGGATGAGTTTCCGGATGAAACGGAATGAAAAGTTGGTGCGTCCGACGACATGCACAAGTCTCTTCTGCTTCGTGGAGAGCGTCGCCTCGTCGCCGGAGAGGACGTTCCTGATTGCGAGACGGCAGCCCCACTCCTCGAATGTGGCGACCCAGCCGCCGTCATGGGAGCCAAGGAACCGGCTGTTGGCGGTCAGGCTCGGGAGGGATACGGGCATGGTGGCCCCGCCGTCCTCGGGGCTATAGAAAAGTCGCGCCGTCCCCATCCCGTGGACCCGCCGTGGCGAGAAGAGGAGCCACGGGAGAGGCGGCGGCCGCCTAGACGCCAGTGCGGCGCGCCACTGGCCGCAGACGGCGGCATGCAAGACGCACACGGTCGAGGGAGGTCGGGACCATGCCGCAGATCGCGCCGAGAAGATCGCCGGGTAGATCGGACCAGGGCACCGCCGCCGTCATCGCTGTGCTGCTGCTTCTGTCGATGACGACGGCCACTTGGTTCCCGTTGGCTGATGCCGCCACGGGTGGTTCGTCAACGTCGTCGTCGATGGACGCGCGTGGCACGCATCGGACTGATGGCGGCGCCACACTTGACAGTAGGGCAGCGAGAGGACGTTCGCTGCTGCTGCTGCTTGTCGCCTGCATCATCGGCGCCGTCTCCATGGCTGCTAGGGCAACGGAGGAGCACAGAAACTTTTATTCCGGCGGCGGATAAGTTTGGCATCGTATCGTATCTGTATTCTATAATCGATCGGGTTTATATCAGCCGGCCGCCTGGCCGTGGATTCCAAAAGATTTTCGCTACCGGGCGGGTGGTTTAAGCAAAACAAATGTCACAAACCGACCAAACTTTACAAAAAAAATCACAAACCTCTTTTTTTCGGGTAGTTTTGCACAAACTTCAATTTAATCAAATCGTTACCGTTAAAGTGCGGTTTAAATTTTGTGAACACGCCCGGTCCAACAAAACTATTGTGTGAGTTCTTAAATGTCCCCTTACATAGCCAAAACATGGGGCTTATAGCTCTCATGCGACGTTTTTTTGCGGAATTGGACAGAACAGGACATCGTTACAAAGAATAGCTCGCATGCGATGTTTTTGAGGCAGCTAATAGCCCAGAGCCACATGGGCCATAAAACGGTCATTAAGGACACATTTAACTTTGTTCCAAGAATAGGGTTAAGCCAAACCGGTCGGTTGGGACAGCCAGTCAAACCAACCGCTTCGGACCGAGAGCGCGCGTCACACTGAATGTAGCTTTCCCGACGGCGGCGGCGGACCTCACCCATCGTTCTCGGCGTCGGCGGCGGCAGGGCAATTCTTATAGGCGGTAGCGCTTTCGTTCGATGGCGAAGATGGTGAGTGTCATTTGAAAACTAATTCCTCTCTCATTCTTCTCAATTCAAGATCTGAGCGTGCCCATTAATGCTAGATTGTGGAGGCCGGGCGGGTATGCTGAACGAGGGGAACGAGATGGAGCCGCGAGAGGGGACTTCTAATCGGTATATCCCGCATCTCTGACACTTAATTTCTGTAAGGTTCGGCTCCTTGTTCGCTTCCGCTAGCTCACAGTGCCCGCCAAAAATAGGGGAGACGATGTTGCGCGACACACATTCAAATTTTGCATCACATTCTTTCCCTACTCCTCCATCCACCAGTGGATCCACCGCCACCGCAGATCCCCGGCGTTAAGCGGCAACACCATCGCCACCGTGGTCACCGGGCCAACCGGACCACTGCCGGTCTGAGGATATGCTAGAGCCTCCAGGACTCGCCTCTGCACAACAGTACCAACGTAACCGCGACAACCCTTCCGAACCGCGAATTCAAGGAGTAGCGCGGGCTCTACGCTCCTACCGCCAGGGGTCATCGATTCTAGGCCAACCGGTCCCAGATCGGCACCGACGGTGATGCAGCCGGGAGAGGACTTCTCGCCATCGCCAACCAGCAGGGAAGGCACCGGCGCTAGGCCCGACCAGGTCCTATAGAAATATTCTTCACGCCCGCCTGTCCTAGGTCAATGCCCGCCTGGCCCCAATCTATCCCTCGCTGCTGGCCGCCTCCCTCCACCACCACGCAGCTTCGGCGTGCTCCTTTCCTGCCGCCGGCGCCACCAAAGACCTCTGCAGCCCCGCATGTTGTCACCATCGGACCGAGCTCCGGGAGCCGTCTAGGTGCACCGTCGCGGTTCGGGCTGCCCCACGCTGCCACCACCGCTCAGCGGGTGAAGGGAGGAACCCGCGGCCACTGGCACAACGCTGGCTTTGCCCGACGGCGCTCGCCGGAGGTGGCGGGGGAGGAGGGGCGTCATGGAGAGGCGAGACGAGGAGTCGGGAGTCACGGTCGCCCGCGCGGGGGGCCGACCAGAGACACGGGGGCGTTTATCTAATAGGCTTCTGCGATAATGTGTTTATGCCTTGTACCTGGTGTTCATAGAAATTTGTTAGTTGCACCATGTTTTACGTATATACTGAATTTTGCCACAAGTAGGTTACAGAAAGATAAAGTCGCCAATATCCCTGTTAAAAAAAAAGAGTTTTCTATTCCCCCACCCCAGCACAGAGAAGCAGCCAGATTCCTAAAGAAAAAAGCAGAGAGCAGCAGCCAGCAGCGGTGAGCTCCCCCGCCACTGATCCATCTCCCGCTCTCGCTCCTCCTCGCCGGCCCAAGGTCCTCCGCCGCGAGTCGTGCGCCCGAGTATACGTCAGGCGGCAGAAGGGGCGGGGCAGCTGCGGTCGAAGATGCAGGCGGACATGGCGGCGCAGCGGGCGGCGCGCGGGAGGCAGATCGCCGCCGGCCGGGACCGGTACGCCTCCGACTCGACGGCCTACCGCGCCGGCCTCCAGTCCGCCCGCTCTGGCGCCCGCCAAACCCTGTCTCGCCAAGGCACGCCCCCCATCACCCTTCTTCCTCTCATCTCAACCGAACCCCGAAACCCCCGTCTTTTTTTTTCAACTGGTGTGCCAAATGTGGGCGCTTTTCGCTCTCTTGAACCGAAATTCTTCGAATTTCCGGTTTGGACTACGCGGTTTCCATTCTGATTGGTGAGCTCCTGTCCTCCGTGCTGCAGAGGACCTCGCCGGGCTCAAGAAGCAGGTCCTGGACCTGGAGGCTGACCTAGCGCAAGCCCTGTCCCGTAAGTGCACACCTTCTTCAACCCTGCACATTTCCAGTTACCTGTGAGTTGCTGGGTGGTTTGGTTCATGTATGTATGCCTTAAATCTGGGCGCCAACTTTTGCAGTTAAGCACGCCAAGGAGTCGAAATGCGAGCGCACAAGGGAGTCCATTTCCACCTCGGCCGCCGCGTGCGAGCAGCTCAGGAACCTGGTTGCCGATCAGAGGAGCAGGAGAGACCAGCATGCTGCGGTTGTATCGCGTGTGCTCCAGGGTAACTCCAGTATTGTTTAGTTTGGCATTTTGGGGAGTCAATGGTGTTGTGGCATATGCCCCACTAATTTTCTTGATTGAACTGTGCCCACACAGTCCATACGTTGATGAAGTTCATTTACCGTGGCAGCTGTCGAAGCTCTTGAAAAAAAGAGCAGCGAAGATGAGCAGTTGAGGAAAGATATAGACAAGGCTGCTTTCTGGTATCAAGAGTCCCTTGGCCTCCGGGTCGATGCTGGAGAAGGTACTCAATAATTAGTGCTATGCTTAAGGAAAATCATGCTAACACCATGTTTCATCCTGACAATTCGCCCTATTTCCCTCAAGGTGTCCTGAAATTCATCTTCGACAAGGTTGACTTGCAAATTCCTGAGAAGGAGTTCTCATTTTCCTTAAGATTTGACAACGATAGATATACCTGTGAGTTGGAGTTTGACCTGAAATCTGTCTTGATTTATACCTCATATTTCATTCCCACATTGTTAACTTTTGAGAAAATTTCCTTTTTGTTCACAACAGTAACTCAACCGAGTCAACCGGTGGAAGATTTTGAGGAACTGCTCAAGGATTTGAACCTCACTAACGATCTACTCAAGTTTATAAAAATAATCCGGCAGAGGTTCCAGGCTGCTTTGGTGAATGGTACGTAATATTTAGTTTCTTCCTGTATGACTACAAGCATAGAGTTCATAGGCCTATAAGCTTGGACAGGCCTATTTCCCCCAGTAATCCTGTGTCGGTGGCTCATTTCCTGGAACCTGAAACTATATAAGTTTTTAACATTGCAGAGGATCCATGAGTTTGTAACTCTTTAATTTTGGTGTTTGAGGATTGCCGAAATCATATGTATATGTTTCTAAATGATCCGGTGCATTATTTTCACATAGAAGATTGGGTCTTCTATGCGCACAGGCTTTCACCGTTTGTTACGTAATCTATTAATTTTGGTTACTTTATTTTCCACAGGGACTCCTGTAACCACAACTGTTTGTCCAGATGGTTCCCCTTTACCAATCTCATCTCCAGTGATAACTTCAGTTGATTCTAGAAACAAAAATGGCGCTGATCAAAATCACTCCCAAAGTAAGAACAAGAAGCAGTCTCTTCCAGCTAAGAGAAGAGCTTCTGCCCTATCGGCAGCATCTCCTGACTCTGTGCGGCGCTCCCCACGTTTTCCGGTAACCCCATCTCATCTCCTCTAGATATATTTTCAGTTGATGATTATATAGAGGAATATGTAAGATGCAATCCCCAGATCACCATGCTGTTTCTGTATTATGATTGATTTCTAAAAGACAAGATCCTATTGGCATTTAGTCTAGAAAATAAGAATTATCTGTAGAATCAGAACGGTGCATGTAATGTCAATTTAGATTATTTTTATTCCCCTCCAGTAGATATACTAGCTAGTTGGGGAGAGCATCTGTGCTCTACATAGTTTTTTGTGCAATATGCTTGTTTGTACACGTGATTCTGTGGCAGCAAGTAATAAATCTTACCAGTGGGCTTGCTCAGTTTCTGTGTATATGAATCCCTAGCAGGCTACTTCCCGGATATTCAGAACTGATCTCGGGCTCATCTGCTCCTCCAGAACCAGCCAATCAAATGTCTTGTTGAGCCATGTATTTAGCTATGTATAGTTTGTGTATTCTTTTCCCATGGAAAAATATCAAGTCATCGCGTGGCTCTTGGGCAGCGCTCGCTGACATAGCAATAAATGACCCTGTCCAGGCCTTGGTTCAGTTTAAAATTACATGGCCCATCTCTGTCCCTGGTAGTTTTGCGGAAGTTGACATTATGTGACATGGTAGAGGCAACCAGAGTGCATGAATTGATGTCTTCTTCCAGCCCGACGGAGAACTACATGCTGACACCATAAAGTTGTCTATTCCTATCTCTCACGTGCCCACGAAAAGACGTACGCTAGACCTTGGTATCCAACACTTTCCAAGACATCGTACTTGCCAAGGGAAATACAAGGCAGAGCTCCCGAAGCTCCTGACGCCCAAATCAACATGCCGGAGCAGATGAGCTCGTGACCCAAAGCGCTACGTCTCCTAAATCAGTTTAGTAATGTTTTCTTGCTAAATTTCAAAGCACCTAAACTTGGTATGGCCATTGGGATTTGCATTTTAGGGCTAGGCTGTGATTTTCCACCGTGTTAGTGTCCTCTCAGCAAGGATGACAATATGTGGCAGTAGCTGTATGTTGCATTACAGTTGTAAGTACACCGTAGACTAGCCAGTGTCAAGCAACCCTTGTCATTTATGGCGTGCACATTTGCTTTCTCGGTATTAAAAGAAGCAGCGAGAAACAGAGGTGCCAATTCTTCTCGAGAGAATAGCGTCGTGTGAAAAGAGAGCTTTATCCACCGATTTCTGATCAAATACATGTCGTTGGCTGGCATTGCTCGCTGTAAGAAGTCCAGCTTAGGTGTAAGGCGTAAATTCATGTATCATGGTTCCGCTTTGGCTTTTGGGAAATGGGAACTGCATTCGCAGATCATATCATACTAACATTCCACTCATTGATTACTGCATTTGGATTCATTTGGGACAAACTGAGTGTACCTTGGTTTTGATCTATGCTATTCAAAGCTTATACGACATTACACGCAGAGGAACATCCTTATTGTGTGGTAACGGGTAAATGCTATGAAGATAACACGTTTTTCATGTCATTTTTGCGCAGGTGAACAGGTGAGTCCTCGGTGCAAGCAGACCCTGACCGATGACTGGCTGGCTCTCCTGCTCTGCCCCTGTAAGGCTGTAACATGGTCGAGCATTCTCCATCCATTTTAGTTACCAGATAGTATCAGATATGTTCATTCTATTGTTCAGCCCCCTTTAACCAACAAAACTACTTGACTTGCAGAAATCTGCAGAGCTTTTTGTTGTAGTCGACTGTTTGTGATTAACATCGTTGTAAGTTTGTTGTTGTTGCGTTGTGACTGTAATTTTGGGCATGTACAATTTAATTGGTTGTGCTTAGCAATGGCCTTCTAGAAGTTATTGTTTTGTGAGTGAGGACTTCTTTCAGGGTGAAAACCTATGATCTTTAATCGGGTGATGATGGCGCTTGTGCATTGTTTCCTTTTTAAAGACGTCACTATTGGAGTGGTTGTACTCCTAATGTTGTTCTGATGGTGTTAGTATCGTTGCTAGAAGGAATAGTTTCACTATAGTGGGACTTTCTTTTTCGTAATTCTTTTTTGTTGTTGTGTACATCCGTAAAACCGTTAGGGCATGGATTATTGAAGAGGCTATGTGTATTTGCTGTCTCCGCGATATTAATATATATACTCTAAAAAAAGTGTGTTTCGATATTAATATATATGCTCTAAAAAAAGTGTGTTCTTGAGCCGTTGAGTACTCATGAATTAATCAAAGTTCTAGCTTTGTCATGGTCCAAAATTTGATAAGTAATACCTACGACATCAAATGTAAGTTATGTGGAAATATATTCTTTGATGAAATTAATTTGTTTCTTTTTAGAGAAAACAAAACGTGAATCGAAGATGCCAATCAAAATTTACCACTAAATGATGAACCAATGATTTGCTCTCCACTTTATAGTGGTACAGAAGTAATAACGATAGTCTCCGGGGGCGTATACGCGAAACACCAGCCACGACCAAATTACCAAAACACAGCACCACCGCAGTTTTGGTCCAACGAGAGAAAAGAAGACTATTTTCCGCCTTCGCCTCGATCCCATCGCCCCCGCCTCGATCTCGCCGCCGCCCGAGCGCCCACCATGGCGAAGGCGAAGCCCTCGTCGTCGTCGTCGTCGAAGCAACTGCGCGCGCAGGCGCAGCAGCAGAGCGGCGGCGGCCACGCGGTGCCCTCGAAGCTCGCGCGGTACCTGGACCCGGAGGCGTCGTGGGACAAGGACCAGCTGCTGGACGCCGTGCACTGGATCCGGCAGGCGGTGGGGCTCGTCTGCGGCCTCCTCTGGGGCTCCGTGCCCCTCGTCGGCGCCGTCTGGATCGCCCTGTGAGTGCCCCGCGCCTCTTTCTCTCTTGCCGCCCGTGAAATCGATCCATCCAGTGCACTGCTCTGGTTGATTGTTATGCCTGAATTGAATTTGCATCCCGTGTGGGGAATTTTGCGAGATCCTTGACTGAATACATGTTGCTGCTTAAGGACGACTACACTTGTTTCTCTTTTGCACTGTAGTTTTTACTTCAGTTGGGACCTCCTCTGTCTTCCCCTGGCTGGATGCTAGAATCTTGCAATTTCGAGTTATTTTGGCACTGTAAATATGAAGGTCTCCTTCAACTCTCTTGGCTTGATGTTTAAAGAATTTGGGTCATAAGAATGTTCCACATATAAAGATCATGCAGGATATAGCAATAATTACTAGTAGCCGTTCTCAATTTGGAAATGCGGGCAAGGTTTTCGTGGCAAATCGACACTGAATATTGCTGCCATGAGCCCCATTGTCCTGTATTTTTATTATTATGAACGGGGATTTTGATGGTTATGCCGCGTGACTGCTCGCAGGTTCTTGGCTATTTCGACGGGCATAGTTTACTGGTACTATACGTACCTGCTGAAGATTGACGAGGAAGATTTCGGAGGGCACGGCGCGCTGCTTCAGGAGGGGATGTTTGCTTCTTTCACCTTGTTCCTGGTAAAGCCTTCATTCAAATCAATCCGTGTCCAAATAAATCTTATTTTGTCTTGAAGATATGGCCAATGCTGGTTCTCTCTGTTTATTACCTACACACCGTATACTCGTTCTGAAATTCAAATTGCCATGAGAAAATGCAGTAGCAAGCACATAGAAATTACGGTCCAATGTAAATAAATAAAAAACCAAGCACATATAATTAGAATTAGTAGTTGTAGCAAGAGCCTGAAATCTCAGACAAGTAGCAAAGTACTATCATTAGTATCTAGCAATTGCTACTTCGACAATACCTATTCAATCGTCAGATCATCACCGACACACACTGACAAGAGATTCTTGTTGTTGTTGCTTGCAGCTCTCATGGATTCTTGTATACAGTTTGGCTCACTTCTGAGAGGCTCCTCTTTTACTGAACATACCATGGAACTTCTGCCCGCTGGATCAGCCAGAAGGAACTTCTCCAGAACCCTTTGTAGATTTAAGACCCTTAGAAAAGCACTGTATCAAATCGATTCAGGCAGTAACGCTGTCTCTGAATCCCGTTGTAATATTAAGAGTTATGGGTAGCTTGATTCAGCACGGTTGCTTGTCGAATCTTGGTTAGATATTATTGAATCGAACCACTGCGAAACATCATGATTTTCCATCAGTTGAATAAATGTTCTAACGATTCATTTTCTAGAATTTTGTTAAACTGTGTGATGGACTGTTGGAGTGCTCGAATAACAGTTAGAAGACGGACGCTCAGGATTTGCTCGACCAGCCAGGACGATTTATAGCAATATAATTTGCGATGCATAGGCGCTACATGTATTTTTTTTTCATTATGCTGGTTGAGCTTTGTATCCATTTTGTGCACTTTGTAAGATTCTTAAAATATCGACTTGGTAATACATGGTGCAGTCACCAGCCCTTGTGATGCTCGTCTTGGCTAAAGCAGTTATCCTCGTCTCCGCACGCCTTCAGGTTTTTCTGTTCCCCATCAGTATGGCATGACACTAAGGAGGTGAGGAAATAGGAGCTACTAGACGAGAAGAATTCCATTTTACCAACAGCCTCCATGGTTAGGAGTCCGATTTAATTATTCTACACTCTGGCAAATGAGTAAGGTGAACAAAAAAATTGTCTTGCAGAAATAAGCTCCAATTTTCAGGCAACAGGCCTCGACGATCTGTACACTGTCGCAGGAAATCCACCATGGAAGAACATATAGAAGAGTAAATTTAATTAGAACTCGAACCAAGGCCGGCATTTCCTAATAAACACTTTGTTTTTTGTTTTTACTTCTGATGATGCACAGCCAAAGCCTAGACGTTTGCTGCCATGATACTGACCGAGATATACCTAGATTATTCTCTTGCAGAAAACAACAGACGAGTCTCGTTTACATCGATACCACGCACAGCATCACTGCTAACATGTGACATGTCAAGCGCAATCTCTTCGGCCTCTCCTCCAAGGCTTTGGAGCTGAACCTGATGCTCAGCAGTTAAGGTGTGTGCTTCCCTGCCTTCTCTTTTGGAAATTTCTTGCCTATTTTCACTACTAGCTCTCCATGCTACCATGTCTACGTCCTGCACCGAAAACAAAAGGGACAATGGTGTTAGGCGCATCGCAGATTTCCCGCTTGCTTTGAGAATGGCAGAGATGGGTGCTTTTAGTTACGTTGCTTCTATTGTTGATGCTAAACATTGGATGATATTATAATCAGCTAAGCTAACTATGCTCGTTTCTACAGGCCTTCAGTTTTTTTTCCATCAGCACGACACAACAAAACAATCATAAGAAGTATTTTTCCGTTCTATGAACAACCTCTGGGATTAGGAGTACGAATCATTCCAGATTGTAAGGTGAACCAAAATTTTGTCTCGCGGAAATTAGCTTCCATTTCTCCCCCATTTTCAGGCGATAAGCCGCTTCATTTGCCGAGGGACAAAGAAGAACCACATCTCATATCCCCTTTCTGGCAGGCAAGTGCTCCATCCAACTGAGGTTGAAAGCAAAAGAAGATCCTCCACAATGGGGACCGAACCTCTCCTCGACGATCTGCATACCATCACAGCGATCGAACAGTTGTACCGTGGCACCTCCTCTTCCCAGCAGCAACTCGCTGTACGCAATGGTCCAGCCACCAGCCCAGGGTTGCGCCTTTTTAACGGCAACCTTGGACAGAAGAAGTTTCAGGTTGCTGCAGGGGGTAGCAGTAGTCCTGAGCATCGCAGGAGCGGATCAGACGACGCCCTTCTTCGCTACATAAGCCAGATCCTCATGGAGGACACTGATGATGATGACAGGGCCAGCACATTACAAGGGGAAGCTGTTCTTCAGTCTATGGAGAAATCTTTCCATGACGTTCTTGGGCAGGCACACCCACCACCGGCTACTACGAACTGTCCGCCATCGCGTAGCAATGACGAACAAGATAATACCGGTAAATGCGGTGAGGGCTTCTACTACAGGCTCTCTGGCAGTAGCTTCAGTAATGGCTGTCTTTCTCTGCCATTGCATAGGGGTCTTTTTCTGACAGCCCGGCCCTTGATAAGTGTTGGACGAACCTCTACATTTGTCTTCCCTGCTTTGCATTCTCGGAGAGGTGTCGAGGAGGCAAAGATGTTAGCTTCAAGGGTAGATAAGATTGTGATTTATTTAAAGGACGACATGATTTCTAATTCCAAGCTGAGTACAAAAGCAGAAGTAGGAGAGAAGAACAAAAACACAAGCTTTGAGGGTACAGGCTGGGATATCTTGGAAGGGAGGAGCAGTAAACATCATGCCATCACCACTTGTGCATTATTTCGAAATGAAAGCTTTGACGGAGTTCTGCTTTGCTATGGCACCAAGAGTTTCGACAGAACAACAAGACTGAGACAAATAATGGCAGAGGAAGCAAGCAAGAATTCACTGAAAGGCCCTCAGTGGAAATTACAGGGTAAGAAGAAACTGAAGAAAGAGCTGATTGATCTCAGGACTCTCCTAGTCGATTGCGCGCAAGCCGTGGCCGATGGTAACGGCCTGTTGGCCAGTGAACTGCTAGACAAGATAAGACTACACTCCTCATCAGACGGTGATTGTACTCAGAGACTGGCATTTTACTTGGCAGATGGCCTTGAGGCACGCTTGGCTGGGATCGAGAGTCAGGTTTATCGCAGCCTCACCGTGAGGCGGACAAGTACCACAGACTGGTTAGAGGCTTACAGCCTTTCTCTTGCAGCTTGCCCTTTTGACAGGGCGTCGCACAACTTTGCCAACCAAACTATTCTTGATGTCTCACAAGGGCAACCAAGGGTGCACATCATCGATTTTGGAATAGGCTTTGGCTTTCAGTGGCCGTCATTGATTCAGAGGTTTGGACAGAAAGACAAGGGGGGCCCTAAGCTTCGGATCACAGGTATAGATGTGCCCCGGCCAGGTTTCCACCCCTGGGAAATGATCGAGGATACAGGGAAGCGGTTGGCTGATTATGCAAACATGTTCAAGGTGCCTTTTTGGTACCAGGGAGTTGCCGCTTCATGATGGGAGACCATTACGATTGAGGATCTTAACATTGGTGAGGACGAAGTGCTCATAATCAACTGCATGTTCCAGATGAAGAATCTCGGTGGTTATGGAACCGTAGCCATAAATAGCGCAAGGGATAAGGTTCTGAAAACCATGAGGAGGATGAACCCAAAGGTTTTTATTTTAGGCATCGTAAATGGGTTACACAGTTCTCCCTTCTTCGTACCACGTTTCAAAGATGTTATGTTCCACTACTCTGGAATGTTTGACATGCTTGATGCAAACATTCCACGGGATAATGAAGCAAGAAAGATGATAGAGGAGGGTCTACTTGGGCAGGATGCACTTAACAGCATAGCATGTGAGGGTGCAGATAGGACTGAGAGGCCAGAAAGTTACAAGCAGTGGCAAGCAAGGTGCCTCAAGGCTGGGTTCCAGCATCTTCCTGTCGATCCAGCCATCTTAAAGATAATAGTATGCATGAATAAATTACTGTATCATGAGGAATTCTTTGCTGTTGAAGATAGCGGTTGGCTGCTACAAGGATGGAAAGGGAGAATAGTTTATGCTATATCTACATGGAAACCTAATGAAATATGTGATGATCAGTAAGATTTGGTAAGTTCTTCAAGTACGCAAACATAAGTAGACAACTCCCTGTCAATATATACTTACACGACTCTCAATACAATGGATCTGAACACTGTAAGATGCTCTTTTGTCAGATGAGCATTGGGAACTATCTTGGAAGGAGATAGGATGGTGATTCGAATGTTGATACTCAACATGTTTTAGTTTGGTCCAACTGCTGTACTACACGACCATATGCAGGAAATAAACAAAAGGCGCGTATGTTGCTTCTGTCATTCTTTATAATCTCAGAAATTTTAGACGAATATAAATATTGTGTACTCGATCATTGTTTGGTCCGTGCATTGGACCTACTAGACATACCTAGACACTGTATTTGCTGTAAAGGTGTATATTGGACTGCCCGCCTCTCAAAATTGTCAACATGGAAGGTCAAAGAAAATGTCATTTCTGATTTGAAGACGGCAACGGTACTTAATTTACACAAGGTTCGTATGGGCAAAAACAATAGAAATGCACTAATATTCATATATTATGCAATACTCAACCAGGTACTCCCTCCGACCCAAATTAGTTGACTCAAATTTGTCAAGATACGGATGTATCTAGTACTAAATCATGTCTAGATACAGTCGAATCTAGAAAAATCTAAGTCAACTAATTTGGGTCTATATATACAGAATCCATTGACCAATAAAGGAAAGAGATAACCAGAAGAATCACTATGGAATAATACTGCACATAATCAAAGGTTGCATGTCCTCACTTAGCAAACAGAAAACTAACCTGACCCAATACACATCCCATATCGCCAAAGAGAAAACTGTCTCATTTCTTCACCCTGAAAGCTCTTGTCTTCTCAGAAGCGAGTAGCAATCTGTGCAAAAACAGACTTAAAATCTGTCGTCGGTGTCCCTTCACCTTCAGGTTTTGATGCCAGATCAAATGCCTTGAACCTTGCTTCTTCAAATAGCAAGGCCTAGGTAGGAACGACACAGATGCATCAGGGTAGTAACCACTAGTCAGTATGGCGCAGATAGATGCCAGGAATATATTTGGTAGATGATGAAAACACACATCGAAGAGTAGTTTATGTAAGGAAGATGTGTTCCGTTACCTGTATGCAAACTTCTGCAACATCTGCCCTGGCAATAGTTTTTGTTTCAGTCTTCAATATCTCATCATCCTTGCCAATGATCAACTCTCGCACACCACCATCTTTGTCTTGTAGTCCTCCAGCCCTGCAAAGAGATGGGGAATGGGAAAGGTATGTTATCAACAAAAAAATTGTTGGCGCAAAATACAAACATGCATCCCTGTGAAATAAATTGGAAAAAAACATTTCTCAAACTAAATTACCGTCCTTGGTGGTATTTCTTACTCCACAATGCATTTCTGTTGTTTTCTTCATGCATCTATTACATAAATCAAATGCAACAAAAGAAATCTTTGTGGACTATGGAGGAACGAGTGCATTCCACAAATAGCGCTAACGAATACTATAACCTTACAGTTTTATATGGCAAATCACGATAATGAATGAGTTTGTGCTATAATAACCTTATAATCGTATATGGTAAACCAGAGTCCGCTAGGTACTGCTCCGCCTTCCGTTTCCACACCTGCAAATTATAAGAACAACTGATCATTCTAAGTTCCAAAATGATACAGATGATATGTTCACGCACACACAAACATTAGGAACAACAGATAGAAAATCTTCAAATATATGCTGCATACCAGTATATTCCCATTTCCCAGCTTGTTCAAGGGATGGTTGAGATCTGTTCCGCCCATGGATCCGACCAGAACAATCTGCTTTACGCCAACGCTCTTGGCTGCATCGATTTGGTTCTTTTGGCCAATCCAATCCACCTTAAATTAAATCGAGGAGAAACAACACAGGATATCAATTCAGTAGAAATGCACAAGTTGTGACTGCTAATGTAAGTAATGTTATATGTTACTGCCAAGTGATTTCTTCAGTCACCTGCTCAGGGTCAGACCCTTCTTCGAAGTAGAACTCCGGCCGTCCACCTTTGCTAGGATCGAAGCCGGGCTTCATCTTGGGGACCCCGCTGGTGAGGATGACGAGGGCGTCGATGCCCTCGACCGCGGCGGCGATGCTCCCGAGGTCTCTTATGTCGCCGACCAACACGTCGTCCCCGCCGCCAATCTTGGCTTTGCTGTCCTCCGTCCTGACCAGCCCTCTGGCCGTGAACTGGCCCGCTCTCTCCTTGAGCTTCTTGTACACAATCTGGCCTGGATGGGTTACCACAGAGCTCAGAGGTGCAAACCGGATTGCAGTATGCAGACAGGAAGGTAAATCACAAATTAATTGGAGATTATTAAATCAGCTGCGACGCATCTTGGTTCAAGAATCCTCCAGCGCGGCGGTGCCCGAATATGGAGCCGAATCTCATTGCAAGGATAATGTAGACACACGGTGAATATCAAGCGATTGAAACTAGAAGAATGCATATTGTGTACCTGTTCGTCCTCCAGCGCCGGTGACGAGCACGGTCGCAGGCGACCCGCCGGCGGCCGCCGAGACGGCGACTCCAGCCCGCCCGGGACCCTTCCTCGACGAGACGACGCGGTGGCGGGGGGGAAGGAGGGTCTGGCCCCTGAACGGGAACGGCAGTCGCATCGTCGTCGTCGCCGCCGCCGCCGCCGTGGTCATCGTTGCAATGTTTCCCTCCGGCGAGTGAGCCACGTCAGTGGGAGTTTGCTCGGCTAAGCGGCGGTCCGTCACTCTCCTTATCGCTTCGACGGCTGGGGCCGCGTGTGAATGTGGGCCTGAGAGGGATTTGTAAGTGTGTAGGCTTCGGCCTGCTTGCCAAAGGCTACTCTCAATGTTTTTTTTTTAATCTCAAAAAGAAAACTACTACCTCCATCCCACAATAGCTTAAGAATAAGTTTTGATCTCTCAGTAAAAAGGCTTATTCTTAAATATAATTAAAAATGTCACTCCTTTCTTTCATTAATGTAAGACCTAGATATTTCAAAATTGTTTAGGTTCGGACTAAAATGGATTAACCTAAGCAATGAAACTTGTCTAGATACATACATTTTTTTAGAAAGTATGGAGTAGTTTAGAACCTCCTTTCAATTTCTAGTATTGAACAATAGAAAGCTACTCCCTTTGTTCCATGTTAGTTGTCGTTCATTACAAAGATTGTGCTAAATTAGCGACAACTAATATGAAACTAAGGTAGTAATTTTGATGGCAACCAGGCAACCACAAAGAGGAACTTGCCAAGGTAAAGTGTGAACACCTTATGGGAAGATTAAGAGTATAACGGATTTACACATGGAACTTATTGTCGCCATGCAAAGATGATAGCCGTCAAACCATCCACCCAAAAATCAAAGAACTTGACTAGTCTGTGTTAGATTATGGTAAATCCATATTTAGCTGACCAAAAAGGCATCACAAGTAGCAAGAATCGATGAACTCTGCATGATATCTGGCTTCCCATATGCCACACATGTCCAACCTAAGTTACCTATATTCCCTCGCTAAGAGCTAATTTAGGATGTTGCACTGTCTCTTTTATAACCCACGCCTCATTATTTGAACCCACTTATGAATTTGTTTTCTCTCTCTATTTGATCTATTTCTTCTCAATCTCATTGACTCCCTCCTATCTCCTGCACAGATGTGCCTCTCACACATATAAAGTAGTTGTAATGCGCCACCGCTATTGTCTCATCGATTATCATCTATGATCTCCTCCTCAAGTGCATGCTAGACATCTTGGGACAAAGGACGGCACCAAGTGTTCCATATACATGATATTTGACTAATACGACCAACAAGGACATGACTCCACCAACATGTATACCTTCCATAGGTGCTAGTGCAAAAGGAGGATGTGTGTTTCTATTTTTATACTTTTCCCCATGAGTTGAAAGTTTGGTTTGGTGATTTAAAAGTTTACAATTTTAAAGCAAAAGTTAAATTGCACCCTTACATTTTGAGGTGAATTGGTCTAGCCTCTAGTACATCATGTTAACTACTATCACCTTGGGGAGGCGGTGCATACATAGATGGACATAGAGAGGAGCTCTTTTTACAGTACCTTTTACTACTCACCGGATGAGACTAGTATAAATTAAATCTTAGCCATTGATTTATAGGGGTATTATGGACTTCTTAAGTAGAAAATTCTTAACTAAAGCGGATATGCATTACATATCCCGTTCATTTAGCGCAAAATCTAGGAAATCATATCCCGATTTACCATTCACAAAGGTCCACTCTGAAGAATACCATCTAAATTTGTCTAGATACCTATCGATTATTATATTCATACAACATCAAAATGACGTCGACGGAGTTCATGTGCGCATCACGACGGCAAAACACATGGTTCATATGTAACTAGCTTTGGACTTGGCCAGTCCTCTCAAACAATGGCCAATGGCAATATGATCGCACTATAGTTATGAAGGTTTTCTATGAAGTCGATCTAAACCACCAGCATGCCGTGAAAGCAGCAGCCGACGACGACGCATGCATGGACCTGTTGCAGGCTTAATACGAGGCATTCCGTTTTTAACGGGATTTGTTTCATTCAACTTCCGATTCTCACCCTGCACGCATGACTACTAATTTCAGGCCAGGCACTAGTATGATTTATACTACTCACCTTTTAGGTACTAGTATAAATTAATACAGTCCTTTGGATCCATAAAAATAAATGGTCTATATTTAGTTGGGGGTACTGTAAAAGTACTCTGTTTATACGAAGGTTGCTCGAATTTCTTCAAGTGTCGCATGATGAAGTGGAAGATTGTTTTGGTGGTTTGGGAATACTCAATACCAAATTCATGAACATTTCCCTATTGTTGAAATGGATCTAGAAAATATTCAATTATATTGGTAGTCTTTCACGCGATACATAGTAATTACTAGGGAGCACATGGCTAATGAAGAGTCTATCACGCTAAGTAATGTGAAGGCTTCTTGGTTCTTAATTAAATGAACTACAACAAGTGAATGTTGGCTTTAATGGTGGAGCTTTTTTTTGGAGGGGAATGGGAAAATAGTTCAATGTAGCATGATGATTCCATATTTGAATTTCCTTCGAGGGTGATGCTTTCCTTCTTTTTGTACTAGCTTGCTTCTAATCTATAAGCTTAAATTCACCAATATTTTGAAAGACTGGTTCAAATAAGGGAGGTGAGATTCACAAGATCCTTTGGACATGGAGAGATGTGTAGCTGAATAGGTTCCTACTACTATTAGATATATTTTGTGCTGATAGATGATTAACTTAACAAGGTGTCGTTGGTTTATCTCTCAGGAGGGTCAACTCTGCTTTTACCAGGGACCAATTTGTATTTTTCAATTTTATGGGGTCCTTTGTGATAAACTGTACACCCACCGGTTCAAGAAAAAGGTGTCGTGAATCTTGGGTTCCACTCGCTAGTTTTCTTCCACATCTATTCATCATTTGCAAAGGGGTTCGTGCTCCATATCTAGGATATATGTGCAAGTTAAAGGTGCCTCTAGGATTGATCCCAAGGACACGTCCAAGAGAAATCAAGCGATGTATTAAGACTAATTTCCAACCACCACATTAAGTTTCGAGGTTTCAGAATTCCCCTATAACATGCATCCAAAGAAACTTCACATGGTTTTTGCCATCTCCAGCCAACATACATCTATTTAAACAAATTATAGTGCAATCCTATTATATAAAATAGAACGAGAGAACAACATGCATCTATAAATATCTCACAACATAACAACAACTTCATCATCTCATAACCAAAGATCCGCAATGGCAATTATATCTATAATATAGTAATCATGTAGGGCGTTCATACGTTCAAATTCAATGATAGCATGCTGAGAGATTGATCAAGTTAACACCACAAACTCATGGTCCTAGGGTGGACTACTCCCTCTTCATGGTGGAGAGTGATGAGGAGGTGATAACGATGGAAGGGAGGCGGTCGGAGGGGATTACGATAGCCCCCCCCCCCCCTTCAAATTACTGGCAGACTCTAGCATCTCTATTTCCTACCTCAAGATCCGGCCATCGGGAAATAAAATCTCTAATGGCATATATAGATGGATTTAGCTCGAAATGAATGCGGTGGCACAAAAAAGAGAAAATGGGAAACTCGAGACTCTAGAACCCCCCGGTGGCGCACCTGCCCTAAGTGAACGTGCAATGGGCCCTCCTATCCCACAAATTGGTCTTCTTGGGTCCTTTATCTTGTTGGACACATCTTGGAACTTTCAAAACAACATTTTTAACCTTGCCTTTTGTGGAGTCCTGAAGCCCCCCAAAAGTCAAAAAATCCAAGAGGAGGTGTTTTTCTTCCTCTCAGAATTAAATACCAAAATAATAATATTTCGGGAAAATCCCGTAAATCATAAAAAACAGTGACACACACTCCTGTTAGATATTAACATAATAAGCTTCAAAGTTTCTATATATGTTCCCGACGTATCAGTATGCTGACATGTTCTTAGTTGGGAGATGTTTTGGTTTCCTTTATAGCTCTTGGTTGTATATGTAAGATGGTAATCCCGTTATAAATGTGTATTTATTTTTCTTTATATATAAAGCATGGCGCTAAGCCTTGTCTCTAAAGTTCATACCGTTGGCTTTAAATAAAGAAATCCTACAAGACTGGAACTTTTTAGCAACCGCGGTTGAGATCATTTGGCTCCACTCCACATCACGCTGGTTAAAAATGTGTTTTGTTTTGTAGTTATTTCCAAATGAGTATTTATCGTGTTTCTTAGTTGGGGTGAGAGACGAGAGTTGGTTTCTTTTCCTAGTTTGTGGCTGCATTTGTAATATGGCAACTTCAGTGAAATTGTGAACCTGTTTTCTTTGGATAAAGCAGGGTGTTAAGTGCATGATTGTTTTTTTCTTGCTCCTAACATTGTCGAGCTAAATATCGGGAACACGAAAAATTTACAATATAATCAATCCAAGTATGACATAAATATTTTCTCCAAAGTATGTTGCCATACGAACAGCCCAAGAAGCCTAATTAAACTCGTTGGTGAACCACGACTAATCTGAGTATGTGTTTTGTTTCAAAGTTGTTTCCCGGTGAGTTTTATGACTTCTCTATTTTGCAAAAAAAAAAAACGTTTGAAAGTTTCTTATTTGAGTTGAAAGTTGTGATTCATCTTGTTAAGTGGTCCTGGTGTTCAAGCTTGTTTCCGAAAATGATGTCACATGTTGTCACCTAAGATGGAAGGGGGGCTGGTATGGAGTGGGGACTCTAGAGCAGAGCCGAGGGAAGGGAACCCGAAAAAACACACACATGTGGCATGATGTGAGACTACCAAAAGCTGGGGCGCCGAGGGAATGTCTTTTTTACCAACAACTTGCCTACCGGTAGAGATAAAAATGGAGCCGAAATTTTTCGACTTTTTTGTGAAAAAATAGAAATGGAATGAAAATATGGAAACAAAAACAGAATTTTACAGAATGGAAACCGATTTTTTTTGCAGAAAAGAAAAAAAAACGGAACAACGTTTTTTGATGAAACAGACAGTTTCCCGCTAATATGGAATTTCCGCTTTAGTGTTGATGTGCATGGCAAATCCAACTGGCCCATTACATGATCTTGTCAAGCCAAAGGTCCAAAGCAGCTCATCCCAAAACGAATGACCACGTCATTCCTTCATGTGTTCAAGGAGGCTTTCATGATTTGACATTCCCCTTATTTCCTTGTAAACCGAGCACCATGCTAAAATTAGGAAATAATATTATTGGTTTGCTTGAGTTTTGAGAATTTTGCATGATTCAAGGTTCTCTTGGTTTTAGGTAACATACGATTGCTCCATGTTTGCATTGTATTCGGTTCGTATATGTTTCCGATAATTTCTACTTCCATTTTTGTTTCTAGGATTTTAAAAAACAAATTTGGCACAGTTTAGTTCCGTCTGTTTTCTGCTTCTTTTTCATCTCTACCTACCGGGGTTGCTTCATAAGAGGTTCATATAGGTTTATTGACGTTTTAGAGTGAATTGCATTTTTACCCTGTAGTTTAGCATTTATGACACCAATTGCTCTATTTTATGATACTCCTCTAGATTGGAAATTTATATCCGGTTTTATCCGTTTTTAAGACTTTTTGCCAATTCTGTCAAATGCAGCATGCTCGTCAAGAAGACATGACTAGAGCATGATACACTTTCATAGCAGATCTTATGACTCCTTCTGTTTCATTAATATAAGACTTTTTAGATATTTCAAAGTGGATAAGATACGCTCCAAGACGAGTGAATCTATACACTAAAACACGTCCATATATATGTATTATAGAAAAAAAGCTAGAATATCGTATATTAGTGAATGGAATAAGTATAACGTAGTCCCGTTTACGCAAACGAGAAAATAGCAAGAAGGATAAAACCAGCATGAGAAATCTTTGTAGAATTAACACATTAAGAATGGAGTAATTTATACCACAAATGTTAAAGTAGGAGTTAAAAACTGGAGATCACTCTAAGTTTATGCAAGCTACATGCTAGAGATCTGAAAACAATAATATTTTAAAGAGGCTTCGTATTTCATATATGCCCCCCCCCCCCCCCCCCCCCCCGCAAACGGACTACGCGCGTTCGATCCCGTCCTTTCTGACCGAGGCCACGGCCCAACACGCACCCGCAAACTTACCGGATAGCGCGGCACGGTCCGTTTTAGCGCAAACCGGTCCAAAACCTGAGGCTGGTTTACGGGGACTCTGACGCCGGCGTCGTCTGCCCGTGTCCAGTCGAGTATTCCACGGGTCCCACCTGGCGGTGTCCCAGAGGGAGGGACCGCGTTCTTTCTTAACGGGACCACATCGTCCCCATCCACATCCACACTCCACTTCCCCACTCCCAGTCCCCACTTGGGACAAACCCCAAAACCCTAGCCGCTCGCTCCCCACTGACAAGCCCCTCCGTCGCCGGTCGCGATGACAAAGGGTAGCTAGAAGGGCTGGTTCCGGCGAGACCGGAGCGACCACGAGGCCGGCTCCTCCACCGGCGGCGGCCGTGGCCGCCATTCCGTCTCTAGGTCGCCGCCCTAGCGCAACTCCTCCTCCTTCTTTCGCGGCCCTCTGTCGTGCCCGCGCTCCGAGCGACACGTGTACGTGAGCCTCGAGGCCGGACGCACGCTCGCCGAGGCAGGCATGCCTTGTCCGTGGCCGGACGTCCACCTGCCGGCGGGGTGGCACCTCATCGGCGCCTGCGTGTTGGTGCCGACCATCGCAGGCTCGGGCCCTGCACCGTCGCGAGATCTGCTGCCGCGGGCCTTCCTCCCGCCAGATCTGCGGTGGGATCCATCCTACGCCATCGACTCCTGGTTCGAGGCGGAACACGTGGCATGACGCGAGGCCATCGAGGCCCACATCGAGAACGTCAACGACGCTGACGAGGACTACTCGGGGGGGGGGGGGGGGGGAGGGTCCAACAAGGAATTTGGCATGGAGGACGACGACGACAGCGGCCTCCACTTCCCACCACCGCAGCCCGGCATCCTGGGCTGGTCGCGCTACCGGAGCACCGACACCGTCGCGTCCGAGGTGTGGCCTTGGCCGCAGCCAGAGGAGGACCCGGAGCCGCCCCGACTGGTGGCGGTCAAGAAGGAGGAGGGCCCTGAGTGGCAGCCCTGACCGATGACGGAGGAGGAGGAGCTCCAGGCTGCCATCCTCGCGTCGCAGCTGGAGGAGGAGAAGCGATGGGACGACACCATCCAGGCGCTACACGAGTCCTGTGTGGCCATGCAGGCCCAGATTCCCCCCCTCCCGCGCACTCCCGGCACCGCCTCCTGCTCCAGCCCAGGGCGGCGTGTCCCCCCCCCCCCCGCAGGTCTTCATCGACCTCGCTGACGACGAAGAGGAGGAGTAGGCGGTGCGTAGCCGCAGGACCAGGGCGTCGGCCAGCCGCCTCGCCTCCCTTCCACGCCAAGACACCCCATAATTTTGGGCCTTTTTTTTGTATATTTTGGGACCAGGGGACCCATGACAAGGACCTATTACATTTATGTAATGTGTTTAATTATTTTTGGCCCCATCTTTTTTCTGCACTTTTTTTTGCGGAGCAGTGGCCGTTGGGGGACATAGGTCACCGCAACCGGACTGAGCCTGGACGGACTGTTCTCCACCCTGCAAACAAACCGATTCAGACGAAACCGATATCCGAAATGAGGGGGCGTTGAAGTTGGCCTAACGATAGAGACCTTTCAGCCAAGTACCTGAAAAAGAAAATTTTCCCGTTGGTAAATCGCTTGTGCATGCAGAAGCCAACAAAAGGGCTACCAACAAAATAAAGTTCAGTTACTTCCGGGTGGTCTCCGGTGGTGCCTGTGTTGTGCTGCTCTTCAGTTACAGCAATGGACGGACGCATGCAGGTGGTCGGCGATCGTCGGGCTGGCGGACCGCCGCACGCTTTTGTCCCTGGCGGCAGCCACAACGAGGTTAAAAGGAGCACCACTCCCTGCTGCCTCTACATACATGCATCGATCTCCAGTAATTAATTCGTCACCAATCCATTGCTCGCCGTGAGACTGAGAGGAGGAGGAGTTAAAGCATGGAGCGTGCGAGGTCGTCCACGAGCGACATTACCGGCGACCGCGGCGGCCCGGCGCTGCTCGTCAGGAGCTACTCCGCCGGCAGTAGCAGCGGCATGAATCACCAGCCGGAGCAGAGCGAGGAGCGGCTGCCGGAGAGCTCGTGGGGCAGTGTGGCGAGACTGAAGAGGAAGGCCAAGGATCATCGGACGCGGTTCTACATCGTGCGCCGCTGCCTCCACATGCTCCTCTGCTGGCGAGACGACACAAAGCACTAGACTAGCTAATACATTCAAGTTTGCTAATTAAGCTCCGTGACAATCCGTGTTTGATCATTCAGTTCTCTTTCCTCCGTGTTTGATCAGTTTCCTCCTCGATCGGTGACAGTCCACTACGCTATTGTAATGGACATCACCGCAGACTCAGATTTATTGATGTTTAGTCTTTTAATTTACCGTTGTTAGCTCCGTTTCTCGTCTCTAGATTACCGCGCTTCTTCTGTCGAGGAAATAAAAGAAAATCAATATTTTTTCTTTCACCAATTCAATTGTCCGATCGCATTAAAAAGATACAACCGCAACGGAACCATACAAATGGTACAACTTAATGGGTCAATGCGAATAGTACACAGCCATCCAAATGGGGTAAACACCTCTACGACCATTGAACCATCAATCCTCAAAACTCTTTAGCCCAACACAACCAAAATCATACCCACCAGGATACATAACTTAAATATTTTATGTATATCCTGTAACTAGCTGTAAGATATATTAGGCACAATTCGAGATGAATACAAATTGCACACATTACAAAAGAAGTAAAACTAAGAACATAGAAAAACGTTCGACAGAATGATCACAAGATAAGGTGCGGAAGGATCAATGTGAACAGTACACAACCATCCAAATGGGGTAAACACCTCTACGACCATTGAACCATCAATCCTCAAAGCTCTTTAGCCCAACACAACCAAAATCCTACCCACCAAGATACATAACTTAATGTTCTAAGTATATCATGTAACTAGCTGTCAGATATATTAGGCACAATTCGAGATGGATACAAATTACACAAATTACAAAAAAATTAAAATGGGGAACATAGAAAAACGTTCGACAGAATGATCAAAAGGTAAGGTGCGGGAGGATCAATGTGAATAATACACAACCATCCAAATGGGGTAAACACCTCTATGGCCATTGAACCATTAATCCTCAAAGCTCTTTAGCCCAACACAACCAAAATCCTATCCACCAAGATACATAACTTAAATATTCTATGTATATCATGTAACTACCTGTCAGATATATTAGGCACAATTCGAGATGGATACAAATTGCACACATTACAAAAGAAGTAAAATGAGGAACATAAAAAACGTTCGATAGAATGATCACAAGGTAAGGTGCGGGAGGATCAATGTGAATAGTACACAACCATCCAAATAGGGTAAACACCTCTACGGCCATTGAACCATCAATCCTCAAAGCTCTTAAGCCCAACACAACCAAAATCCTACCCACCAAGATACATAACTTAATGTTCTAAGTATATCATGTAACTAGCTGTCAGATATATTAGGCACAATTCGAGATGGATACAAATTGCACAAATTACAAAAGAAGTAAAATGGGGAACATAGAAATATGTTCGACAGAATGATCACAAGGTAAGGTGCGGAAGGATCAATGCGAATAGTACACATCCATCCAAATGGGGTAAACACCTCTATGGCCATTGAACCATCAATCCTCAAAGCTCTTTAGCCCAACACAACCAAAATCCTACCCACCAAGATACATAACTTAAATATTCTATATATATCCTGTAACTACATGTCAGATATATTAGGCACAATTCGAGATGGATACAAATTGCACACATTGCAAAAAAAGTAAAATGGGGAACATAAAAAACGTTCGACAGAATGATCACAAGGTAAGGTGCGGAAGGATCAAAGCGAATAGTACACAGTCATCCAAATAGGGTAAATACCTCTACGACCATTGAACCATCAATCCTTAAAGCTCTTTAGCCCAACACAACCAAAATCCTACCCAACAAGATACATAGCTTAAATATTCTATGTATATCCTGTAACTACCTGTCAGATATATTAGGCACAACTCGAGATGGATACAAATTGCACACATTACAAAAGAAATAAAATGGGGAACATAAAAAAAGTTCGACAGAATGATCACAAGGTAAGGTGTGGGAGGATCAATACGAATAGTACATATCCATCCAAATGGGGTAAACACCTTTACGACCATTGAACCATCAATCCTCAAAGCTCTTTAGCCCAACACAACCAAAATCCAACCCACCAACATACATAACTTAAATGTTCTATGTATATCCTGTAACTAGCTGTCTGATATATTAGGCACAATTCGAGATAGATACAAATTGCACACATTACAAAAAAGTAAAATGGGGAACATATAAAACATTCGACAGAATGATCACAAGGTAAGGTGCGGGAAGATCAACACAGCCATCCAAATGGGGTAAACACCTCTATGACCATTAAACCATCAATACTCAAAGCTCTTTAGCCCAACACAACCAAAATCCTACCCACCAAGATACATAACTTAAATGTTCTATGTATATCCTATAACTAGCTGTTAGATATATTAAGCACAATTCGAGATGGATACAAATTGCACACATTACAAAAGAAGTAAAATGGGGAACATAGAAAAACGTTCGACAGAATGATCACAAGGTAAGGTGCGGGAGGATCAATGCGAATAGTACACAGCCATATAAATGGGGTAAACACCTCTACGGCCATTGAACCATCAATCCTCAAATATCTTTAGCCCAACACAACCAAAATCCTACCCACCAAGCTACATAACTTAAATGTTCTATATATATATCCTGTAAGTAGCTGTCAGATATGGATACAAATTGCACACATTACAAAAGAAGTAAAATGGGGAACATAGAAAAATGTTCGACAGAATGATCATAAGGTAAGGTGCGGGAGGATCAATGCGAATAGTACACAACCAATCAAATGGGGTAAACACCTCTACGACCATTGAACCATCAATCCTCAAAGCTCTTTAGCGCAACCAAAATCCTACCCACCAAGATACATAACTTAAATATTCTATATATATCCTGTAACTACATGTCAGATATATTAGGCACAATTCGAGATGGATACAAATTGCACACATTGCAAAAAAAGTAAAATGGGGAACATAAAAAACGTTCGACCGAATGATCACAAGGTAAGGTGCGGAAGGATCAATGCGAATAGTACACAGCCATCCAAATATGGTAAATACCTCTACGACCATTGAACCATCAATCCTTAAAGCTCTTTAGCCCAACACAACCAAAATCCTACCCAACAAGATACATAGCTTAAATATTCTATGTATATCCTGTAACTACCTGTTAGATATATTAGGCACAACTCGAGATGGATACAAATTGCACACATTACAAAAGAAATAAAATGGGGAACATAAAAAACGTTCGACAGAATGATCACAAGGTAAGGTGTGGGAGGATCAATGCGAATAGTACATATCCATCCAAATGGGGTAAACACCTTTACGACCATTGAACCATCAATCCTCAAAGCTCTTTAGCCCAACACAACCAAAATCCTACCCACCAACATACATAACTTAAATGTTCTATGTATATCCTGTAACTAGCTGTCTGATATATTAGGCACAATTCGAGATAGATACAAATTGCACACATTACAAAAAAGTAAAATGGGGAACATAGAAAAACATTCGATAGAATGATCACAAGGTAAGGTGCGGGAAGATCAATGCAAATAGTACACAGCCATCCAAATGGGGTAAACACCTCTACGACCATTAAACCATCAACACTCAAAGCTCATTAGCCCAACACAACCAAAATCCTACCCACCAAGATACATAACTTAAATGTTCTATGTATATCCTGTAACTAGCTGTTAGATATATTAGGAACAATTCGAGATGGATACAAATTGCACACATTACAAAAGAAGTAAAATGGGGAACATAGAAAAACGTTCGACAGAATGATCATAAGGTAAGGTGCGGGAGGATCAATGCGAATAGTACACAACCATATAAATGGGGTAAACACCTCTACGGCCATTGAATCATCAATCCTCAAAGCTCTTTAGCTCAACACAACCAAAATCCTACCCACCAAGCTATATAACTTAAATGTTCTATGTATATCCTGTAAGTAGCTCTCAGATATGGATACAAATTGCACACATTACAAAAGAAGTAAAATGGGGAACATAGAAAAATGTTCGACAGAATGATCATAAGGTAAGGTGCGGGAGGATCAATGCGAATAGTACACAACCAATCAAATGGGGTAAACACCTCTACAGCCATTGAACCATCAATCCTCAAAGCTCTTTAGCCCAACACAACCAAACTCCTACCCACCAAGATACATAACTTAAATGTTCTATGTATATCCTATAACTAGCTGTCAGATATATTAGGCACAATTCGAGATGGATATAAATTGCACACATTACAAAAGAAGTAAAATGGGGAACATAGAAAAACGTTCGATAGAATGATCAAAAGGTAAGGTGCGGGAGGATCAATGCGAATAGTACACAGCCATCCAAATGGGGTAAACACCTCGACGGCCATTGAACCATCAATCCCTCATAGCTCTTTATCCCAACACAACCAAAATGCTACCCACTAAGATACGTAACTTAAATGTTCTATGTATACCATGTAACTAGCTGTCAGATATATTAGGCACAATTCGAGATGGATACAAATTGCACACATTACAAAAAAAGTAAAATGGGGAAGATAGAAAAACGTTTGACAGAATGATCACAAGGTAAGGTACAGGAGGATCAATGTGAATAGTACACAACCATTTAAATGGGGTAAACACATCTACGACCGTTGAACCATCAATCCTCAAAGCTCTTTAGCCCAACACAACCCAAATCCTACCCACCAAGATACATAACTTAAATATTCTATGTATATCATGTAACTACCTGTCAGATATATTAGGCACAATTCGAGATGGATACAAATTGCACACATTACAAAAGAAGTAAAATGGGGAACATAAAAAACGTTCGACAGAATGATCACAAGGTAAGGTGCGGGAGGATCAATGCGAATAGTACACAACCATCCAAATAGGGTAAACACCTCTACGGCCATTGAACCATCAATCCTCAAAGCTCTTAAGCCCAACACAACCAAAATCCTACCCACCAAGATACATAACTTAATGTTCTAAGTATATCATGTAACTAGCTGTCAGATATATTAGGCACAATTCGAGATGGATACAAATTGCACAAATTACAAAAGAAGTAAAATGGGGAACATAGAAAAATGTTCGACAGAATGATCAAAAGGTAAGGTGCGGAAGGATCAATGCGAATAGTACACATCCATCCAAATGGGGTAAACACCTCTATGGCCATTGAACCATCAATCCTCAAAGCTCTTTAGCCCAACACAACCAAAATCCTACCCACCAACATACATAACTTAAATGTTCTATGTATATCCTGTAACTAGCTGTCAGATATATTAGGCACAATTCAAGATAGATACAAATTGCACACATTACAAAAAAGTAAAATGGGGAACATATAAAACATTCGACAGAATGATCACAAGGTAAGGTGCGGGAAGATCAATGCAAATAGTACACAGCCATCCAAATGGGGTAAACACTTCTACGACCATTAAACCATCAATACTCAAAGCTCTTTAGCCCAACACAACCAAAATCCTACCCACCAAGATACATAACTTAAATATTCTATGTATATCCTGTAACTACCTGTCAGATATATTAGGCACAACTCGAGATGGATACAAATTGCACACATTACAAAAGAAATAAAATGGGGAACATAAAAAACGTTCGACAGAATGATCACAAGGTAAGGTGTGGGAGGATCAATGCGAATAGTACATATCCATCCAAATGGGGTAAACACCTTTACGACCATTGAACCATCAATCCTCAAAGCTCTTTAGCCCAACACAACCAAAATCCTACCCACCAAGATACATAACTTAAATGTTCTATGTATATCCTGTAACTAGCTGTTAGATATATTAGGAACAATTCGAGATGGATACAAATTGCACACATTACAAAAGAAGTAAAATGGGGAACATAGAAAAACGTTCGACAGAATGATCATAAGGTAAGGTGCGGGAGGATCAATGCGAATAGTACACATCCAATCAAATGGGGTAAACACCTCTACAGCCATTGAACCATCAATCCTCAAAGCTCTTTAGCCCAACACAACCAAACTCCTACCCACCAAGATACATAAATTAAATGTTCTATGTATATCCTATAACTAGCTGTCAGATATATTAGGCACAATTCGAGATGGATATAAATTGCACACATTACAAAAGAAGTAAAATGGGGAACATAGAAAAACGTTCGATAGAATGATCAAAAGGTAAGGTGCGGGAGGATCAATGCGAATAGTACACAGCCATCCAAATGGGGTAAACACCACGACGGCCATTGAACCATCAATCCCTCATAGCTCTTTATCCCAACACAACCAAAATGCTACCCACTAAGATACGTAACTTAAATGTTCTATGTATACCATGTAACTAGCTGTCAGATATATTAGGCACAATTCGAGATGGATACAAATTGCACACATTACAAAAAAAGTAAAATGGGGAAGATAGAAAAACGTTTGACAGAATGATCACAAGGTAAGGTACAGGAGGATCAATGTGAATAGTACACAACCATTTAAATGGGGTAAACACATCTACGACCGTTGAACCATCAATCCTCAAAGCTCTTTAGCCCAACACAACCAAAATCCTACCCACCAAGATATATAACTTAAATGTTATATATATATATCTTGTAACTAGCTGTCAGATATATTAGGCATAATTTGAGATGGATATAAATTGCACACATTACAAAAAAATTAAAATGGGGAACATAGAAAAACGTTCGACAGAATGATCACAAGGTAAGGTGCGGGAGGATCAATGCGAATAGTACACAGCCATCCAAATGGGGTAAACACCTCTACGTCCATTGAACCATCAATCCTCAAAGCTCTTTAGCCCAACACAACCAAAATCCTACCCACCAAGATACATAACTTAAATGTTCTATGTATATCCTGTAACTAGCCGTCAGATATGGATACAAATTGCACACATTACAAAAGAAGTAAAATGGGGAACATAGAAAAACGTTCGACAGAATGATTACAAGGTAAGGTGCGGGAGAATCAATGCGAATAGTACATAGCCAATCAAATGGGGTAAACACCTCTACGGCCATTGAAACATCAATCCTCAAAGCTCTTTAGCCCAACACAACAAAATCCTACCCACCAAGATACATAACTTAAACGTTATATATATATCCTGTAACTAGCTGTCAGATATATTAGGCATAATTCGAGATGGATACAAATTGCACACATTACAAAAAAATTAATATGGGGAACATAGAAAAATGTTCGACAGAATGATCACAAGGTAAGATGCGGGAGGTTCAATGCGAATAGTACACGGCCATCCAAATGGGGTAAACACCTCTACGACCATTGTACCATCAATCCTCAAAGCTCTTTAGCCCAATACAACCAAACTCCTACCCACCAAGATACATAACTTAAATGTTCAATGTATATCCTGTAACTAGCTGTCAGATATATTAGGCACAATTCGAAATGGATACAAATTGCAAACATTAAAAAAGAAGTAAAATGGGGAACATAAAAAAACGTTCGACAGAATGATCACAAGGTAAGGTGCAGGAGAATCAATGCAAATAGTACACAGCCAACCAAATGGGGTAAACACCTCGACGGCCATTGAACCATCAATCCCTCATAGCTCTTTATCCCAACACAACCAAAATTCTACCCACCAAGATACGTAACTTAAATGTTCTATGTATACCATGTAATTCGCTGTCAGATATATTAGGCACAATTCGAGATGGATACAAATAGCACACCTTACAAAAAAAGTAAAATGGGTAACATAGAAAAACGTTTGACAAAATGATCACAAGGTAAGGTGCGGGAGGATCAATGCGAATAGTACACAACCATCCAAATGGGGTAAACACCTCTACGACCATTGAACCATCAATCCTCAAAGCTGTTTATCCCAACACAACCAAAGTCCTACCCACCAAGATACATAACTTAAATGTTCTATGTATACCATGTAACTAGCTCTCAGATATATTAGGCACAATTCGAGATGGATACAAATTGCACACATTACAGAAAAGTAAAATGGGGCACATAGAAAAATGTTCGACAGAATAATCACAAGGTAAGGTGCGGGAGGATCAATGTGAATTGTACACATCCATACAAATGGGGGAAACACCTCTACGACCATTGAACCATCAATCCCTCATAGATCTTTATCCCAACACAACCAAAATGCTACCCACCAAGATACATAACTTAAATGTTCTATGTATATCATGTAACTGAAGGGAATATGTCCCGAGAGGCAATAATAAAGTGTCTATTATGTGTATTCCAAGTATATGATAGATGTTTATTTTACATGCTATAAATATATTAATACGGAAACATTAATACATGTGTGTTTAATAAACAAACAGAAAGTTCCTAGTTATGTCTCTCTCATAAACTAGCTCGTTGATTAACAAGATGATGAAAGTTTCCTGATCATAGACATTGTATGTTGTTAATAACGAGGTCACACCATTAGTGTAATGGTGTGATGAACATTCATCCAAAGTTTAGCATTATGATCAACGTCATTGAGTTTATATTTCTATAACAACTTACAAAGTGATCCTAATCCTTAGACCATGAGATCATGTCAATCACTAACACCGAAAGAGTTTCTTGATAACATCAAACGTCACACCGTAACTGGGTGATTATAAAGATGAGTTCAGAACTACTAACTGTTATGTTGAGGACATGGATCGAGAGTGGAATTTGTTCATCCCGATGATGGATAGATATACTCTGGGCCCTCTTGGTGATATCACATTGGTTAGCTTGCAAGCAAGTGATTTGATCACTAGAATGTTATATCACGGGAACGAGAAAAGAGTGCATGTCAGTAACTAGATCAAACTAGATATGGAGATACCGATGATCGAATCTCGGACATGTAATATATCGTGAAACAAAAGGATTAAGATACTAGAGTAAAAGGTTTTGACGATCACAAGAAAGTCATCTATGATTGTGTGGGAGTCAGTATGGGTCTCCAGATCCCGCTTCTGGTTATTGATCGTAGAAGAGTCTCTATCATGTCCGCATTATTCACGAACCGTAGGGTGGCACACTTAAGATACACCGACATCCAAATGGAGCAAAAGTTTCATGCCGGAAAGAATAACAAGCGTAGGAATTTATTTCACTAGATACCGAAACAGGTTTTCGGGTGAAATTGCAGAAAGTGTTTTGCATGTGAAATGAAATACTAGCAAGGGGTTATATGTGAATGTTTGTCATTAAAGTAATTGACAAAATTCTGAATAAATAAAAGGAGTTTTATTTAATGAGAGTTTGCATTAAATTTGGTGGAAATTTAATGGGAATTTGAGTGGGATTTTGAGTGGATGGAATTGAAAGGATTTTTGTGAGTGGAGTGTCCACCCACATGAATGAGGGGAGGGCAAGGGGAAGCCCCCATGCGCCGGCCACCCCCTTGGGGTTTCCCCCCTCTCCTATAAAAGGCACCCCCTCCTCACTTCTCACTCACACCTCCTCGTGAAGGATCTCTCTCCCTCTCTAGAATTGATCCCCCATGGTCTCGGACTAGCGAGATACATGTTCCCGGTGGCTATTCGGCAAGAAAGAGTTGTGCTTCCGCTGCATCGCTGGAGCGAGGAGGCAGAGGTTGCTCGGTGAAAGAACATGTGGCCCCCCATGTGTGGTTTTGGTAATTAATGACAATCTCTATGGACTAATGCTTGTATGGAGTTGTAGTTGTAGGAATTGTCCATAGGCAATGCTTGAACCATATGTTGGCTTCAAGGTCTAGAGAAGAAGTGAAGAGGATCATGTGGTGACCAAGGTGTTCAAAGAATGATCCTCAGATTGGTCATGTGAGAGTTAAACCTATGACAAGTATGTCTTGAAGAATAAGATGGAGTAATATCTCTGGTGTACCTTCAAGGCATCAACATAATGAAGAAAAGAAGAAATGATGTGCAAGATAAAGATGTGCAATATCTAGAAGATCTCATGCTTAAAGCTTGCCATCCTTGGTGATCATGGATCGATGAAGACAAGGTCAAAGTAAAGGTTTCCCCATGTTGTATGGGGGAGTAACTTGCAAGTCTTCATCAAGCAAGTGCGTACAAGAGCAATCAAGAAAGGTGTTCCATCTTGAGAAGGACAAGACCGTCTACATCATAATCAAGTGGAATATGTGCAAGACAAAGGTATGATATTGACAGGGTTTCCTTCTTACCGGTCTCGTGGTGTTAGTTGGGGAGACCGGTTTATAGGATAAACAACCGTACTAACAAGAGGGGCTCTCAAGTGAGTAACTCGATCATATCATTCAAAGAGAGCTCAAACCTTTGCATAATTAGCATCATCCTTTCTTGTTTGTTATTTGGATCTTATCCATGTGAGGTTCTAGAGCTTGTGGTAATATTCATAACAAGCTCTAGTTCATCAAAAACGGATTTCCCTTTTATATCATATTGCGTTTTTTGATCTTTGAGGTTTTCCCGGTTTCTCACCAAGAGAGGTATCTCACATTATAATACATGAAATTTTCTCTCTTGGTGGTATCCAATATTTTCACTTTTTGTTGGGTAACTCTTGTTGTCCTCTTTCCAACAAAATTGGTTTCGGGCCAATTGGAGTTTCCAAACTCTAGATATTGCAATTTGTAGTTTGCCTCTTATTTGGTCCAGACCGGAGTCTCCGGTCCATCTTCGGTGTGGTCCAGAGTGTCCCCTATAGTCCCCGGAGGGGGCTCCAGAATTCAGCCTGGGACAGTCTTATAGGTGGTCCGTAGGCTAGTCCGGAGGTTGGGCCAGAATCTCCGGTGTAGACCGGAGTCTCCGGTCTGACTTTTCCCCAACGGGGAGAAAACGGTCAGAAACATGTGGGCCTATAAAAAGGGGCCCTTCTTCCCCAATGTCACTGCTCGAGTTTTACAGGCTTTCTCCTCCATTCTTGACCCTCTTGAGCTTACTCCCCCTTCAATCCCTCCCATGATTCTTGCATATACTTTAGGGATTTGATAGAGGAGATCTAGATCTACAATCCTACCAATCCATCTCTCCTCTAAGTGAGGGGAACATCTTGGGATCTAGATCTTGGAGTCTTTTGTGTATTTTCTCCATTGTTCTTCCTCTCTTATTCCCCCACAATATTTTGTAGCTTTGGTGGAATTTGGGAGAGAAGGATTTGAGCACTACTTGTGTTCTTGCCATTGCATTTGGTGCATCGGTTTGAGTTCTCAGTGAGAATTTGATCGAGTGAAAGGTGAGAAGCTTTTTACTCTTGGGTGGTGGGTTTGCAGGTACTTGGATTACTTGGGGCCTCCAATTAGGTTGTGGAGCTTTCCCCAAGCTTGTTTGTTGGGAGCCTCCAATTGAGTTGTGGAGAAGTGCCCCAACCTTGTGAGAGGTTCCGGATTGCCACCGACAAGTGCACCGATAGTGGAAGCGTGGATCGATCCCATTGGGGTGAGATTCACAGGAGAATAAGGGAGGCCTTTTGTGGCGTTGGTGGTTTTATACCACCCCCTCTCCAAACGAGACGTACTCCATGTTGGGAGGAACTCGGTAAAATATCATCGTCCCCGCGTGCCTGAAGGGTTTCGCGGCATAGTAAATCAAAATTTTCTACGGAGCGAACAGAGGGAAAGCCAAGATCTAATCTAGGAGATGCAAACAACGAGAGAGATTGGATTAGATCTTCATACCCTTGAAGATTCGCACAGCGGAACGTTCGTCGGAACGTGGGTGATGTAGTCGTACTCGCTTCTCCTCCTCGCGATCCGATCCGATCTAGCACCACAAGTGGCGGTGCCTCCGTGAGATGCACACGTGCAGCACCTCGACGTCTCCTCCTTCCTCGGACCAGCAAGTATGGTGGAGAGATAGATTGGATCTACAACACGACGGCGTGGTGTATATGGTGGAGAATTTCTGCAGCAGGGCTTCGCCTACAAACAGTCGGGAGGGAGAGAGGAAAGCTAGCAAGGCGGCTAGGGTTTGGAGGAGAGGTGTGGGGGGTTGGTGCGCCCCCACCCCTCTTTATATAGAGGGGGGGCGCAGCCCTAGCCCCTCCCCCAAGCCCAAAGGATAAGGAGTGGGGGGCATGGACTCTCCCCTCTTCTAGAAACCCTATCTCTAGTTTAAACGATCTAAACTCTCTAGGATCGGCTGGGCCCTATGGGGCCTTGTGCCCCTGGCCCAATGCGGCCAGGACACTCCCTCATAGGCCCATGCCCCCTCCCGGAAGGTGGGGCCACGTTGGTCCCCTTCCAGAAGGTTCTAGAAGCTTCCGGTACAATACCGATTAACCCGGAACAATTCCGAACTCCAAAAACTGCACTGCCTTATATGAATCTTATTCTCCGGACCATTCCGGAACCTCTCGTGATGTACCGGATCCCATCCGAGACTCCAAACAAAAATTCATAAACCAATTATCCAATCTATCCTAGCGTCAAGACACGTTAAGTGTGTGACCCTGCGGGTTCGAGAATATGCAGACATGATCTTCTATCAATAATCAACAGCGGGGTCTGGGCACCCATATTGACTCCCACACATTCATCAATGATCATATCGGATGAACCACGATGTCAGGATTCAAACAATCCCATATATATATTCCCTTCATCTCGCGATATTTTACTTGCCCGAGATTCGATCGTCGGTACCGTCATACCTAGTTCAATCTCGTTCACAGCAAGTACTTTACTCGTTCCGTAATCCGATATCACTTTGTGATTAACTCCTTAACCACATGCTTGCAAGCGGTGTTGATATCGATTACCGAGTGGGCTGAAGTATATCTCTCCGACTTGGGAGGGACAAATTCCATCTCGATACATACAACCCAACAGATACTTTCCGATCACCTGAGAGACACCTTTATGATCACCCTCTCATAGGATGACGTTTGATGATCTCAAAGCTTTCTTCCGATACCAGGGAGTTGTATTATCTCATGGTCTAAGGAATACAATATTTGACATAGGAAAAGCTACGCAAAGATGAACACGATGATACGATCTAATTGCTTCGCTTAGTTTGGGTCTGTCCATCATATCATTCTCCCAATGATATGATCTCATTATCAATTGACAACTCATGTCTATGGTTAGGAAACCTTAACCATCATTGATCAATGAGCTAGTCCTTAGAGGCGTACCAGGGACACGGTGTTGTTCACAAACCACACAAGTATTAATGTTTCCGCTTAATACAATTCTAGCATGGAATATAAACTTTATCATGAACAAGAATTATAATAATAACATCTTTATTATTGCCTCTAGGGCATAATTCCAACAGTCTCCCACTTGCACTAGAGTCAATAATCTAGTTTACATCTGGCAACAATCTCACACCCATGGCACTGAGGTGTTGATCATGTTTTACACGTGGAAGAGGTTTAGTCAATGGATCTGCGACATTCAGATCTGTATGTACTTTGCTAATCTTCAGATCTCCATCTACTATATAATCTCGGATTATATGAAACTTGCGGTTGATATGCTTGGTCTTTGGATGATATCTTGGTTCCTTAGCGAGTGCTATGGCGCCAGTGTTGTCACACAATATCTCCAGTGGGTCCAACGCACTTGGAACCACGCCAAGCTCAGTGATGAAGTTTCTGATCCAAACTCCTTCACTTGACGCTTCTGCAGTAGCCATGTATTCCGCTTCCACTGTAGATCCCGCGATCACGTTTTGCTTGCAGCTTCTCCAGCTCACAGCTCCTCCATTCAAAATATAAACGTATCATGTCTGAGATTTGGAATCATCCTTATCGGTGTCAAAACTAGCGTCGACGTAACCTTTTACGACAAGCTGTTCATCACCCCCATAGACTAAGAACATTTCTTTAGTCCTATTTAGGTACTTTAGGATGTTCTTCACGGCTGTCCAGTGTTCCACTCCTGGATCACTTTGATATCTGCTCGTCAAACTAAGAGCATTGGACACATCCGGTCTAGTACACAGCATGGCATACATGATGGAACCTATGGCCGAGGCATAAGGCACTTTGCTCATAGCTTCCCTATCATTTACCGTAGCTGGACACTGAGCCTTGCTCAATATCTTACCTGACAACATAGGCACTGAACCTTTCTTTGCCTTATCCATTCTGAACCTTTTTAGAACTTTGTCTAGGTATGTACTCTGGCTTAAAGCTATCAGGCGTCTTTGTCTATCTCTATAGATTTGATGCCCAATATATAAGCAGCTTCACCTAGGTCTTTCATTGAAAAACACTTGTTCAAATAACTCTTCACATCGTTAAGCATGTTGATGTCATTTCCAATAATCAATATGTCATCCACATATAGTACCAGAAACGTCACCGAGCTCCCACTCACTTTCTTGTAGATGCAAGCTTCGTAGCAATTTGGAACAAATCCAAAGCTCTTGATCACTTGATCAAAACGAAGGTTCCAACTCCGAGATGCTTGCTTCAGTCCATAAATGGAACGCTGAAGTTTGCATACTTTATCAGCATCCTTAGGATCGACAAAACCTTCGGGTTGCATCATATACAACTCTTCATCAATGTTCCCATTGAGGAAAGCAGTCTTGACATCCATCTGCCATATTTCATAATCATGAAATGCAGCAATTGCTAATAAAATCCGAATGGACTTAAACATCGCTACGGGAGAGAAAGTCTCATCGTAGTCAACACCTTGAACTTGTCGAAAACCTTTCGCGACAAGCCGTGCTTTATAGATGGTAACATTACCACCCGCGTCCGTTTTCTTCTTGAAAATCCATTTGCACTCAACGGCCTTTCGGTCGCTAGGAGGGTCCACCAAAGTCCATACTTGGTTTTCGCTCATGGATCCCAATTCGGATTTCATGGCTTCTAGCCATTTCTCAGAGTCTGGGCTCATCATCGCTTCCTCATAGTTCGTAGGTTCACTGTCTTCTACTAGCAAGACAGTCAAGACAGGGTTGCCGTACCACTCAGGGGGGGGCACGCGACCTTGTCGACCTGCGACGTTCAGTAGCAGCAACGTCCGAAGCTTCATGATCCTTGTCATTAGCTTCCTCTATTGTTGGTGCAGGCGGCACTGGAACAATTTCAGGTGCTGCGCCACTCTCCAATTCAAGAGAAGGTTCAATAACCTCGTCTAGCTCTACTTTCCTCCCACTCACTTCTTTCGAGAGAAACTCCTTCTCAAGAAAGGAACCGTTCTTTGCGACAAACACTTTGCCTTCGGTTCTGTGATAGAAGGTATACCCAATAGTTTCCTTAGGGTATCCTATGAAGACGCATTTCTCCGCTTTGGGTTCGAGCTTGTCCGGCATCAACTTCTTGACATAAGCTTCGCATCCCCAAACTTTAAGAAACGACAACTTAGGTTTAGCACCAAACCACAGTTCATACGGTGTCGTCTCAACGGATTTAGATGGTGCCCTATTTAAAGTGAATGCAGCGGTTTCCAATGCATAACCCCAAAATGATAACGACAAATCAGTAAGAGACATCATTGATCGGACCATATCTAATAGGGTTCGATTCCGGCGTTCAGACACACCATTGCGTTGTGGTGTTCCGGGTGGCGTGAGTTGTGAAACGATTCCACTTGCTTTAAGATGCGTGAGAAAATCATAACTCAAATATTCACCTCCACGATCGGATCGTAGAAACTTAATCTTTCTGTTACGATGGTTCTCCACTTCATTCTGAAATTCCTTGAACTTTTCAAACGTTTCAGATTTATGTTTCATTAAATAGATATACCCATATCTACTTAAGTCATCGGTAAAAGTGAGAAAATAGCGATATCCACCGCGCGTCGAAATACTCATCGGTCCACATACATCGGTATGTATGATTTCCAACAAGTCCGTTGCTCGCTCCATCATACCGGAGAACGGTGTTTTGATCATCTTGCCCATGAGGCATGGTTCGCATGTGTCAAATGATTCAAAATCAAGAGACTCCAAAAGTCCATCAGAATGGAGTTTCTTCATGCGCTTTACACCAATATGACCTAGACGACAGTGCCACAAATAAGTAGTATTATCACTATCTACTTTGCATCTCTTAGCCTCAATGTTATGGATGTGTGTTTCATCCCTTTCGAGATTTAGAAGAAATAAACCATTTACAAGAGGTGCATGACCATAAAAGATGTTACTCATATAAATAGAACAACCATTATTCTCCGATTTAAATGAATAACCGTCTTGCAATAAACACGATCCAGAAATAATGTTCATGCTCAACGCAGGCACATAATAACACTTATTAAGGTTTAAAACTAATCCCGAAGGTAAAACTAAGGAGAGCGTGCCGACGGCCATCACATAAACTCTTGATCCGTTGCCAACGCGCATCGTCACCTCATCCCTCGCAAGCCGCCGTCTATTCCGTAGCTCCTGTTTCGAGTTACAAATATTAGCAACTGAACCGGTATCAAATACCCAGGCACTACAACGAGGGCTAGTAAGGAAAACATCAATAACATGTATATCAAATATACCTTTGATGGTGCCAGCCTTCTTGTCCGCTAAGTACTTCGGACAGTTACGCTTCCAGTGACCCTTGTCCTTGCAATAGAAGCACTCAGTGTCCGGCTTGGGACCAGACCTAAGCTTCTTCTCAGCAGGGGCATTGCGCTTGCCGCCGCCCTTCTTGAAGGGCTTCTTTGCTCCCTTACCTTCCTTAAAGGAGGGCTTGTTGACCATCAACACATGATTATCCTTCTTGATGTCCACTTCCGCAGCCTTCAGCTTTGCGAAGAGCTCGGTGATCGTATCAGTGGAACCAATCTGATTATGAGTCACTACAAAACTTTTGTAGCTGGGAGGGAGCGATTGCAGAACCCTGTCAATCTTGAGCTCCTCTGGAATCGTGCATTCCAGTTGCTCAAGGCGTTGAGTGTAGCCCGACATCTTTATGGCGTGCTCACTAACGGAACTCCCTTCCTCCATCTTGCAGTTAAAGAACTTCTCAGAGATCTCATATCTCACAGAACGGGCTTGAGTCTGAAACATGGTTTTCAGCTCCTCGAGAATCTCAAAGGGCCCGGGATAGGTTTCAAAACGATTTTGAAGTTCCGGTTCCATAGCAAACAACATGGTGCTCTTAATCACACCATAATCATCTTTGCGCGACTGATAGACAGCTTTCTCATCAGCCGGCGCAGTTGCAGCAGGGGGGTCACCTAACGCTTTCCCAAGGACATAGTCCTTTTGTCCGCCAGACAGAATGATTCTTAGATTGCGGAACCAATTGGTGAAGTTAGACCCATTATTTCTAAGCTTTTCCTTCTCAGCAAAAACGTTGAAGTTGAAGTTGGACTTGGCCATGTGATCTACAGTATTTGCAAGTACAATTTAGACTATGTTCATGATAAAATAGTTCAACTTAATCAAATTACTAGATGAACTCCCACTAAATTCAACATCCCTCAAGTTGTTTAGTGAACACGATCCAAATTCACCACACCTAATCCGATCATCACGAGAAGAGATGTGGTTTCAATGGTGGACAACAAAGTGTCGATCATATCATTCATATGACTCATGCTTAACCTTTCGTTCTTGTGTTCCGAGGCCATGTCTGTACATGCTAGGCTCGTCAAGCTAGACCCAAGTATTTCTGCGTGTGCAAAACTGGCTTGCACCCGTTGTATGTGAGCGTAGAGTCTATAGCACCCGATCATCACGTGATGCTTGGACACGACGAACTTTCGCAACGGTGCATACTTGGGGAGAACACAGTTTTTATCTTGATCTTTAAGTGAGGAATCATCTTATAATGCTACCGTCGCGATCTAAGCATAATAAGATACATAAAGGGATAAACATCACATGCATATAACTTTATGTGACATGGTATAGCCAATCCTCGCGCAATGATCTCCATCTTGTGCGTTCCGGCATGATCTCCATCACTCCACCATGATTGCCTCCACCACGAATATCAACTACAACTATTGCTAACTACTTAGCGATAAAGTAAAGCTATTACATGGTGTATAAGAAGTTGACTCGCAGGTCATACACAATTATAAAGACAACCATATGGCTCCTGCCGGTTGTGTAGTCATCGACATGCAAGTCGTGAAACATTACAAAACATGATCATCGCATACAATATACACATCACATCTTGGGCCATACCATATCACAGAAAACACTCCCTGCAAAAACAAGTTAGACGCCTCTACTTTGTTGTTGCATGTTTTACGTGGCTTATGGGAGTAGATGCTAAGAACGATTCTTACCTACGGAAAGCCACAATGGTGATATTATGGTTGCCAAACTCCGGTGTTAATCCCATGACAACTATAGTGAGAGAAACTGACATCCACCAGCCGCATGTGTGGAACAAGCCACACGTCAAGTGCGGAGCCGGTCTCGCGAACGACGTCGCGTAAGGTTGGCCTGGACCGCTTCAATATCACTATCCCGCGTCATAAGAAGAACACAAACAAGAGGCTTGCAACAGAAAACATCAACGCCCGTAACAAGCATGTTGCGTTCTACTCGTGAAACACATCTACGCATAGATCTAGCTCTGATACCACTGAAGGGTTTCGCGGCATAGTAAATCAAAATTTTCTACGGAGCGAACAGAGGGAAAGCCAAGATCTAATCTAGGAGATGCAAACAACGAGAGAGATTGGATTATATCTTCATACCCTTGAAGATTCGCACAGCGAAACGTTCGTCGGAACGTGGGTGATGTAGTCGTACTCGCTTCTCCTCCTCGCGATCCGATCCGATCTAGCACCACAAGTGGCGGTGCCTCCGTGAGATGCACACGTGAAGCACCTCGACGTCTCCTCCTTCCTCGGACCAGCAAGTATGGTGGAGAGATAGATTGGATCTACAACACGACGGCGTGGTGTATATGGTGGAGAATTTCTGCAGCAGGGCTTCGCCTACAAACAGTCGGGAGGGAGAGAGGAAAGCTATCAAGGCGGCTAGGGTTTGGAGGATAGGTGTGGGGGGTTGGTGCGCCCCCACCCCTCTTTATATAGAGGGGGGGCGCAGCCCTATCCCCTCCCCCAAGCCCAAAGGATAAGGAGTGGGGGGGGGGCATGGACTCTCCCTCTTCTAGAAACCCTATCTCTAGTTTAAACGATTTAAACTCTCTAGGATCGGCTGGGCCCTATGGGGCCTTGTGCCCCTGGCCCAATGCGGCCAGGACTCTCCCTCATAGGCCCATGCCCCCTCCCGGAAGGTGGGGCCACGTTGGTCCCCTTCCAGAAGGTTCTAGAAGCTTCCGGTACAATACCGATTAACCCAGAACAATTCCGAACTCCAAAAACTGCACTGCCTTATATGAATCTTATTCTCCGGACCATTCCGGAACCTCTCGTGATGTCCCGGATCCCATCCGAGACTCCGAACAAAAATTCATAAACCAATTATCCAATCTATCCTAGCGTCAAGACACGTTAAGTGTGTGACCCTGCGGGTTCGAGAATATGCAGACATGATCTTCTATCAATAATCAATAGCGGGGTCTGGGCACCCATATTGACTCCCACACATTCATCGATGATCATATCGGATGAACCACGATGTCAGGATTCAAACAATCCCATATATATATTCCCTTCGTCTCGCGATATTTTACTTGCCCGAGATTCGATCGTCGGTACCGTCATACCTAGTTCAATCTCGTTCACAGCAAGTACTTTACTCGTTCCGTAATCCGATATCACTTTGTGATTAACTCCTTAACCACATGCTTGCAAGCGGTGTTGATATCGATTACCGAGTGGGCCGAAGTATATCTCTCCGACTTGGGAGGGACAAATTCCATCTCGATACATACAACCCAACAGATACTTTCCGATCACCTGAGAGACACCTTTATGATCACCCTCTCATAGTATGACATTTGATGACCTCAAAGCTTTCTTCCGATACCAGGGAGTTGTATTATCTCATGGTCTAAGGAATACAATATTTGACATAGGAAAAGCTACGCAAAGATGAACACGATGATACGATCTAATTGCTTCGCTTAGTTTGGGTCTGTCCATCATATCATTCTCCCAATGATATGATCTCATTATCAATTGACAACTCATGTCTATGGTTAGGAAACCTTAACCATCATTGATCAATGAGCTAGTCCTTAGAGGCGTACCAGGGACACGGTGTTGTTCACAAACCACACAAGTATTAATGTTTCCGCTTAATACAATTCTAGCATGGAATATAAACTTTATCATGAACAAGAATTATAATAATAACATCTTTATTATTGCCTCTAGGGCATAATTCCAACAGTGCCTCGGTTATCTCTAAACCCGAGCTCTTACTTGTGCACTTTACTTTGTGATAGCCTTCGTGCTTGAAGTATATATAGTTATTTGACTTGCTTAGCATAAGTTGTTGGTGAACATAGGTGAACCCTAGTTGTTCTTGGTCTTGTCCTTATCAAAGTAAACACTAGTTTAATTCCGCCTTTGTTGAGCAACTCTCAGAAAAGTTTTAATCGCTATTCACCCCCCCTCTAGGCGACATTTGTATCTTTCACTCGGTGTCTTGTACGTGTGTGCGAGCACGGATGCGTGGCTGATTTGCGGCGCTAGGACTTCCTCTCGATCTTGAGATCGGCAAGAGATCATCTACATCAACCACGATTTTAACTCGTTAAGATTTGTCGGTCTTCAAGGGTATGTTCTCTATGGATATACATCCACCCATTGTTTGTATCTAGTAGTAGATAGGAATTTTTTTGTTTTCTATCATGCGAACCCTTCAGTGGTATCAGAACCGGATCTATGCGTAGATGCTTTACACGGGTAGTACACATATGAGTATGTGGGCGATGATGATCATGTTATTGCTTCTTAGTTGTATTTTGGATATTGGTGGCATAGTGGGATGAAGCGGCCCGGACAAACTTTACATGTCCTCGCACATGAGACTTGTTCCACGCTTGACATGCAACTAGTTTTGCATAAGTGGCTAGTGGGTGTCTGTCTCTCCTACTATAGTCAATATCTAATTTGCAAAGAGTTGTCAACAATTTGGTTATCCTCGTTGTGGTTCATGTTCGTAGGTAAGAACGGTTCTATCTTCGAAAGCCCTAAGCCACATAAAACTTGCAATGGATAAATTAGAGGCGTCTAGTTTAGATTGTTGCTGGGCTAGTGTTATGATATAGTGATGTTGTAAGTAGAAGTATGAGATGATACTCTTACAACACACATAACGTGTAAGTTCCATAGACCTTGGCCTTACACATAAAGGTATGATAGTGATCATACCAAGGAGCACATGATGGAGATCATATGCGGGAACCATATCATTTCACTTACAAACATGTGATGTTTGATTGCATCTTATATTGCTTGTTTGGCGTTTTATTAGCATAATAAGACGATCCCTCATTTAAATATCAAGATAAGAATGTGTTCTTCCTTAAGTATGCACCAATTATGTTTCGTCGCTCCAAGACATCACGTGATGATCGGTTGTTCTTGGATCCACGACCATATTACGGGTGTAAGATAGTTACACATGTGAATACTAAGGTTCTCACTTGGCGAGCCTAGCATGTACAGACATGGCATCGGAACACGGACCGAAAGGTTAAGCATGAGTCATATGGTAGATATGATACCCATTTGATGCTCGCCTTTGAAACTACACCGACTCACGTTATGATCGGACTTGGTGTAGTGGATTTGGTTCATGTAATTACCAAAAAGGCACGAGAGATGTCATTTTGAGTGGGAGTTCATTCATAATGTGGATTAGTTGAACTTAATATATCATAAACTTAGTCTAAACTTTAAAAATTCTGTTGTAGATGGCACCACCTGCTTTTAATTTCAATGTGTTCATGAAGAAAGAGAAACTTGCAATGAAAGGTAGCAACTTTACCAAATGGGCCATGAGTTTGAGGATTCTCCTCTCTACTGCACAAAAGAAATATGTGCTAGAAGCGCTGCTAGGCCCCCCCACCTTTCGATGATGCCCCTGACGAGGAGAAGAATGTCTATCCGACTCGTCAGGAGGACTACAACTTAGTTCATTGCGGCATATTGTATGGGCTAGAGCCAGAACTTCGAAAGCGTTTCGAAACGGCGATGCATTTGATACAATGGGTGAGTTGAAAATGATTTTCGACACACATGCTGCTATAGAGAGATACAATGCTTCAGAAAAGTTCTTTAGCTGCATGATGGAAGAGCACATCTCCGTAAGTGAGCATGTACTCAAGATGTCGGGTTACGCCGATAAGCTTGTGTCCTTGGGAATATCGATTCCCATTGACTTAGGCATCCATCGTGTTTTGCAGTCTCTGCCACCTAGCTATAAGAGCTTTGTGATGAACTATAATATGCAAGGCATGAAGAAGTCTCTCCCCGAGCTTTTGTCAATGCTTAAAACTGCAGAAGTGGAGATCAAGAAGGAACATCAAGTGTTGATGATCAATAAGAACACTGGTTTGAAGAAAGACAAGAAGGGAAAACAGAAGGGAAGTAAGGGCGGCAAGTCGGTTGCCGTGCCTGAAAATAAACCCCGAGTTGGACCTAAGTCTGATACCGAGTGCTATTATTATAAGGGGACTGGCCACTGGAAGCGCAACTGCCCCAAGTATTTAGCATACAAGAAGTCCGGCAAGGCAAACAAAGGTATATATGATATACATGTTATTGATGTGTACTTGACTAGTACTCGCAGTAGCACCTGGGTATTTGATACCGGTTCAGTTGCTAATATTTGTAACTCGAATCAGGGGCTACGAAACAAGCGACGGCTAGCAAGGGGTAAGGTCAAGATGCGTGTCGACAATGGATCAAGTGTTGATGTGATCGCCGACGGAACGCTACCTCTCCACTTACCATCGGGATTCGTAATAAACTTGAATAATTGTTATCTCGTGCCTGCACTGAGCATGAACATTGTATCTGGATCGTGTTTGATACGAAGTGGTTATTCATTTAAATCCGAGAACAATGGTTATTCTATTTATATGAATGAAATCTTTTATGGTCATGCACCGATGATGAATGGTTTATTTCTGTTGGATCTCAATAATAGTGATATACATATTCATAATGTTGATTCTAAAAGAATTAAACTTAATGATGATATAGCCGCATATATGTGGCACTGCCGTCTAGGTCATATTAGCGTTAAACACATGAAGAAGCTCCATTCGGATGGACTTTTGGAATTACTTGATTTTGAATCATTTGATACATGTGAGCCATGCCTTATGGGCAAGATGACTAGAACGCCGGTTTCCGGTTCAATGGAACGGGTGACAGATTTATTGGAAATCATACATTCTGATGTATGTGGTCCAATGAGTGTATCGGCGCGAGGTGGATATCGTTATTTTGTTACTTTCATGGATGATTTGAGTAGATACGGTTATATCTACTTGATGAAACACAAGTCTGAAACCTTTGAAAAGTTCAAGGAATTTCAAAGTGAAGTAGAAAATCATCGTAATAGAAAGATCAAATGTCTACGGTCCGACAGTGGAGGTGAATATCTAAGTTACGAGTTTAGCACTCATATGAAAGAGTGTGGAATTGTTTCACAACTCACACATGTTGGAACACCATAGCGAAATGGTGTGTCAGAACGTCGTAATCATACTTTATTGGATATGGTTCGATCTATGATGTCTCTGACGGACTTGCCGTTGTCATTTTGGGGTTATGCACTAGAAACTGCTGCATTCACTTTAAATCGGGCATCGTCTAAATCCGTTGAAAAGACAACGTATGAATTGTGGTTTGGAAACAAACCTAAGCTGTCATTTCTTAAAGTTTGGGGATGCGATGTTTATGTGAAGAAACTTCAACTGGATAAACTTGAACCCAAAGCGGAAAAATGCGTCTTCATAGGATACCCTAAGGAAACAATTGGGTATTTCTTCTATCACAGATCCAAGGGCAAGGTTTTTGTTGCCAAGAATGGATCCTTTCTAGAGAAAGAGTTTCTCGCAAAAGGCGTGTATAGTCGGAAGTTAGAACTCAAAGAGGTTATTGAACCTTCTCTTCAAAGTATGGCGAGTAGCGCAGTGCCAGAAGTTGTTCCGGAGTTGGCTTCACCAGTTGAAGAAGGAACTAATGATAATGATCATGAAACTCCGAAAGAGAGTACTATCGAACCTCGTAGGTCTAGAAGGACGCGTGCAGCTTCCGAGATGTACGGAAACCCTGTCATGAATTTCATGGTTGATGAAAATGATGACCCTGCGACGTATGAAGAAGCGATGATGAGCCCGGATTCCGACAAATGTTTAGAAGCCATGAAATCTGAGATGGAATCCATGTATGAAAATCAAGTCTGGAACTTGGTGGACTTACCTCACGACCAAAAGGCCGTGGAGAATAAATGGATTTTCAAAAGAAAAACTGATGCTGATGGTAATGTGACCGTCTATAAAGCTCGACTTGTCGCAAAGGGGTTTCGACAAATTCAAGGAGTTGACTACGATGAGACATTCTCTCTCGTAGCGATGCTAAAATCAGTTAGGATTTTGTTATCAATTCTGCATATTTGATTATGAGATATGGCAGATGGATGTCAAAACCGTGTTCCTCAATGGTAATATTGAAGAAGAGTTGTATATGATATAACCAAATGGTTTTGTCGATCCTAAGGATGTTAACAAGGTGTGCAAGCTTCAGCGATCCATCTATGGACTGAAGCAAGCATCACGAAGTTGGAATCTCCGCTTTGATGAGGTGATCAAAGAGTTTGGATTTGTCCAAACTTATGGAGAAGCTTGTATTTACAAGAAAGTGAGTGGGAGCAATGTGGAATTTCTGATATTATATGTGGATGACATATTATTGATTGGAAATGATATAGATCTTTTAAATAGTGTTAAAAGTTATCTAAAAAGCAAATTTTCAATGAAGGACCTAGGTGAAGTGTCATACATATTAGGCATAAAGATCTATAGAGATAGATCTAGGCGCCTAATAGGGCTATCACAAAGTACATACCTTGATAAGATTTTAAAGAAGTTTAAAATGGACGAAAGTAATAAGGGGTTCTTACCTATGTTGCAAGGCAAGACATTGAGTAAGACTCAAAGTCCGGCTACGGCGGAAGAAAGAGTCTATGCTTCAGCCATAGGCTCTATAATGTATGACATGCTATGTACAAGACCGGATGTGGAATATGCTTTTAGTTTGACTAGTAGGTACCAATCGGATCCAGGTTCGGAATATTGGATAGCGGTTAAGAATATCCTTAAGTACTTGCGAAGAACTAAGGATATCTTTCTTGTATACGGAGGTCAAGAAGAGCTCGTCGCTAAGTGTTATGTCGACGCTAGCTTTGACACCGATCCGAATGACTCTAAGTCTGAATCCGGATACGTATTTCTCATGAATGGTGGAGAAGTTAGTTGGAGGAGTTCCAAACAACCCGTGGTGGCGGGATCAACAACGGAGGCCGAATATGTTGCTGCTTCGGAAGCAGCTCAGGAAGCAGTTTGGATGAAGGAGTTCATATCCGAACTAGGTGTGGTTGCAAACACGTTGGACCCAATGGTGATATATTGTGACAACAATGGTGCCATTGCCAATGCCAAAGAACCAAGGTCTCACAAGTATTCCAAGCATATTGAGCGCCGGTTTCACTCCATCCGTGAACATGTCAAGGATGGAGATATAAAGATTTGTAAAGTACATACAGATCTCAATGTAGCAGATCCGTTGACTAAAACTCTCCCTAGAGCAAAACATGATCAACACCAGAACTCCATGGGTGTTAGATTCATCACTATGTAACTAGATTATTGTCTCTAGTGCAAGTGGGAGACTGAAGGGAATATGCCCTGAGAGGCAATAATAAAGTGTTTATTATGTGTATTCCAAGTATATGATAGATGTTTATTTTGCATGCTATAAATGTATTAATACGGAAACATTAATACATGTGTGTTTAATAAACAAACAGAAAGTTCCTAGTTATGCCTCTCTCATAAACTAGCTCGTTGATTAACAAGATGATCAAAGTTTCCTTATCATAGACATTGGATGTTGTTAATAACGAGGTCATAACATTAGTGTAATGGTGTGATGAACATTCATCCGAAGTATAGAATTACGATCAAAGTCATTGAGTTTATATTGCTATAACAACTTACGAAGTGATCCTAATCCTTAGACCATGAGATCATGTCAATCACTAACACCGGAAGAGTTTCTTGATAACATCAAACGTCACACCGTAACTGGGTGATTATAAAGATGAGTTCAGAACTACTAAAGTGTTATGTTGAGGCCCATGGATCGAGAGTGGAATTTGTTCATCTCGATGACGGATAGATATACTCTGGGCCCTCTCGGTGATATCACATTAGTTAGCTTGCAAGCAAGTGATTTGATCACTAGAATGTTATATCACGGGAACGAGAAAAGCGTGCATGTCAGTAACGAGATCAAACTAGGTTTGGAGATACCGATGATCGAATCTCGGACATGTAATATATCGCAAAACAAAAGGATTAAGATACTAGAGTAAAAGGTTCCGACGATCACAAGAAAGTCATCGTTGAATGTGTGGGAGTCAGTATGGGTCTCCAGATCCCGCTTCTTATTAGTGATCGGAGAAGAGTCTCGATCATGTCCGCATTATTCATGAACCGTAGGGTGTCACACTTAAGAGACACCGACATCCAAATGGAGCAAAAGTTTCATGCCAGAAAGAATAACAAGCGCAGGAATTTATTTCACTAGATACCGAAACAGGTTTTCGGGTGAAATTGCAGAAAGTGTTTTTGCATGTGAAATGAAATACTAGCAAGGGGTTATATGTGAATGTTTGTCAGTAAAGTAATTGATAAAATTCTGAATAAATAGAAGGAGTTTAAATTAATGAGAGTTTGCATTAAATTTGGTGGAAATTTAGTGGGAATTTGAGTGGGATTTTGAGTGGAGGGAATTGAAAGGATTTTTGTGAGTGGAGTGTCCACCCACATGAATGAGGGGAGGGAAAGGGGGCAACCCCCATGCGTCGGCCACCACCTTGGGGTTCCCCTCCCCTCTCCTAATAAAAGGCACCCCCTCCTCACTTCTTACTCACACCTCCTCGTGAAGGATCTCTCCCCCTCTAGAATTTATCCCCCATGGTATCGGACTAGCAAGATACATGTTCCCGGTGTCTATTGGGCAAGAAAGAGTTGTGCTTCTGCTGCATCGTTGGAGCGAGGAGGCGGATGTTGCTCGGTGTCTTGTACGTGTGTGCGAGCACGGATGCGCCGCTGATTTGCGGCGCCAGGACTTACTCTCGATCTTTAGATCGGCAAGAGATCGTCTACATCAACCACGAGTTTAACTCGTTAAGCTTTGTCGGTCTTCAAGGGTATGTTCTCTACGGATATACATCCGCCTGTTGTTTGTATCTAGTAGTAACTAGATGTCAGATATATTAGGCACAATTCGAGATGGATACAAATTGCACACATTACAAAAAATTAAAATGGGGAACATAGAAAAACGTTCGACAGAATGATCACAAGGTAAGGTGCGGGAGGATCAATGAGAATAGTACACAGCCATCCAAATGGGGTAAACACCTCTACGGCCATTGAACCATCAATCCCTCATAGATATTTATCCCAACACAACCAAAATGCTACCCACCAAGATACATAACTTAAATGTTCTATGTATACCATGTAACTAGCTGTCAGATATATTAGAAAAAATTCGAGATGGATACAAATTGCACACATTACAAAGAACTAAAATGGGAAACATAGAAAAATGTTCGACAGAATGATCACAAGGTAAGGTGCGGGAGGATCAATGCGAATATTACACAGCCATCCAAATGGGGTAAACAACTCTATGGCCATTGAACCATGAATCCCTCATAGCTCTTTATCCCAACACAACCAAAATGCTACCCATCAAGATACATAACTTAAATGTTCTATGTATACCATGTAACTAGCTGTCAGATATATTAGGCACAATTCGAGATGGATACAAATTGCACACATTACAAAAAGTAAAATGGGGAACATAGAAAAACGTTCGACAGAATGATCACATGGTAAGGTGTGGGAGGATCAATGCGAATAGTACACAACCATCCAAATGAGGTAAACACCTCTACGTCCATTGAACCATCAATCCCTCATAGCTCTTTATCCTAACACAACCAAAATGCTACACACAAAGATACATAACTTAAATGTTCTATGTATACAATGTAACTAGCTGTCAGATATATTAGGCACAATTCGATATGGATACAAATTGCACATATTACAAAAAAGTAAAATGGGGAACATAGAAAAACATTCGACAAAATGATCACAAGGTAAGGTGCGGGAGGATCAATGCGAATAGTACACAACCATCCAAATGGGTTAAACACCTCTACGACCATTGAGCCATCAATCCCTCATAGCTCTTTATCCCAACACAACCAAAATGCTACCCACCAATATACATAACTTAAATGTTCTAAGTATGCCCTGTAACTAGCTGTCTGGTATATTAGGCACAATTCAAGATGGATACAAATTGCACACATTACAATAAAGTAAACTGGGGAACATAGAAAAATGTTCGACAGAATGATCACAAGGTAAGGTGTGGGAGGATCAATGTGAATATTACACAACCATTCAAGTGGGGTAAAGACCTACGGCCATTGAACCATCAATCCCTCATAGCCCTATAACCCAACACAACCAAAATGCTACCCACCAAGATATATAACTTAAATGTTCTATGTATACCCTATAACTAGATTCAGATATATTAGGCACAATTCGAGATGGATACAGATTGCACACATTACAAAAAAGTAAAATGGGAAAATAGAAAAACGCTCGATAAAATGATCACAAGGTAAGGTGTGGGAGGATCAATGCGAATAGTGCACAGCCATCCAAATGGGGCAAACACCTCTACGGCCATTGAACCATCAATCCTTCATAGCTCTTTATCCCAATGATGACCCACAAGTGTAGGGGATCCCAATAGTCTTCACGGGTAGTATTACCCAATTTATTGATTCGACACAAGGAGATCCAAAGAATACTTGCAAGCCTTAACAACTGAGTTGTCAATTCAGCTGCATCTGGAAATAGTTCTTGCTCACAGAAGTTTATCAGTAGCAACAGTTTGTAGTAGAAACAACAAAGCAACAACAACAGTGGAACAACAGCAATAGTAACAGTAACAACAAACAGTGGGATTCGAGTGCGGTAGGCATAGGGATGGATGGACGGGCGTTGCATGGACGAGTCTAAACATGTAACTTCAAGAACTAGGGCATTTCAGATAGATAATAACAAGCATACAAGTACTAAACAATCCTAGGCATGTGCTCCAAATATAGTCATACGTGCTCGCAATGAGAACTTACACAACATCTTCTGTCCAGCCAGCCCGTGGCAGCGGGGCCTCTAGGGAACTACTGACAATTAAGGTGCTCCTTTTAATAGAGCACCGGAGCAAAGCATTAGCACTCCGTGAACACATGTATGCTCACACCACAGCCATCCCCTCCGGTTGTCCAAATTATTGTCACTTTGGGGCCTTTGGATCGGGACAATGATATGTGTACACAACTTGCAGATAAGATCACAAACAATATTATCATAATGATTCAATAATAAGTTCAGATCTGAGATCATGGCACTCGGGCCCTAGTAACAAGCATTAAGCACAACAAGTTGCAAAAAAGTCAAATAGCACTAATAGAGTTACTAGGCACTATGACCTAACAATCATATTTGATTACATAATAGAACTCATCCAATCCCTACAATCCCCAAGCCTAAAGTGGGGGATTACTCACTCATGGATGAGGGAAACATGGATGGTTGATGGAGATGCGTTGGTGATGACGATGGCGATGATCCTCTCCAAATCCCCCGTCCCGGCAGGGTGCCAGAACGGAGTTTCTGGATCCGAATCTTAGTTTCTGGTGGCGGCGGCATAGCGGAACTCTTTCTGGATAACTATCGAACCCTTCTCGGTTTTTAGGTCGAAAGGCAACTTATAGGCGCAGAGGGAGGCCGAGGGGGTGCCTGGGGTGGCTGCACCCCCCCCAGGCGCGACCAGTGGTGGGCCCGCGTCTGGCATGGGTGTGGGCCCCCAGACCCCTTCTCCGTCTCGTCTTCTGGCTCCGTGGATCTTCTGGTGAAATATAATTTTTGGCATATTTTCTGGGATTTTTACTGATAGTTGATTTTCTGCACCAAAACTAGACACCAAGGTAATTCTACTGAAAACAGCGTCAGTCTGTGTTAGTTGTATCCAAATCACATAAGTTTAGACTATAAACAATAGCAAAGTGTTCGAGAAAGTAGATACGTTTTGGACGTATCAACTCCCCCAAGCTTAGCTTATTGCTTGTCCTCAAGCAATTCAGTTGAAAATTGAGTGTGATAAAAGAACTTTTACGAACTCTTTTCTTCATATGATGTATATATTCTCAGCACAGGAGTAGATTCTTAGACAATTCATAATAAGAGGTATGCAACTAAGTCTACTCAATAGTCATTGCAAGCTATGAAGAGAAACCAACTCAATAATAATAAGTAGCAAGAAACATAAACATAAGCAACATTGCAATGCTCATAATAAGGTATGATAGAGTGGTATCTCGCTTGTCTTTATTTGAAGAGCACAATATAAATGCCAAGGCACCTCTGAAGTTCACATGAAGACTAGAAGTAAAGATATCAGAGATACAAGCATCAAAGTCATGACATAATTAACCAAGTTTTGGAACAAACACAAGAATGACAACTATGCTCTCAAGAAGGTGCTCATAGAATAGGTGGTGACTCAACAATGTTGTGAAAAGGTTTTGAAAAGTTTGAAAGGCTTCCAAATGCTGAAAGGAAGGTACTCATTAGCTTTGAGCTCTCATTGCCCCTATCATAGGCATCTTCATGTGGTTAAGGTGAAAGTGAGGTCCACTCTGAATCATACGCTTGACAGACCATAAACTGGAAATCCCAAGTCCCTTGAGTACGAGGGCTGCTCCGCATGCTACTCAACTTTGGTTTCCTGTAAGTTCTTGTCATTGTAAATACATGCATATCATAGAGAACCGCCAACAGGGTACCCCTTGCACATGATACATGAGCTATCCCGTGATCAAAATGGCAAGGCAAGCAGACAATGAGCATCTCAGCGATCCTTTTTATTTACTATGTGTATAGCTTTTTATTGAGGATGCTTCATAAATGCTCATTATGATGATGTTGCAAGTTTCCACCATGATTAGGCATGGCTTAGGCTAGCGGCCCAGGCGTTTTTCTAACACAATGTATAGACTCCATGAACTCAAAGTGTCGAAAGCGTTCCCCGTGACAGCACGGTTCTACTGACTCCCAGCATATAATTTGCAAGCATATAACTTTCATGGACATGTCACAATGTTTCAGGATTATTAAGTGCAAGGAATAAAGTGTGCCATCAAGTTCGTGAGAGCTTTACTAACTAACTTTCTAAAAAAAGACAAACATTTTATTTTGGAAGAAAACATGGCATATAGAATATGCACTGAAATAGCAAATGATGCTAATAGGTAGGTATGGTGGACACTGTTGGCAATATTGGTTTTGGGGAGTTGGAAGCACAGGTAGAGATTACTCAGTGCAAGTGAAGGCTACCAATACAAAGGGAGCGACAAACCAGAGAGCAATAACTGTTATAATCATGCTTGCAACAAAACAGGACTAATTATGGCATGAAAGTGATACGAGAACTCTGAGGCAAAATAAATCATCGAGGCTTACTGACTATTGATTAGTCATATGCATGAGTAAGCATGTGCCAAGTCGATTCATATGAACAGTTAGAGGAGGATACCACAATGTCATGCCAAAGTATGAATAAAACAATGCAAGCAAACATTCATATGACATGCTACAAACTATTAGCAATATGGAGCTAATCACAATCAAGCAAGAACTACTAAGCATCCATAATGACATACACCTTACACAAACAGGCTAAGCGTGCTCACAATGATGAGTATATGTACAAAAATGAAAACAAATAGAGTTCGTTACCAGCCTCTTACCACTCCTAGAGTTGTCTTAATCTTCATTATTGCTCTTCACTTGTGTGACTTGAATGATAACATGAAACCAAAATCCACTGAGGACAGCCGAACCTTGCAAAGAACTCACAAAACCAAAGAAGAACGACAAATATATTTGGTGTTTTCAATTTTTTTAGAAACAAGCAAATAAAGAAAAACCAAACAAGAGGCAAACAAAACAAAAGAAACACACAAAGAAAACTATTTTTGGATTTTTTTTATTTTTAAGGCAAACCAAAACCAAAAGGCAAAGAAACAAACCAAGAGAAACAACGAAAATATTTTTGGTACTTTTGTGTTTTTGAGAAAGAAGCAACAAAAACCAAAAAGAAAGCAAAACAACGGATATACAAAGAACCGACCGAACATGATATATAGATGAGTGTGATGTCGGTATACCTCCCCCCAAGCTTAGGCTTTTGGCCTAAGTGGGGCTCAATAGTGCGGGTAGTAACCCCAAGCTGGTGGCTCATCATAGGAATGATCATAGTCAGGCGCTTGCGATGAAGAAGAAGACGCGCCCCAATCAAATGAGGGCTGCTGGTATGAAGACTCTCCCAAGTTGGAGGGCTGAACCGAATCGTCTTCGGCATCCTCTTGAACATTCTCCTCTTGCTGGGGGAGCTCCGCCACATAAGTGTCAAACTCTTCCTCCGTGAGCGACCATCCTTGCCTGTTATCAAAGTTAAACAAAGCAGGTGCGGGCAAATAAACTATTTTCTCAGTCCTACCCTTCCTCCGACCTTGCTAGGAAAAATATACTTCATACGGTAAACTTCTTACATTAGCCCCCAAGGAATGAAAACCATGCTGAATCATGGATTCGATATCAAGCCTCTCTATGGGGAACTGAAAATCTGAATAGTGAGGCTCTAAACCATGGAAATTTAGCAACCTAGAAGCAATGAGACCTCCACAAATTCCACCCTTCTCGCGGTTGGTGGTGAGACGGTGAGCTATCAGAGCACCCAGGCTATAAGATCTATTCCTATTCAAAGCAGTTGTGATAAAAGCTAGATCAAAAGAAGATAACTTTCTAGCAATCTTTCTAGCAAGAACGCACTTGGTAATGAAATAGGCAAAGTATCTAATGGCCGGGAACTGAATGTTCTGAATTTTACCACTTTCCTTTGAGAAGTCGAAACCTTGGCAAATCTCATCATATAAATCCATAAGCGACTTGGGCCTCTCCTTGATCTTATCACAAGATCCCCACTGAGGTACTCTAATTGCTACACAAAAATTAGCAAAAGGCAGGTCGACGGGTATATTATATATTCTGTAATGGACCATGGGATTAGATGTAGACCAAGTGAACTGGAAGTCCTGCACAAAAGCCATGGTTAGATTAACAAATTGAAATGGTTCACCTTCAACAAAGTGTTCCAACCCTGCATTGGCAATCAAAGTTTGGAAATCCTGGGAGATTCCCGCAGTTCTCATAAATTCCTGGCATGGATATATGGAAGGAAAAACTGCCTCCTCACGATGAACCTTCATTGGCTCAGGCAGCATCAAGTCATATTGATTCAGTGGATAAGTACTCATCTTCCTTGCTGAAATTTGTAGACAAACATCAAACCAAGTGATTTCTAAGTTAATAAATGATGAGCAACTACTATAGGAACTTGCTATAGGACTACACATGCATCAAAATAAAGTTCCTAAGCATAGAACAGGCATGCAAGCTCAAACAACCTAACACCTATAGTAGCAAAATACTCAAGATACAATCTACCAATCACAAATATAATTGGACAAGTGGAGGAGGCACATACCAAGGAGCAAACCCTCAAAAATTCAGCACTTGAGATGGGCTGAACAAGGAGACCGAAAATTGCGAGCAAGAATAGCAAGAACTCGAGCTTGATCAAGTTTTCCGGTGTTTTTCGGAAGAGCGAAAGAAGGTGGCTTCAAGGAGGCAGCCTGGAGGGTCCCAGGTGGGCCAAACCCCCCTAGGCGCCACCCATAGGTAGGTCGCGCCTACCATGGGTGTGGTGGCCTGGGGTGGCCCCCTAGGTCACTCCAGGTGTCCCTCTGCCCCTTTTTTCGAGGAAAAAATTATTTTAAAATTTCTAGGATTTTCAAGAAATTTTAATTTTGGCCAATTTTCAGAGTATGAAAATTGATTTTCTCGCAAAAACATTTTTTTCAGAAGAAGGAAAAGCAAACAAAAACCAAACTACAGCAGCTCTAAGACACTCTAACAAGAAAACAACTAACTAACAAGAGCAAAAGCAAAGACTAGGAAGGAGAAAAGTAAAAGGGAGCAAGTATAACAACAATGAAAACATTATTTTGTTCATTAAAATCCTTTTGTTAACAAGGTTGATCAAGTCTTGTTACCAAAACAATCTTAAATGAGACAAAACTTTGTATTCCACCAAGTGATTATGTTACCTCAAGCTTGATAGCAATAGTCTCAATCATAATAGTTTCAACATTTTATTGTGGAATGGGACAATATATTTATCCAACCTTGATGCTCTCAATATTTTCAATGGAATTCAGGCAATAGCTTTTAACAACCTTCTTGGGGAAATAAACAGTGTGCTCCTTGTCATTAATATTGAATGTTACTTTTCCTTGATTACAATTGATGACAGCACCTGCAGTGTTAAGGAAAGGTCTCCCAAGAATAATAGACATATTATCATCTTTAGGCATCTCAAGCACAACAAATCAGTTAGAACCAAGCAATTATGAGCTACTTGCACAGGAACATCTTCACATATACCAACATGAATAGTAGTTGACTTATCAACCATTTGCAAAGATATATCAGTTGATATCAACTTATCTAGCTGGAGTCTCTTATAGAGAGAAAAAGGCATAACACTAACTCTAGCTCCCAAATCACATAAAGCAGTTCTAACATAATTATTCTTAATGGAAGGAATAGTTGGTATACCTGGATCGCCAAGTTTCTTTGGAACCTTACCATTGAATGAGTAATTAGCAAGCAAAGTAGAAATCTCCTCATTAGGAATCTTCCTTTTATTAAAGACAATATCCTTCATATACTTTGAATAAGGAGGCAACTTAATAGCATCAGTCAAAGGAATTTGCAAAAATAAAGGCTTCATCCACTCACAAAACTTGCTGTAGTGTTCTTCCTCCTTTGACTTGTGTTTCTTACCTGGAAAAGGCATAGGTTTCTGCATCCAAGATTCTCTCTCCTTACCATATTTATTAGCAATAAAGTCTTCCTTAGTGTACCTAGTGTTCTTAGTGTGCTTCTCAGGTTCTTCCTCAACTTCTCCCTCAGGAGCATCATTTTTATCATTACCGCTCTCAGTTTCAGCCAATGGTAAGGAAATCGGTAATCGTTAACTGCTCGGTTGTCCTGGGAGTAGCGACTAATCAGAATTCGTACGATTAACTGATTTAATCGGTCGGCTATTAATCGGTGCAACCTACAAAAATTAGCACTTAAAACATATATGACTCCTCTTGCACCTCAACCACCTACCATATTAAAGGCATCCTCGAGCTCCCGGATAAGATCCTCAAGGAGCTCGAGCTCTTGTATCTAAGGTCTGATCGGCAACTACGAGGAACTGGATGGTGGTGGCAGAAATCGAGCTCCTGGAGGCAGGGATCAAGCGGGAGCTTCGAAAAACCTACTTCATTGGGGCAGGCTAGCGGATGGATGGGCGATATGTATTGATAATCTTGCAACTTTTTTGAACAAGTTTAGTAGTTAATCGGGAACATACCTAGTAATCGGAGTGTCAGACCTATTAATCGGGCTAAACGATTAACACAAACGATTAGTGGTAATCGACACGGTCAGGTCCCTAGTAGCGACTAATCGGCCTATTAATCGATGATTCGGCCTATTTTTTGAACAGTGTTTCAGCATCAGAGACAGATATACTATTAGGATCTACAACAGGTTCAAGTGGTTCCTCAACTATTCTATATTTATTTTTCTTTCTCTTACGAGGACTCCCACTATGTTCTTGTTGGGAATCCTGCTCAATTCTTTTAGGGTGTCCTTCAGGATATAAAGGATCTTGAGTAGCTATACCACTCCTAGTTCTAATTCCATAAGCATGTTTATCTCCTGAGGCATTAACTAGCATATCCTTGTGTACCTTAGCAAGTTGATACAGTTGGGTTTGAACCATTTGAAAGTGTTTACAAAGCATTTTAATATCATTAGAAGTTGTTTCCACAATATCTTTCAACTCTTTAATAGCTCTAGAGTTTTCCAATAAATGATTCTGAACTTGTTTATTAAAATTACCTTGCTTAACAATAAAAATGTCAAGTTCCTCTAAACATTGATCAGGAAGCTTATCATAAGGAATATCACCTTCATCAAAGTGTTGGAGAGAGTGTACCTCAATAGTGGATGAGTGGGGAATTGGCTTGCATAATTCTTCTATAGGAGGTAGATTCTTCACATCTTCAGCTGTAATACCTTTTTCCTTTAGACATTTCTTAGCTTCCTTCATCACTTCATCATTTAATGCAATACCTCCTCTTTTCTTTGGTGTTGGTGTTGGAATTGGTTCAGGCATATCTGGTTCAGGAGTAATAGGCTCAGGTGTATTTAGCTCAGTTGAAGTCCAATCATCATAATTCTTGCTTATTTTAGCCATTAATTCTTCAGCATCTGTAGGAGTTCTTTTCCTGAAAACACAATCAAGAAAGCTATCTAGGTATGTCCTAGAATCATCAGTTAATCCATTATAATAAATATCAAGCAACTCATTCTTAAGTAATGGACATCCAGGATGTGCATGAATCAAGGCACAAAACCTTGTCCATGACTCAGGCAATTTCACTTCTTCTCCCTGTTTAAAATCAAAAAGTCTCTGCAAAGCAACATGTCCATCATTAGGAGGAAAATATTTCTGGAAGAAATAAGCAATCAAACAATCAGGGCTATCAATGGAACCATGAGGTAATCTATTAAACCAAGCCCTAGCTTCTCCTTTTAGCGAAAAAGGGAAGATCTTAGTAACAAAGTACTTGTGCATCTTAAAATCATCAGAGAATAAAGCACTCATAGTAGAAAGCTCATTCATATGAGCCACAACACTCTCATTTTCAGTCCCACAGAAAGGTTCTTTATCAACAATATCTAAATAGGACAAATCAAGAGAGAAATCATAATCTTTATCTTTAATATCAATGGGAGAGGTGGCAAACTTAGGATCAGAGGACAGTTTAGGCATAATGGTGCGTCTAGCAAGGAGACTCTTAATAGCACTAGTACCATGTGTGTTTCGGCACTCTTCAACAAAATCATCAGTGAACTCAATGTAACCATCATTAATATCATAACTCTCACTAGACTCAGGTGAGCTAACAGGTGTAATAGTATCTTCACTAGGAGTTTCGGTATTTCCTAGGCTAGCCATAGTAGCATCTAGAAAAGGACCTAATTAACCACTCGCATCAAGCACAATAGAAGTAACATCATGAGTATCAAAAGCAGTTTCAGACTCAGCAGTAGTAGCAGTGTGTGTAGCATGAGTATGTGGTGGTGGTGTAACAAGCTTACTTATAACAGACAGTGAATCAAGAGCAGCAGAGGTGTTTAGGACTGTACCTCTTCTTGTAGTGGATGGTAAAATAGGGACCTTTCCATCACGAGTCTTCCCCATGATGAAAGGAGTAGAAGTGAACAATAATAGATCCAAGTGAACTTACAAATAAAGCTATGCTCCCCGGCAACGGCGTCAGAAAATAGTTTTGATGACCCACAAGTATAGGGGATCGCAACAGTCTTCGCGAGTAGTATTACCCAATTTATTGATTCGACACAAGGGAGCCAAAGAATACTTGCAAGCCTTAACAACTGAGTTATCAATTCAGCTGCACCTGGAAATAGTTCTTGATCACAGAAGTTTATCAGTAGCAAAAGTTTGTAGTAGCAACTGCAACGGTGGAACAAGAGCAATAGTAATAGTAACAGCAAACAGTGGGATTCGAATGTGGTAGTCATAAGGATGGATGGACGGGCGTTGCATGGACGAGTCTAAACATGTAACTTCAAGAACTAGGGCATTGCAGATAGATAATAACAAGCATCCAAGTACCAAACAATCCTAGGCATGTGCTCCAAATATAGTCATACGTGCTCGCAATGAGAACTTGCACAACATCTTCTATCCAGCCAGCCCGTGGCAGCGGGGCCTCTAGGGAACTACTGGCAATTAAGGTGCTACTTTTAATAGAGCACCGGAGCAAAACATTAACACTCCGTGAACACATATAATCCTCACACCACAGCCATCCCCTCCGGTTGTCCGAATTATTGTCACTTTGGGGCCTTTGGATCCGTACAATGATATATGTACACAACTTGCAGATAAGATCACAAACAATACTATCATAATGATTCAATAATAAGTTCAGATCTAAGATCATGGCACTCGGGCCCTAGTGACAAGCATTAAGCACAACAAGTTGCAAAAAAGTCAAATAGCACTAATAGAGATACTAGGCACTATGCCCTAACAATCATATTCAATTACATATAGAACTCATCCAATCCCTACCATCCCCAAGCCTACAGCGGGGTATTACTCACTTATGGATGAGGGAAATATGGATGGTTGATGGAGATGCGTTGGTTATGACGATTGCGATGATCCTCTCCAAATCCCCCATCCCGGCAGGGTGCCAGAACGGAGTTTTTGGATCCGAATCTTGGTTTCTGGTGGCGGCGGTGTAGCGGAACTCTTTCTAGAAAACTATCGAACCCCCCTCGGTTTTTAGGTCGAAAGGCAACTTATAGGCGCAGAGGGAGGCCGAGGAGGTGCCTGGGGTGGCTGCACCCCCCTAGGCGCGGCCAGTGGTTGGCCCGCGCCTGGCATGGGTGTGGGCCCCCCAGGCCCATTATCCGTCTCGTCTTCTAGCTCCGTGGATCTTTTGGTGAAATATAATTTTTGGCATATTTTCCAGGATTTTTCCTGATAGTTGATTTTCTGCACAAAAACTAGACACCAAGGTAATTCTGCTGAACAGCGTCAGTCCGTGTTAGTTGTATCCAAATCACATAAGTTTAGAAGAGAAACAATAGCAAAGTAGATACGTTTTGAACGTATCACCCAACACAACAAAAATGCTACGCACCAAGATACATAACTTAAATGTTCTATGTATACCCTATAACTAGCTGTCAGATATATTAGGCACAATTTGAGATGGATACAAATTGCACACATTATAATAAAGTAAAATGGGGAACATAGAAAAATGTTCGACAGAATGATTACAAGGTAAGGTGCGGGAGGGTCAATGCAAATAGTAAACAACCATCCAAATGGGGTAAACACCTCTATGGCCATTGAACCATCAATCCCTCATAGCTCTATAGCCCAACACAACCAAAATTCTATCCACCAAGATACATAACTTAAATGTTCTATGTATACCATGTAACTAGCGGTCATATATATTAGGCACAATTCGAGATGGATACAAATTGCACACATTACAAAAAAGTAAAATGGGGAACATAGAAAAACGTTCGACAAAATGATCACAAGGTAAGGTGCGGGAGGATCAATGCGAATAGTACAAAGCCATCCAAATGGGGTAAACACCTCTACGGCATTTGAACCATCAATCACTCATAGCTCTTTATCCCAACACAACCAAAAAGTTACCCATCAAGATACATAACTTAAATGTTCTATGTATACCATGTAACTAGCTGTCATATATATTAGGCACAATTCGAGATGGATACAAATTGCACACATTACAAAACAGTAAAATGGGGAACATACAAAACCGTTCGACATAATGATCACAAGGTAAGGTGCGGGAGGATCAATGCGAATAGTACACAGCCATCCAAATGGGGTAAACACCTCTACGACCATTGAACCATCAATCCCTCATAGCTCTTTATCCCAACACAACTAAAATGCTACCCACCAAGATACATAACTTAAATGTTCTATGTATACCCTGTTACTAGCTGTTAGATATATTAGGCACAATTCGAGATGGATACAAATTGCACACATTACAAAAAAGTAAAATGGGGAACATAGAAAAATGTTCGATAGAATGATCACAAGGTAAGGTGCGGGAGGGCCAAGTCGAATAGTACACAACCATCCAAATGGGGTAAACACCTCTACGGCCATTGAACCATCAATTCCGCATAGCTATATAGCCCAACACAACCAAAATGCTACCTACCAAGATACATAACTTAAATGTTCTATGTATACCCTGTAATCAACTGTTGGATATAGTAGGCACAATTCGATATGGATACAAATTGGGCACACTTCAGGATGGATACAAATTATGGGTCATCTGGACAATTGACCACACTACATAAGAGAAATTACACTCATTTGAGCGATGTTTGATTGTGTCAAAAATATAACTATAACCGCCCTGCCAATTCGGCATTAATTCGTCGCATGCATTAAGGATATACAACCGCCACCGCGAGTTTGAATAATTGGCCTCTGCATAACCAGATGCACACATCAAAATAAAGTAGAATGGCAAACATAAAAATATGTTGACAGAATTATCACAAGATAAGGTGCGGGGAGGGCCGATGCGAACAGTACACCGCCATCGAAATGGGGTAAACACCCTATCAGATTTCGTTCATTGGACAAGAGACCTCATGCGGAAGCAATATATACATGTTGGAGAAAAACTTCTCTTTCTACCAAAACAAACATCATTCCTTTGTAGTCATATATAGCACAACACAACCAAAATGCGATCCACCAAGATACATAACTTAAATGTTATGTGCCTGCCCTATAACTAGTTGTCAGATATGTTGGGCACACTTCTTGATACAAATTACGATCATCTGGACAATTGACCACAATACATAAGAGAAATTACACTCACATGAGCGATTTTTGATTGTGTCAAAAATATAACTAGAACGGCCATGTCAATTCTGCTTCGCAAGGTTATTAATGGTCAAGATCACCCCTCTAGTGAGGTATCAAAAGAAAATCTTGACTTCTGGGAGAACCTTTAATTTCCACAGTTACATATTATTCATCAAGACATCGCAATGTGCCGACGTGAGGTACAACAAGTTGTCCGAGAACTTCCCATTCTTGGGTAAGTTTCACCAAAATTTGTCTGCTCTATGACTAAGCACACATAATCTAATCAAACCAGCAAAATCAATCCATGCTTGTATCCGCCTACCGACTATATCCATGCGGATGGAAAATTTGGCAGGGAGGCTCTCAACACTTCTTCAATCAGTGTATATTTAATTCATAAATACCAAAATGTTGGGTATTGCTTTCTTAAAGGCGCATTTTCCAACCATTTGTCCTCCCAAAACCTCAGTTGCGAACTATGTTTAGTCAAGAAAGTACCAAACCAGAAGAAGTATTGCTTAACCTTCATAAGTTTGTCCCAAAAGTGTGAATCCAAAGGTTTCCGAAAGCGCTTTGGTTCCTATGTATCCATAGGACGTCATGTCACATTCCATCTTCATAAAAAAGTTAATATAACCATTTACTAAGGAGTGCAATGTCTTTACCTTGAGATGAATCCCTTAGCCACCCTGATCTAGTTGAAGCCATGTGCCCGTCCATGAAGCAAGACAATATTTACTTTTCTCTATATCACTCTGCCCAGAATATGCAGGCTTAAATTGGCAAGCCTTCGGCAGCCCTTGGGTACTTCGAAGAATGAATTCATGTATAGAACCATGTACTCAGCACAAAGTTGATTAAGATAAGCTGTCCTCAAGTTAACAAAAACTTCTCTTCCAACTACGTAGTTTCTTTTTTAATCTCTCTTCCACGTGCTTCCAAGTTCCCACTTATGAACCTCTTCTTCCTTTTCAGAGGGTTGTGGTCAACTTTTCTTTTTCCAAGTAAAGGAAAGTTCTGGTAGACTGGTAGTATAAACAGGGACTCAAATTCTTGTCCACGGAAACATGGATCTTGATGGTAACGATTGTACATTATCTGGTTAAAAAAAACAATACAACAAGACACTTACTCCTTTTGTTAAGGAAACCACAAGGAAAATATTGACTCGATTGCATTCTTCAAGTTAAAATTTGATCGATCTTTTTTTAGGCCGGAAATCTTCGACCGCCAAAGTATAACACTTATACTTCTGAACATAATTGAAAAACAGCTCATGCATGCTTTATTTTGATAAGATAGTACTCCCTCGGTCCCATAATATAAGATGTCATAACATTGTTATATTATAGGACAGAGGGGGTACATATGTTATATACGCGCTACATCGACATATAACACAAGTGTTGACAGACACACTTACAACACAAGTGTCGACATGCTTACAACACCACAAGTGTCAACATGCTTACAACACCACAAGTGACACAACACAAGGCATGTATATCTCTACACATATATTGGAACACAAGTCGTATAAACATCACGTAGAAAGATGAAAAGAACACACACAGAGGCTGTGTCTGAACATATGTGTGAAAGAGGCTCTGTCTGAACAGAGAGGAAGATGGATCGATGTGGGTGCAGCTGGTGATTGTGGTGCCGGCGAGATCGATGGGCCGACCAGTGACCAGTGGATCTACTTGTCGACCTGTCCGAGCTTGCCGAGGCCGTTGCAGTTGGCGCAGACGATCTGCGGCAGGTCCTTCCTCGCCGCGTTCGCGCGCAGCGTCGAGCCGGACTTGCGCACGAAGCCGGCGCCGTCGCACTCGGGGCACCTGCACCATCATCCAATGCATCAAACACCTAGTTGAACGCAGCAGATGGAGACGGAGATATGATCTTAGCTTGAGCCACGTACGTGTCCTTGCGGGAGAAGAAGATGGGGAAGGCGGTGCCGACGAGCGCCACGGCCACGGCGCCGGCGATGAGGAACGTGTTGCCCTCCGCCGCCACGTCGCCCACCGCGCGCACCCGCACTGATCCGGCCCTGCTGCCGCTCCTCATCGACGGCAGATGGACGGCGCTGCACGGTGCAGCGCGCCGCGGCGGCAGGAGCCCGGCGGAAGGCACGCCGGTAGCGGCGGCGGCAGGGGAAGGCGCGGCCATTTTTTGGTTTGGGAGATTGTCTGATTCGGTAGGGCGATCGAGCTAGTAGGCGTACGAACGAAGTGAGTGAGAGGGAGCTGGAGAGTGATCCAGCTAACAGATACAGAGGTGGACTGCGCGCGGTGGATCGAGATGAACCGCTCCTCCACACGGAGCTTCTCTCTTGGATAAGATTAAGATTAAGACATCTTCGATCACATCCATCGACCATCGGTTGCGTCGATAAGGTGGCCCCTACACGGTCAGCATTAGGGTCAATTTCAACGGAATTTCCATAATTTTGGTGGGAACAGGTATAAAGTTTTACCAAAAAATTCGGACTATATTTGGTTTTAGATTCAAACTAAATTCAAATTCATTCGAGTTTTGTCCAAATTTGATAAATTTTGAATGAGGGAAATCTGAAATATTTTCCAAAAAATTACGAGTTCCCAAAATTCCATGAATCATTTTCTCGAAAAATCTGCTAATTAAGAGTCAAGATCGTTGCGTTTGTACAACGTTGCATTTAGGTATGCTATAATAATTCGTATACAATAAGATTGAGACACAATCTATTATATAACTATCGACTCTATAGGTGACATGGACCATAAAGTAAGGATTAAGAGTTTGCTAAGGGCGCCGTCTCCAATGCTTAGGCCCCGTGTGGAATGCAGGGAATGCAAAATGCACGAATTGAGTTGTCATGTATGCTCAATTCGTATCAAATCTGCAGGAAAACTTCGAGGGTGTCGTTTGGATGTCACACAGGAAAGCCGCGGGAACTGAAGACACATGAGATGAAACCATGAGGTGAGACAAGTGAGACCTCTTGTTAGATTTTCTACAAAATTCCTATGAAATGGCCTCTATCATAGGAATTTCAAAGGAACCTTAGATTACTATTCCTTTTGTTCCAAATGGCACCATATAAAATTTTCCTATAGGAACCCAATGCTCCAAAAATCCTACGATTTTCCTTTGTTCCAAATGGGACCTTATATCTCAAGTAGCCATAAGCTAGACCCTACTATGTGTGCTACAGAGGACCAAGTTATCTCCAATGATAAAGCTAGACCCGAGCTTTATCCGTTCACGGAAGAGCAGACCCTGGTACAAGCATTCAACATGCAGTGCACTACAACAACTCTTGAGTCTGACTGTAGTCAGGTGGTCTAGATCCTCGCAAATTTTTTTAGAAATAGGCACATTTATTAACCAAATGTTTGATTCTTACACCCGGCCTCTGCATAACTAAGATGCACACAGCCACACGAATGACAGACTAAGACAAAAATTAAAAAAGCATTAAAAAAGCATTAAATTAAAGTCTGAAAACTAAGATAGATCAATCCTCAGATCACGCGGCCATCCATGTCGGGAGAAAATATTCCTCGCCATGTCCTCCAATCGCGTACATCCATCCAGAAATACGTCGCGAAACTCCATGCGTTGGAGAATATTCCATGATCGAAGGATAGCCGTGGCTCGATAAATAACCTGCAGAGGGGAAATGGAAAGCAAGACCGATCAGCAAGCGGGTATCTATGTGGAGAAGGGTAGGAATAATTGAATCTCTATCGGCACACTGGAGTAGCATAAGTGGATCGCGTGAGTAAACGGAGTGACACATTTAGGCAAGAACGGTAATAATAGTGTGTTATGTGGCTCTACCATGGCATGTGTATCGGTGGAGGTCACAAATGATTGTAAAAATGTTGTTGCCTAACTGATAAAGCTCACGTTTTCCTTAAAAAAAAATCCATATTTTACACATTTTTTAGAAATGGACTTTCTGCACATTCCATCTTTAGTAATTGTATAGACAGTTGAACCACACAATTTTTCTTGTATGATTCGCATGACTGATTTCAGTAGTGGGTGAGTTAGAAAAACACACATATATAGGAGTAGTTGTAATGCCACGGTCACATGAATCTACAAATTATGTTCGTGCCAATGTTTCTTTGATTACACTACATGGAAAGGATTCTTTTTCCAAGATATTTGAGTTCATAGAAAATCTCATGTGAAATACAGTACAAAGGAATCCTTTTGAAAAAAAAACTACAGAATTCAATTTTTTTCATCTAAAACAAAACCATATAACAAAAATTCGCCGAGGCCCATATAAATCCGCTGGATCTATGAGGCAATATCTTTGTTTCATTCTTCGCCTGCTAATAGAGGTGTCTTTTCTTCCCACTTGTGTAATCTTTTCGTTGCTTCCTGGACCTGCGCAGTGCAATCAGATCAGAAGATAAATCTTAAAGTGTTCATCTTAGGAAACGTGGGCACTATCTATGGTACTAGATGCTAATGTAGAGAATATGTAGATAATATTGTAATGTGAGTATGATTTGTTTGTGTCTTTCTTCTCAGTGTTTAACTTTGCAATGTATACCTTAATATATCCTAATGTTGGTCTCAAAACTGTTAACCCATGGAATATCATATGGTGTTCAAGCGAAATATTGTGTAAGCTTAAAAAAGGCCCATTGCAGTCTTGTACGTAGGTCCTGATGATATATGTTACTACCATTTTGTCCTAATCATTACCACTAACCTTTTAATGTTTTCATGATATTTTTGACATGATAGTACTGCTTACATTTTAATGTACATACTAGCTACAACTAAGTCGTATCCTCCAGTAGGATCGAGGTGAATCCCACGTACCTCTTTTTTCCAGTTTGTCCTGAAGGTAACCCACAGCAGGATCACGGTTTGCATCAGGGTACCTCCAATCATACCGCTCCATATGCCCTGCATTTTGTGTCATCCATCCATTATGTTACCATATATATTTTTCAGAAAATATGCACGATTTATCAGGGCGAAGTATATAAGTTATAAAAGCTCGCCGGAGGCCATGCTTGGAGGCCGGCCTTACCGCCGCGCCGAGGTCGAAGTAGAAGCCGAGGAGGCAGCCGAGGGGGATGCCGACGACGTAGTAGCACCCGACGTTGACGTAGGCGACGAACGCTTGCCACCCGCAGCCCACGGCCACCCCTGCTTATGACAACATCCACATGAGCATGAAGGTGTGTATACAACTTTGCACTAAATACAGGTGACCACACTGATTTTATATACAACTCCAAGGAAACCCTAGACCTGATCCGTTTACCTGACAGTACGGGTTGGACGCCGTTGAGGATGAGTGTGATCGCCAGTAGTGGCGTCAGCTTGGACACGGCCGCTGCGACATCCTCACCATCAGCATAGATGTAGCTGATGTAGTCACGACATAGCAGGATAACCACCGAGATTACCACTGCCAGGATGAACGACAGCGTCGTCACTACCACCACTGAGAATGCCGCTGACTTGGCGTTTCCGGCGCCAAGCTTGTTGCCCACCCTCACGCTGCATTATATTGTAGAAAAAATAATTTCCAAGTTGTTAATATAATGTTCAGTTCACTTGACATGCCACAAATGCATGTGGCAACTTGTGAAAAGTCTTCCCCTACATTTCAAATAAAGTGAAATTCTAGATTTGGCTAAGTTTGACTAGGTTTGTAAGAAATATGTCAATATCCACAACTCAAACCCCTATAATACGAAAATATATTATACTATAAATCTACCTCATAGATATCTATAATATTTTTCTATAGTAAACCCTGTCAAACTTAAAATAGTTTGACTTTAGCACATTCCTAAATCTTTAGTTCATTTGGAATGGAAGGAGCATCACTTAGTTTACCTGGCTGCTGCGTTGAATCCGAACGAAATCATGATCGCCCAACCTGAAATGGTCATGCTGAAAACACACAAGCAGAACAAGATTGATACTAGAGTTCGAGTGATGCCTCAGCAATGCATGTAATTAATTCAAAGAAAGAACAAAACAGATATTCCCCTGGTTTATATTAATGGCCTTAACTTTATCTAGATATGAATGCGTCTAAATACTTAACTAGATACATACGAATCTAGATAAAATTGAGGCTATTAATATGGACCGGAGGGAATAGTTACTTACCAGACAGAGAGTGAGGCAAGGGCCAATTCGGGATCCTTGAGGAGGCCAGCAATGAGGACGAGTATCTGGAAGTACCAGGTCTCGAGGCAGAGCATGACCGCGGATGCAATGGAGAGCTTGAAGAACTGGGGCAGGCCGGAGAAGGCCTCCATGGAGAACCCGTTCCAGGTGAGCCGGCATCGGCTGCTGGTGGCGATGTAGACCATCTGCGCGACGACGATGATCCACCAGCTGATGCTAAGCGTGAGCGAGGCGCCCAGGATCCCGAGCCCGAGCTTGTAGACGACGAGGTAGCTGAGGGCGACGTGCATGACGAGCGTGGCGGCGGAGATGTAGGCGCTCGGCGCCATGATGCTCTGCGCCTGCATGAACTTCTGGATCGGGAAGTTGACCGCGTAGGCGAAGATCTGCGGGATGAGGCCGTAGACGAAGATAGACGCGGCGCGGGCGATCTCCCGTGACTCGCCTAGGAGGATCAGGATGGGGCCTGAGTAGACGTAGATGACGGCGAGGGGGATGGCCGTCGCCATGAGCAGGACGACGGAGCGTTGCATGTAGATGCCTAGCATCTCGAACTTGTTCGCGCCATAGGCCTGCCCACATAGCCTCCACCGCACTCCCCATGCCAAGCTGCATTGTAGAGCCCCTCAATTACTTAATTACCAGAATTATTTATTTATTCGATAAAGAGGATATATTAATATCAGTAAAATACCAATTACACCTAGCCTCTGCATTAACAAGATGTCCAACAACATCATGAATGCACACAACCGAGAAAAAATAAAAAGAGAGAAAAGAAAATAATGACCCCGTCGCGGTGGTGAACCTCGCAACAGTAGCACTCTAACCACCACCGAAGACAACGTCCGGACAATAAACGAGATTCTCCAAATTAAGAAACACCTCCAGGAAGGAAATAATGCAGAAGCGTTTTTGTCGTCCGATCATAGATCTTAGGTGTTCATCCTGGAGAAAGTTCGAGTTTCAAAACAATACCTTCAGCAAGGTCATTGTCAGATATAACCAATGAAGATCAGACCTTGGGTTTTCACCCTGAAAATCAAGACTCGGTACTCGAGGGGAACCACCAAAAGTACGAGAATTCCTTATATATACTATATAAAAACACTTGATCTCATGGAATGTTTGCAATAGCTAGAATAAAATTCGAAGCTATCTTTTTTTCTTTAACATAAGAAGGCCCCGAATGACCCTGACACCACCTATATCAAGATAAGGACAGTACATCTTATGAAAAGGTACAAAGAAAATAGGAAATTATAAATTGGTCTCTATCTTTTGCAAAGAGGACCCTAAAATGTAAAATGCAATCGGGTCCAAGGCTTCTCCCACACTAGCACCTCGCTGACGTTGGGGATGACGAATCTTTCCATGGAAAGAGGAAGAACCACTGCGTCCCTTCGGGCTCAATGGCCAAGAGCGGGGGCGGACCCAAAAATGAGCCAAGCCCAGGGCTGGCCCTTGTATTTAAGCATTGGACTATACTTTCTTTACACAAATTTTACCAATTTTTAAATGAATTCTAGTGCAGTTTTGACCCTAAGTCCACAGCTACAGCATGGGCTGCTCTGGGTGCAGATCCGCCCCTGGCCGAGAGGAAAAGTAGGGTTGCCATTCGACCAAAATAAGCGATGGGGAGACCCCCAGTCGCCCCAGTCGACCTAGGCGGTGTAGCGCCCGGAGGAGGCCGCCCTTCTACCAGCACCATGGGCAGCGTAGCTTCCCAAAAATCAAGGTCCCTAATGAGCTCCCCGGCGTACTTGGAATTGTGCTTTATTTATAAAGCGGGGCGCGAGCCTAATTCGAGAATGAGCTCCCCGACTACAATGTCTAGAACAACATGCTGGAAATCCTTTTTTTAGGGTGGAAGTTTCTGAACGGGAAGTTGGAGCTCCGCCTGATCTCCTTTGGATCTGCGAAAAAAGTTGTACTTATGCCTATCCCCACCTCCACAAGGTAGTAATTAAGACTAGCAATATGCATACAGTATGTTATTACTCTAAGTTACTCCTTATAAGTACTGACTAGTCTAATCCTCAATTCAGTTCTAAACTCGGAATCACGTGCATGGTCAATGGAATTGTATTCGTACGAAGATACGTGCATGGTGGATGGAATTCTATTCGGAATCACGTGATCACGTGATCTCGCGTCTCCCCACGAAGCAAGAGAATTAAATGTCACACACATTTGGATCCTATACATGGAATCTACCGAAACCTGCAAAAAAATAAATAGTCAAAGTTCTAGGCCATATGCATATACACTTGTTTTCACTGCTTCACATAGAAATGCACCATGCACGTTACCAAATCCAAGCTCCCAAGACACAAGTACAGCCACATGGAATACTGTACTAGATCGTTTCCTACTTTGGCGGGTCAGCGGTCGGGCCAGATCTGAGCTGCTACCCCTATGTTATGGTCAACGGAAAGCAGCAATAGTAGCTTTTTTTTTTTTTGTGAGAAAGAGGAGTAGGTACTAGCTAACGCAGGCACGAACGTACCATGAGGCCGTAGGCGAACATCTGGATGCCGGTGTTGCCGAGTGAGGCGGCGGCAAGCTCGAGGGTGCCGAGGTGGCCGGACATGATCTGCGTCGACATGGACATGAGGTAGTTGATCATGTACACCAGCACGGCCGGTGCCGCCAGCCGCACCAGCATCCGCATCTCCACGCTCGTCGCCGCGCGCATCCTCGCGCCCCACGGCACCGACTCGTCGCTCAGGATGCTCTCCAGCTCGTAGGCGCCGCCGCTCTCGGACGGCGCCGGCGGAAGCAGAAGCGGGCTCTGGAGCTTGCTGCTGCCGTTGTCGCTCTCCACGGCGCCGGCCATGGCTTAGCTCGGCCTCCGGCTGTGCTTGCGTATGTCTTTGTTTGGTTTGTCTGTCTGCGGACCGGTCCTGCAGAAGGTGCGGAGAAGGGTATATATAAGGGCCGGGGGATGAGCTGGATCGGCGGTGTGTGTGTACACGCGGGCTATACTAACACGTCTCCACTAACACTAATTAACACGGCTTGCTGTGATCTAAGATCGCGTGTGCTCCGTCTTCTCTACGAGCCATCTCCTGTGTCCTAAGGCATGTACTATGGGATTGTTGTACACTTATCTTCGGAGATTAGGGTGACTCACTCGTGGTTAGAGTCTATGACTCCATGGCCGGCCTAGTAACTACGAAAAGGCTTAGAAGAGTTACCGATTTTGGTCTAAAGCCAGAAGACTTGGAGTATAAGATATAGAAATTATCGATTATGTTGTAATCTGTACCGTAGGGGGATAGATTTCTCCATGTAATAAGCTCTAGGGCGGACGACTAACCTCCGACTTTGTTGATTATAGTGGACTGACAGCAGGAGTCAGCAGGAGTAGGATCTGTCCACCGTGGTAGGATTTGAACTGGGTAAACTTGGACGTCCTGAGTCTCACACCTCTTTTATTTCGACACCTCGAGGACCCCCTCATAGCGTACATGCTATCAGGCCCGTCTCCAAGATTTGGGGGCCCCTGTGCGATTTATAAAAATGGGATCTTAATTTTTGTACACACTCAAGAACTAATATAACAAAATCACATGTTTAATTTATATTGTATAACTTTCAATAAAATATCAAGTATTCATCTTAAAATAATAAATATAGCATCAAAGAAATAAAACGAACCTCATGATCTACCAAAAAACATCATCCGCCGGGTATTTCTTGAAATAAAATCTTCAATCCTCCGGGTATTTTTTGAAATAAAATCTTCAATCCACCGGGTATTTCTTGAAATAAAACGAACTTCATGATTTGCCTGTCTCATAAATTTAAAAATTAACAAGAGGATTCATTGATTCATCGACTAGTAGATGAGTAAAGTTATAGGAAATCAGGCGATAGCTAGCAGGTTTTCCGTTGGCACAGTTGCACTATAAAAGTCAGCAATTATTTTCTACTAGTTTCGAGTAGCTACGGAAGTGTGTGTAGCAGCATAGATTATTTTTTACTGTATATGTATGTATGTACCACCGCTGCATGCGATCTTTACCTGCTCCGATCTACAGTGTATGTATCTACTCCAACAGATCTTTACCTGTTGCATGCGATGCGATAGCTGACTCGCTGACGGGCTTGCTCGCTGAGGCGCTGAGCTGATCGGTGATCGCTGATCGCTGATCGGCTGCGGGCGGCGGCGATCTCGGGAACGCGACGCGAGTCCCGAGCCGTCGAACGAATAGGAACGAGTGGCGACGCGAATGATTTCTGCTGGGCCTGGGCCATGACAGAGTATTAGAGGGCTGCACAAATCAGAGGTCCTCCAAAATCGGGTCCCTGTTCGGTCGAGCACATGGAACCTATGCATCGACAGGCCTGCATGCTATCAATTTGACCATAGTTACCGCCCACCATGCGACAAGCGGCTCTAGGACTTCGGATCCAGGCGGGATCCGAGACTTTGTGGGAATCGATGAAAATATCGCCATCTGTCATGTTCTGTATGTCGGCGGTCTTCCTATCGTCCCCAATGACTGACAAGAACTGGTCCGACGATAGATGTTGGGATGCTTCTCTACGAGCCATCTCCTGTGTCCTAAGGGTGGCGGTCAGTACGAGGATTACACTGGCCGACACGCTACAGTGACTTATGCACTGCATTTCTAAGGGTAAGAACTATGACCATCCCCTCAGCTAGGTCTTGGCAGAATTGTTTTGTTTACGTTCTTGTTTTGAGCGTGGCCCAACATGGTTGTGGTGGAAGGGGCATCAAATATGGATTCCTAGGGTGGCTCCCTGGTACTGGGTCACCGGCTTGTGGGCCATGGGAGGACAAGGGAGGGCACGAGATCTATTTGTGGTGTGTCCGCTCGGACACTTTGCAACAGAACATACCAGCCCAATAGGCCACCCCCATTTTTTGCAAAGTAATGGTCCCGAATGGCCTGGAAGCTGCAAATTAATCGTCGGGACAAAATTACAAAGAGGCCTTATAACATCTCTTGCACAAGAAAACCTGTTGTTTCAATATTGGGTTTCTAACTTTGCAAAAAATACCCTAGAGTTAGTAGAAGAAAAGCAACCAGGCCCTCGCAGTCGTCCTCCGCCGCTCGTCGGCGACCTCGAGGCTTGGTCACCGGAACCACCTCCAGGGACGAAACCACTTGGGGTGGCACCAACACCGAATCCGTCGCCGAGATCATTAAAGACCCTACTAGGATGAAGAAGTCGTCCCGTTGGAGCTGCCGTTGCTGATCAAAGAAGTGGCGCTGGTGAGCTGGTCGATCGGAGAGAATAAGGGGTTGTTTGGTTGTGCTTATTTATGGCTTTTTACTTTTGGCTTATAAGCCACAAAAGCATCTAAGTACTTATACCATCATACTACTATGTTTAGTTAAAAGGCAAAAGCCAAAGCCAAAAGCACCTATTTTTGGTACTTTTGTGACTTATAAGCCAAACTTCAAAAGTTAGATTTAAGCTCAACCAAACAGGCCCTAAGAACATGTATATTGCAAAGACGCTTAAGCATAAAAAAAAACAATAATTCAGTGTATAGTGTTCGTATAAGGGCATTTACATTGCAGACGTTAAGCGTGAACGCTAGGATCACTTTCCTGGCGGTTGGGCTCAATTCCCGGCCTATCCCAGGAACTAGTCTCGCGTCGACGCTTCAGGAGACGCCGGCGCTCCGCTATTTTCTCTAGGGCAGAGCGTTTGCGGCCACGTGAAAAACAAATCCTGTTTAGCGTCCGAGTTAGCGGCTCGCGTTAAAGCATCGAGCGATCGGCTGGTTTCTTTTTCATATGCATTTTTTTTAAATCACCTAAGCGTCTAAGTAAACGCCTAGCATAGTATATGCCCTAAGAGTTTCCCTACTCAACGCAAACATCGGTGGATGGACGCTTAAGTCGACGCTTGCCCTAATCCCGGACGGGATTCTGGCGACAGGAATTTAAACCTAGCGCCCCGAGAGTATACGTGCCCCAAGCATGCGTGACAGCATGTGGCTGCAAGGCCGTGGTCAAAGCCAAGATGAGGTGGAGCGGAGCACGAGAGATTTGGGGGAAAAAAAGATCTCAGTGCACGTTTTCATGCATCGGTGTACCTGATATGCTTTGACTTCAAGGTGGGCTGTATGATCTCAAGGTGAACTGTCAATGAGGATATGCGGATCGTGTCGCAGCAAGAAGGGCAACGATATTCGCACAGGGCGTTCTTGCTACGTGCAGTGGTTACACAGAGTCCATATAGGCCTGGGAGAAAGAAAGAAAAAAATGGATGATTGCGTCGCACAAAGCAGATCCGCTTGAACTGCTGAATCGGCGGTTTTTGTGGAGCTCGGTTGTGTAAAAATAAAATAAAAAAATCCCATGTGGGTGGCTCGAACGATGCAACCTTCATAGATGATGGTGTTTCTCTCTCCTTGCTAAGCATGCTCATCTTTGACCCATTGTAATTAGCACACATATGCTCCGGTTCAAAACAAGTTCTACCCCTTCGCGGTGCCGAGTTTCCTGATACGTACTACCTCCGTTTCAAGGCTTAAGGCGCACACGCTTGCCAAAGCAAAGTTTAACCGAAAAAATTGAACAATAAAATCTTGATTATATTGTACATAATTAGTACCGTTGGATTCGTATTAAAAAATACTTTCCAGTGGTACTAGTTTTATACCAAAGCTCTTTATGTATTTAGAGTAATTCTTGGACAAAGAAAAAACACGCAAAACGAGAACGCCTTAAGCCCTAAAACGGTACATTACCTTTTAGTACTGGTCATGGGAGAGGGAGCGGTATGAATTGAATGAATGCTCCAGATTGACCGAAGAAGATTAGGCCCAGCAGGCCCATCACGCAAAATTATTGGGGTTTATTTTCTGTCTAACACATAGGAGCATCCCACCTCGTAGGCGGTCAAGGCCTCAAGCGCCCACACGGCCGATACACGCCACCACCTCCACACGCCCACGCCGTCGCTGTCATCGCCGCAACCTCCTGCTCGCACACCGCTACCGGCCACGCGGCCGAGCACTCCTCCAAACCCCATCTCCACTCTCCAAATTTGCCTTCACGGAGCCGCCGCCACCACCCCACACGACGTCGTCGGCGTGGTTCCGATCTCCCCGACGGCATCCAGATTGCTGGCATCAAGTATGTTGCTTGTCGTCTTTGTTCCTTAGTTTCCACCACAAACGATTAGTGCGATTTGCTCTTCCCAATGCTTGGACGCTGCTACATAGGTACTACTACCTCTGTTTGGGATTATAAGTCCCGCGCGGATAACTAGGTTGCCATTTTGAACAACAAAATATACATATTATAGTATAAAAATTATATCATTAGAGTTTCTAATGGTATAATTTTTGTAATATATAAGTTATATTTTGTTGGTCAAATTAACAACCTAGGTATGCGCGTAGGACCTATAATCCCGAACAGAGGGAGTATATAATATAAAGGCAGCTGAATTTCCTGGGTTGAGTAAGATGCGTTTTTGTTTATTCATTCATGTACTCCATCAAATACTAGATTAGCAAATTGTTTTCAAGCATAAAATTTTGACAAAAAACACCAAACCAATCTACAGTTTTCTAGTGACCCCTTTGTCTGAACCTAATTCGGTTCTAGCTTGTGATGTTATGTCAATTAGAGAAACTACTCTAGTTGGTACCTTAAGACACTGAACTTTGAATTAAAATATGGTTTGATCTGTCCATAGTTTCCAGATACTCTCCAAATTAAAGTTATAGGCCTTCTTTCTATCGTTGTTTAGCGAGCAGCGATCTTTATTGATCTGTCCAGAAAATTTTCTGCATGCAGTGATCTGATTAGCAAACTTAGGCCCTGATTAGCAAATTTAGTCCTTGTTAGCTTCCTAACAAAATTGTAGGTTCAATAGTTGTGGGTTGAGTTTTCTACATACTAAATCATGTATTGTTCGCTAGATTCCATGTTTAGTTTTAATTATTATGAAAATATTAAGTGATATGTCCTGTGTTGGACAGAGCTGCAAGCATGTTCAGAATTCAGAGTTGAGTGATTTCAGTTCTTAATTCTCTGAATTTGTGAACATTCAATATGTGAGGAATATCTTGGTGTTCTTGAGACAGATTAATTGATTCTATGGTTGAGCTGGAAAGTTCTTTTCAATGATCTTGTGGTTCATCAGACAAAGTTATTGATTTTGGCTTCAAATTCTATCACATTTTGGACCATCTACCCATGATCTCAACTATGTAATAAAATTTGTTGCATATCCGTGATTAGCAAAATCACCTGCGTTCCATCTTGCACAAGAAGTTGTCTGTTTTTAGACATTAATTTACTTGACTAGTAACATGAATCTTACTTTTTATGATGGCAGTTTTTAGACATGGGATGGTCAATGTGCTGGCTTGGAGGAGCGTGAAGAGTACCGTTGCGTATGGTGTTAGAAAGGAAGAAGTGAAATACTTGTCAGGCACCAGCATGAATATTCTCGGACAAGTGGCAGCAACACAGATGTAGTTGGATTAGGATTTTGTAACCCTTTCAGTGTTAGAAAGGGTTTAGTGTTTTGAGTTCGTGACAAGTTTGCTGGGTACTGGATTAGTATTTTAGATGTAGCTGGATCAGGTACTCATGTGACTATACTAACGTGTTTATGTTTGATTTGATGAGACTTTTACTTGTGCCCCTGGTAATTGTGTTATTTGGTACTAAAAAAATAGTTATGTTGTTGGCAAATCATGTTCTACTTAGTACCAATGGTTATTTGTAGGTCGGTTCTTTAGCTTGCAAATTAACAGACAGATACCATAGAGCATGCCCAAAGTGCCTTCGTCTAATGTTACCAATGTACAACTCCAGCAAGTTAATGGGTTGCTAATTCAAGAACGTAATGTTACAAAAGGGAATGTACTTTCTTCACCTAATCCTTAGCTCTTTTGTATAAGGAATATCGCTAGATCTTTTGTACCAGTAATATTTGCGTGTTTCAACAATTCTTGTAGGTTCGACTGGTTATTCATCATTCTGAACTTCCCACCTTTGAAGATTCAGTTGCGCTGTGTACGTGCCGATATCACCACCTCAGCGTATATCGATGGGTCCACATAGAAAGATGGGTATTTATATGGGGTACACTTCTCCGTCGATTATAAAGTATCTGGAGCCTCTAACAGGGGATCTCTTCACAACCCGGTACGCTGATTGCATCTTCGATGAATATAATTTTTCGGCATTAGGGGGAGAAATGGACCACAAAGAATGCCGGAAAATAGATTGGAATGTTGAAGACATTCAGTCTTTAGATCCACGTACGAATGAATCTGAACTGGAGGTTCAAAGGATCATAAATTTGCAAAATATTGCAAATAATCTGCCGGATGCATTTACTGACTATAAAGGTGCCACTAAATCCCATATTCCCGCTATGAATGTCCCAGAGATGAAGCCGTTTTCTCTCTGCTCTTTCTTCTCGTTAATGCAGGAGCACTCCAGCATCGTCCATCATTGTCGTCGACCGCAAGTATCTCCCCTTCATCGGGCACCTGTTTCAAACGTTCGAGTCCACCGATTTTCATCAATTTCATTAGATTCAACTCCAGGAACCGGAGAGCCGCCACTGCGCGCCGCCGAGCGTCGTGACCCTACAATGGCACCTTCAGATGGCCCCTCTCCCACCTGTGTTCTACTTTTCGGCCGCCTCTGCTGTGTTATCTCCCATGGCCGCTAACCGTAGTGGTGTGACTATGTGTGTTTAGCCTTGGGGTTAGTGTGAGTGAACTAGATAAAGGAAGAGTTCTTTGTGATAAAGAAAGAGTTTTTTCTGAAACATTCAACATTTTAAACATGGATGACCTAGCTGCTGGCCGGAGTGGCATCTGGCTCGCTCGCTCGGCCCTCGCTTGGAAGAAATCTAAATCAAGGACGGCATCTGACGACATATCCCAACACCAACGCGTTGCCTCGCCTTCGTTGTCTACAGAGTTCCACCTCCTATCCTCTCCTCTCCAAAGCCTACAAGAGCAGGAGGGCGAAGGAAGATGAACTTCTCATGGTTGAAGATGAAGCCGTTTTCTCTCTGCTCTCTCTTTTCTCGTTAATGCAGGAGCTTTTAAAGTATTTTTCTGTCCAAGACCGTAAAATTCTGTTATTTCAAGAGTCTAGCCAATTTTATAAGATATGTTATTAGTTGCTCTTGCGTAGGCCAGGCGGCTTGCAGAAATCCTGGGATCTTCTTCTTCCATGTGAGTGCAAGTTGACGTTATCAGGACCTGGCTGGCAAAGTACTACTCATAGTTTTAAAAACCAGACCGGTTTAGTGGTTTAACCAAAAAAACCTTAAACGATGGCCATCGGTTTTTTAAGAGAAAAGAAAAGAAACCAGAAAACGGAAAATAAAAAAGAGAAAAAACACATAGAAAAACATAAGACAAGAATAAGCGTTATATGGGTCGGCCCAACGCGCCCCACGTGAGCAGAGTCTATTAACGAATATTGGATAATATTCTTTCACGGACCCGCTACTCCCGCGTCGCCCCCGCGCGGCGACCGGGGGGAAACCCTAGCCCCTCGCGCCGCCGGCCCCCCGCAAGCTCCTCCCTCCCCTCGCCGCCGCCATGGGGCCCGGCCGGGCGAAGCCAGGCCGGTGCCGGCGGCGGCGGGGCGCCTTCGTCCTCCTGCGCGGTAGGGGGTCGCTGGGCCTCTCTCCGGGCCGGAGCCTGCTCCTCCCGCCGGGGCGCAGGGTGGCGACGGCCAGCGCAGGGTGGCGTCTACGCTGTGGCCATGGGGCTGTGGCGGCGGTGGCCATGGGGCTGCTGGCCCGTGATGGTTGCCAAGGGTAGGGCTTTGCTTTGCCCAGTTCTGGGCAGGCGGGATCGAACCGGGCACAGCGGGCCTCGGTAGGCGGCGTGGTTGGTCGGCCGGCGGCGTCCTCGGAGGTGGCTGGGGCGACATGGTGGCGGGGCCTCTCCCCTTGGCGGCGGGGCTGCCGTGATGGCCGGAGTTCGGCCCAGATCCGGCCCTCCTTCTGGGCCGGATCTGGGTTTGAGCGGGCTGGCTCGGACCGGTGTGCCTTGGAGGGATTTCGGAGCGTCTTGGGCTGGGGCTCGCGGGGCTGATGTCACGTCTTCTGCAGCGCCGCGGTGAAAGCTTCACGGGCCCATCCGGCCCGGCCGGACCTTTGGCTTCTTCGGGGGTAGCTGTGGCGATGTTCTCCGTGCTGCAGCGTGGCGTTGAGAACTTTACGAGCCCTTCCAGGGCTCGGCCAGGCCTTCGGCCTGGTGTGTTCTTGCGGCCGCGTCCGGCCGGCACCCGCCATTGGCGACGGAGGAAGTCCTCCGGGGGGATAAGCATCTGCCGCCCTCCAGTAGCTTGTGGCTAGGTGTGCTTGGACCGCGGCGTCCGGTCAGTTACCGTCCCTGGCGGTGGAGGTTGCGCCCTCCCACGTGGTGACAGTTCCGCTTCCCCGCTAGGTTGCCTCCTTTCGGTCCGTCCGACCCCGTAGGAAGTGTCGTGGTGTGGCGGCGATGGTGTTGTCAAGATCGTGGTGGCGCATGTTGGTGGGCGGCGTGGTTGGTGGTGTGCTTCGGCTTGCCCGGGGGTGTGGTTGTTGGGATTGGGCGAAATCCCTGTCGGCCTTGCCGGCCCTGACGCGGTGACGCCTGCGGGTGCCACTATCCTTCTTGAAGGGCGTTGGGTGTTCCCTCTACCTGCTTCCATTGCGTACCGGGGGAAACCTTAGGATTCGTCCGGGCAGCAGCGTCGACATCGTCGCTCCCCTTCTTGGAGGTGTTGCTTGGTACGGGGCGAGCCGGAGTACGAGGAGTGTGGTAGTCATCCTCCGGTGGGCGCGACTTCGTCGTTTTCGTCGCGCCGGCATTGTCGGTATTGTTTTCTTTTCTTCTTTCTCTTAGGTTTTCTTTCTTTTTGGGCTTTGTTGTGCTGTTTGTCCCAGCGTTGGTCTCGTGGTTGTCCTTTGAGCGCTGTGCTGTCTGGCCCAGCAGCGGTCTCACCGGTATGCTTTATTTATAAAGTGGGGCGAAAGCCTATTTCGAGAGAAGAGTCTATTAACGCGTGCATTGGGCGATAAATAGCATTCCGCGGGAGCTATGGAGTGTTTTGCTTCTGCTACGTTAACTCTAGGCTGGGCTACCTGAAAAAATACTCTTGGCTGGGCTGGGCCGAGCCACCCGATATATGGGCCACGCAGGAGGAGGAGAGGGTCGTTAAGGGGAGCGAGCCTGAGTGGTTTCGACTCGTGAACAAAAAAGAACATGTAAAAGGAAATCCGCTCAGTGATCATCATGGTGATAATGACAGGGAAATCATCCGCCGCTGCCCTGTGCGATGTCCATATCCACACATGAAATCAAAGTTAGCAAGTGGATCAAGAAGAACTACTAGAACTGCTTGGACACCAACTTTTCCCTAATTTTTGCTTCGCAGCAAAAGAAAAACAGAACATTGTCTAGGGTCAAAAGATAACGGCACCAGCCGACGCATTTGCACAGACAAACTAAGGATAATATCATGCTTCTTATATAGGCAGTAATTCGGGATAACGTGCAGCACAATGACGACGCATTTGTCCGGACAGACTGAAGAAGAAGATGAGCAAATCATACCTAAGCTCTGCACCAGCTCTGTACGCACAAAAGCACGCTGAACCACCGAAAACGGACACGGATGGCAGGATTATGGGGACATCTTAATCATTGCAGCTCCAAACATCAGAATCATTCCAGTCCAGTGGTTGCAGCATACTTGTATATGGACCCATGCCTGAAAGGACCATTTCTTGGTCTGATGTCTGCTTGGTTGGTTAACCAGATGAAAGCTGCAGCAGAGCAAGCACAAAAAATGTACACAAGGAGCAGTGTACAAGAGACAGTAAGAGTGGTGAGGGGTGATTAGCAAGTAGTACAACAGTGACATACATCTGAGGGTAGAGAGCAAGTATCTTTTCCAGATATGTGATCCAGAAAAAGAAAAAGAAAAAGTTGTTGTTTCTAGACAGATGACATGAATATGGATGTGTTGACCTGTGAACAAGAAAGAACATCCGGGGAATCTACTAGTCACTGATTATAGTGATAGCAACATCGAAATTATCCACAAAGCCATTGAATGTTTGCTACCGATAGATGGAGATCTCAGGTATGTAGATGATACTAACCAACTCAAGAAGCCAGAGAATGAAGCACAAATATCTGGGATTATGTTTTATGTAGCACTTTAACACCAAACATCAGGCCACGTTGAATCGAATGAATCAAAGACCATCGAGAAACCTACTGGGCAGTGAGTTTTTTGTGTACTATTCCAAATGTATTAAAGACGGTAATAGATGGACGAATTCATGTGTAGCTGCTGCAACCTGCTATGGCTTGCATCAGGAAAGTGACATGGAGTGATTGGGGCAAAGTACAGCGGTGGCATACATTTGAGGATAATCAGCAAGTATCTTGTTTCAGATATGTGATCCAGAAAAGGCCTAAAAAGGTAAGAAGACAACAAGCAACCTTGAAATTATGATTACTTGCAAAAAGATAAAGGACGATAGAGAAACTTACTGTGTGGAGTTTTTTGCTGTACTAACGAAAATGCATAAAAGACAGTACAGGATGGAGAAGTTCATGTGCAGCTGCTGCGACTTGCTATGGCTTGCATCAGGACAGTGATGTGGGGTGATTGGCAAGTACAATGGCGGCATACATTTGAGGATAGGAGTAGTAAGCAAGTACTCTAGATATCCTCAAATCTATGCATGCTCCAGATATACATCTGACAGAGTATCTTGTTTCAGATATTTGATCAAGACAAGGAACTTAAAAGTCAGAATTATGGTGGCCTATAAAGGTCTGCAGACAGCAAGCAACCTCAAAATTACGGCTGGCAGATTACTTGCAAAAAAGATAAAGGAAGAGGTCTTGTTGTTCATGGACAGATGAAATGAATATGGATGTGTTGACTTCTGAACAAGCCAGAACATCCACGGAATCTAACCACTAATCTATTATATACTAAAAGCAATATAAGGTTGTTTTTTGAGGCACCACGTCGATCCACATCATCATAATTATCTTAGTCGTCAGATCTAAAGTCTATGGATAGGATTTAACTAAATAAACGTTACGTACTACTCAATAGGTAGCTACCAAGTCACGTCACAGTTTCCCGTTCAAAAAAATTCACGTCACAGTCTAACAAAAAAAAATCTATTTCTCCGTTTGATACCACATCTTTAATCTGTCTCCTTAAAAGTACTTATACCCTCTCGACTTGCACGTGTACGGTACAAACTCTAAGAAAAATTCAGAGACACCCACGCATATATGTAGGAAAGGTTAAACTCTGACAACATGCCATGCTGTTTCGAAAAAAAAAGACAACATGCCATGTAAGTCCACACCATTAAAAAAATCTCTGGGATTTGCATGGGTCCGTGTGAGATACATGTTTGAAAAGGTGTTCGTACAAAATATAGTCCTAATCAACAATTTCCCCAAATAAACAAATCGATAACTCCTTCCAGATACATAATACAAAAAAGTGTTTGTATAAAATATTGATCTGTGCGAGCTCTTGACCCTATAAATATCTACAGATTTTGATCAACAATCGCAGTAACAAGAAAGTTTGATCCATAGTAAATGGTTGTTTCCTTACAAAAGTATATGTGTTGAATGGGCACACACGTGAAGTGAAAAGCATATGCACCTACATGTGCAAATGCTAATGATTACACAAAAATAATAAAGATTGAACTATATTACTAACTAGAATATAAATAGTGAAACATACTTCTAAAAATATTTTTGTAAAGTGCTCTCTTCAAACCTCTTATTTTTGTTACGATCTATCGATCAACTATAAATATATGATAAATAAAATAGAATAAAGACAAACAAAAATTCTTGATAGATATGAAAGCGGGTGCTCTCAAGGTCTCATGAAGTCAACACCAATATTTTTTACATTATAAGTTCTTCATGCCTTTGGTGGTGAATTTACAAAAAAATAACATGTGCACAAATTAAAATAACATTATAAGTTTTGAAACTTGTAAGAGTCGTGCATGTTAAATGTGGACACCCAAAGATTTTAATCGCACATTATAAATGGGCTCATCTTCGCTAAGGAAATGTTAGAAGTGGACCATAAGATCTTTGAGCTCACTAATTCTATTGACAAGCCTCTCGGCTGCCATGCTGCCAAAATGTTATATATCTTAGAACAAATGAGGAAAAAAATAGAAGAACAAAAATACAAGCCATTTCATCCATCTATAAAGCATATTCGATATAAACTAAAACTAAGGCCAACAAAAGATTCCCGACAAAAATATCCCCTTCAAGGTTTGATTGAAGACAACAAATGCTCCACTTTTTTAATTCCAACCAGTTATCCCTCGAGGAGAATGCTAGAAAAAATATGCAAAAACACTATCCACATAAATTTCGAACGTCGTCAGAGACAACAAAATTAATGTGGACCCTAAGATCATTAAGTTCACTTTGTCGAGGGACTCATCTCTGGCTTAGGCACGCTTGGACCAAAACATAGAGAAAAATTAGATATTGAGAGTGCATACTTATATAAGGTCACATAATAAATATCGCCAACTCATTCTCGAAATTTTAATTCAGTATATTGTGGTGATGCAATATAGAAAAGGCACACATGGTCGATACTATTGTGTCTTCTTGAATAATATAATCACCATACACTCTCGAAATAAAGATAAAAGTACCAGAAGGGAATCTCCTATGATGAGATGATCGAAACGATTAAATCACATTTATTAGCATAGCACTTAGGATGCTCTTGGCAATATTTCAACACAATATGTAAATTAAACATAATTTTTTCAATAATTTTCTATACTCCAAAGATGATGCCCTCGCATTTGCGAGGGCCACCATGCTAGTTATAGTGACAACAACATAGATATTATCCACAAAGTCATGGTGCTTTTGCAAGAGATAGATGGTACTACTAACTAACTCAAGCCAGAGACTGAAGCAGAAAATATCTAGGACAGTAGTATGTTTTATCAAGCCCTTCAACATTCTAACCATTAGGACACACTGAATTGAATTGAATCGAATCGAATTGAATGAATCAAAAAGACAATCAAACATGTAGTAATGTGCTACCAGCAAAACAATCCATCACCTAGCAAGAAGTGGCCAAATGCTCGATCCGGAATCACAGTGAACGAACATCTTCTTCCCCTGCAACTAAATATGGCAGATGCTGCTGCCCCTATGTACAACACCAATCCTGTTCTACGAATCGCCAGTGTTTTCTTTCTTCTACATACATAAACATGATGAAACAGAAGGTAATCAACAACCTTTCATTCAGGACTATCTTTGCAGCATGGCGTCGGCGTGGCCGTCCTCCAGCCTCCAGCTCATGCTCCGGCTCCTTGAGCCCTGGCTGAACACAGTAGAATGGTCCGACATCTCGTTCATCTCATCAGGCCTCATCTGTGTGGAGGAATCCTGCGAACTCGAGGATCTCCCACGGTGGCCGAAGCACCCAAACATGCTGTGGAACATGCGTCCAATGGCGCTCCTCTCCGTGGACCGGCCGCTCTGCCTCGACCCCCAGGAGACCCTCCTGGGCGCGCCGCCGCCGCTGTTGTTGAACCCGCCGCCGTCCATCTCCGTGTAGACGACCGGGAGCTCCCTCTCCTCGGGCCTCCTCCCGCCGGCGAACCTCCCGACGGCGAAGCCGCCTCCGGGGAGCCTCCAGATGGTGAGGCCCACGGTTGTCTCCTCCTCGGTAGCTGCTGTGTTGTTGGTGGCTGCGTGTGAGTGGGCAGCGTCGGTGGGCATCTCGTGGCGGCAGACGGGGCAAGAGTTGCGGAGCTGCAGCCAGGGCAGGATGCAGTCCTCGTGGTAGATGTGGGCGCAGGGCATCTCCCTGGCCTCGGCGCCGCGCTCGAAGGGCTCCTTGCAGACGGCGCAGTGGCAGTCGGCGTTGACGTGGGAGGCGGCGATGTGGATGGTTGGCATGGACTCGATGGCTGCTTTGGAGGCCGGCGGGGTCTCGCGGGCCTGGCGGGTGAGCCCGCCGGCCTCGATCTGCGCGAGCTGGCCGAGCAGGCGCTCGAAGCCGGAGCCCATGAGGAAGTCGGACATGCTCTCGGGCAGCGGGCGCAGGCCCGAGCCGGCCCCGTCGTCGTAGAAGAGCTCGAAGCTGCTGGTGGTGGTCGCGGCGGCGAGGGGGTCGGTGTCGTGGTCGTCGGCGGGCCCGAGGGGCGAGCGCCGGAGCACGATGACCGGGTTGAAGGGCGCGCGGTCGGCGGAGGAGGCGGATGAGGCCGCGGCGGCGCGGCGGCTACGGCGGAGGCGCAGGTCGTTGGCGTGGTGCGCGCGCGGGCGGCGGTGGAGGTAGGCTGCGGCTGGCGTGCGCGCGGGCGGCGGCGGCGCCCCCATCTCCTCGAGGAACCCGCCGCCGCAGCCCGGGCACTCGACGCCCGGCGCGCCGGCCTCGGGCGCCGTGGCGCGCACGAAGCGGTCGCAGCTGTAGCACCAGTAGGAGGCCGCGGTGGCGGCGGCGGGGGAGGAGTCCATGGAATCCCGCGCCTTTTGACGAGCTCGGTCAGATCTGGCCGGACGAAGCAGCCGCAAGAAGATAACTTTCTCCCTCCTCCTCCTGCTTCTTCTCCAAGCGGTCCGCGACAGATCCGGCGACGATGCTTTCGGCGGCGGATCCCGAGGCTGCGGCGGGGCGGAGGAGTAGAGAGAGAAGGAAAGAGGAGGACTTTGGGGGAGAGGGGAAAGAATGGAGGAGACGGTGGGTGGAATCCGGGAGAGGGAGGGGGTTTTAACCGGCGGTGCGACCCCAAACCAAAGCGCGTGGAAAGGGAAACGGCGAGGAAATGGTACTCCTACTCGTATTCGAGGAATGAGAATGGCGTGTCGCCACTATCCGATTCCGATCCGACGCGGCGGCTTCCTCTTTCTTTCTTTCTCGTTGCCGGATTGCCATCGCGGGTACGGAAATTTTGATTTGTTCGCGTTCATACTTACAGAATTTTCTTGTTTGGTGAATTTGACACGCTAGCTAATGTGCCGGCCGGCCGGTTCTTGGGAACGGACACGCCATTCCTGGCGGGTTTCGTACATGCCGCGCTTTCTTTCTCGGGTTCATTCAAAAATGTTTTCCTGTCGTCTGCTCCTTATTACACGCACACGGGCACACGGAGAACGTACACGAAAAAAATTAGGACTGCACTATTTTCCTACTCCTTTTTCAAGTACTCCTACAAGGGACCAAAAGGTTGCTTGTCATTTATTTCCCATTATTTATTTTTAGAATATTTATTTTCCATTATATAAGATAGGAAAATAGATATTTTACAAGATTTTGTTTATTACTACCTCGTGTTTCAATAAATAATGCGTGTAAATTTTCCGAAAAGTCCAACGGTGTTAAGTTCGACTAAGTTTATACACGAAATATCAATCATTATACTCCAGTAGTAATACTATGTGAAAAAATATATATATATATATTTCATAATGTATCTGATCATATAGATTTGACATCATTACTAATAATACTTGTTTCTAAACTCTTGTTAGAGGTTTGAATTCTTTTATGTGTGAGAGTCTCCACTCTCTAGTAGTACTATCAAGAGAATATTTCTTGCATCCCACATTTCATTATAATAGTTGGAGAAGACTTGGGTGGCTCGGGCCTGTCTGTCTACCGTGAGCCAGTGGTTCGATGTCGATGTGCTTTTGTTGCTGTCGCGTTTACGGACCGAGAACACGTAAGCGGTTTCTTCATGGATCGTGAGAGTCGTCGCCCCCCATGAAGGTCCGCCACCACTGACCGTTGTGAGGGCTCGGGGTCATGCTCTAGGTTCGTCATGAATATGTCCTCCATGCTCCATATACGTTTTGATAGTATGTATGTTGTGTTCCGTAATTCAATAAGCAACGATTTAGTTTGCGTGATCATGGGAATTGCGTGCTGCTTCACCGTCGGTTCTCTCTTGGTCGGTTCAACCGCGAAATTAGTTTTTTTTTGCTTTTTATTTTCCTTGTTATTAAAATCTTTGAATGTTGGAGATTTGTGTTTAAAGTTTGGATGCTGGAATCTGGAAACTACTAAATTTATGCCTCCGCCGGTAGAAAGTTTGAATCATGCATATGCTTAATTATCTTCTCCCTCCAAAACAAACAAACAACCCTACCCTGTTTACAAGACCTCATTCCATGTGCGGTGCTTCGGTTGATCCGCTCAAGTCTCCATCAACCCAAGACTAAAGAAAAGGCGTCTTCACAAATGAGCACAAAGAGACAAAGAGATTAAGAAATGGATAACCCATCCATGTAAGATTAGATTAGGTTAGGCGAAGCCAGCTAGCTAGTAGCAACACGCTAGGCAGGCAGGTAGCTAGCGCCACCGGGAGGACCGACGGTGCGGTCAAATGTCAAGGCGAGCAACTGGCCCGCCTGCCTGCCTGCCGGCCGGCCGGTCGTCGGCGGCGACGACCGAAGACCGACGGCGACGCGCCTTTGTGACGCAACGCAACGCCGCGTTGCTGCATGCTGCGCCGATTGCCAGATGACTGAAATGCTCCCCGGGGTTTCCTCCTCGCTGCTACAGTTAACAAATTCCTCGGCGTTCCCTCGAGATATTCCCTTGGATTTTACCCGGTTTTTATAATAATAAGGTTTTTTTACAGACAAAAAAAATCTCCGAGAGCTCCGGCGCATCCTATGCGGGGCCAAAAAAAAAAAAAAGTTCGTCCGCACCGAGAAAAGCTTTCCTCGTGATCTGTGTACACTAGGAGCGATTGAGACAAGACAAGAGTGTTTTCGTGCTATACGGAGCTTTCTAGCGGCAAACCTTCCGGCCAAAATAAATAAATACTGGCTGTATTTCTAACCAAGGTTTTCAGTGTTCCAATGCATCAGATCATTACTCTCTCCGTCCTTAAAAAAGAGTATCGCAGATTTATCTAAATTAGAATATATCATTTCATCATTATAGTTAAGATGTAGTACACGATTTAGATACCACCATGATATGTATATGTTGGTAATAACAACAGAATTTTAAAAGGAAAACGATTGGCTTCCTCCGGGGGATCGAAGGAAACGATCCCCCGGGTCGCTCGCTCGCTAACTGCCCGACACGTCCCCGTAGAATACATCGTTCGGTTCAGGCTTTTTTGTACGTGCACGCGCTACAACTCCACACGTCGACAACGCATCTGCAGGCCCCTACCTTATCTTCTCCTACCTTCTCTCCTCCACAGATTTCCCCACATCGCGTCGTGCTCGTCCTCTCCACCTTGCATGGCTGCCATTCTTCTCTCCCTGTTCTTCTCCACAGCACCACCGCGCCCGCCATGGCTTCCCACCATCACAACAATACACACCGCTACTGCTAGCTCCCGGTCCCTGTCGCTGCAAGTCAGCGCCACCGTGATACGAGCATGGGGACCTGCAGTGCCGCGAGCGGCGGGCAGCCATGTGCCTCCCTGCTACAGAGGCGTGCGGTGTTCCCTGCTACAAGGGGTTGTCGGCCTTGCTACAGAGCCATGGTGGCGCTGCTACTCAGGGCGGCCGACATGGCTACATAGGCACACCGGCGGCTTCTACTCAGGCGCGGAGGCACTGCTACAATGGGCGGAAAGGAGGTCCTACGTCGGCGCCGCCTTGCGCCTCTCTCTATGTCGCGCGCCTCCTCCGCGACGCCCTTCTCCGGCGTGCTCCCTCTCCCTCCTCTATGTCAGAGATGACGCTGCTACAACTCCGCGTCAGCATTTGCTACATGTAGCCGACGACGCAGCTACGTACGACGTCGACGGCTGCTACATGGGCCGTCTGGGGCCAATGGCGACGCTATGTGCGCTCGAAGGCGGTGCTACAAGCCCTGTTGACGTTTGCTACATGCGTCCGGTGTCGATGCTACCTACAGCTTCTGGTGTTGCTACCTGCGGCGAGCAGTGCTGCTACATTCAGCGAGAGGCCCTGCTACACAAGGCGACCGGCCCTGCTACATACAGCTTTTGGTGTTGCTACCTGCGGCGAGCGGCGCTGCTACATGGCATTTTTTTTCTTACAAGTTTTTGCTCCGGCCGGCTTTTGCTACATTAGTATAATTATTTTGCTACATCTGTTTTCTGAGTTTGCTACAATAGCGCAAACTTCTTGCTACGAGGTCTCCGGCGAGATCTCCGGCAAAATTCTCCGGTGAGTCTAAGACGGAGTCAGTTTTGCTACATTAGCACAAATATTATGCTACATAGTCTCCGGCGAGGTCTCCGACGAGATCTGTCTTTTTTATTTGTCTCGTTGACGAACCGTTTTTTGCTACAGCGTAGCAAAAACGGGACGTATATAGCAAAAGAGGGTCTGAGTGTAGCAAAAACGGGATTTAGGTGGACACGTGTCAGCACGAGGACCCGGGGATCAGAAGTTTTTATCCCCGGAGGGGATACTCACGACCTTGACCCGCCGGCCGGCTCCTTGACTTGACGCGAGCTTAGCAAAAAAAAAAAACTAGTACGAAGAATCTATCTACACATTGGTTAGGAGGAGTATATACCACATGCATGTGCTTAACCACTAATCAAGCCGGCGCCATGCCTGTGGGCCGGCTTGACAGCCAAGCAGATTAACAGCAGATATATATGGCCTCGGCTTCTGCGTTGCAGTATCCAAAGTTCAAAGATACAACGTACTGTACTACAGTACGGTAGAGCATGGGCGGAGCTTGCAATACTCAAGTATATTTTGCAACTTGCGAGCGATATCATCTTGGTTCCCTCGCTCTCTCTCCCCAATACCATCGAAATATCGAATTTACTGTACCAGCTAGCTACCTCGGGTTTTACTATTTTATGGGTGGCGTAGAATAAGTTATTGTACACACCCATGTTAACCGACTGTCAAATCATGTTCAACCGGCCGATCCACCGGCCGGCTTAGTCGCGCCACCAAAGTGGTTTTACTTTAGTATATCCTATATAAGTGTATTTCTTATGTAATTTAAGCGTCGGCGTTTATCTTGTTTAGGTTAATGTTTGGATAATTCAAGTAAATATTTGGGTTTCTATTGGAGGATTTTATGACCAGGTTACGGATTTTATGTCCATGATTTAGCCCACAGAACAAGAAGTAATTTATAAACACCGTGTCAACGACAATGTTGAACGGTTTAATTTACGGTTGACTTTTGCCAAACCGTAATCTCTTACTTCTCCGTTCCAAAACAACGAAAGTTCTAATTTTGTACAAAGTTAAACATATCTAAGTTTGGCCATGTTTATAAAAAGATATGCTGATATCTAGAACGCTAAATCTATATGGTAGGAAAAAATATATATTTATGATGAATCTAAAGAAACTAAATTGGTGTTATAGATGTTTATATATTTTCTGTAAACTTGGTCAAAGTTAAAATAGTTTGACTTAGGACAAAACTAGAATTTCTATTATTTTCGAATTAATGGAGGGAATAGTTGTTATCCTAGACATTTTCTGGGAAATCGTATACTACATTGAGCCATTGGTAGGAATTTTTCGGATAGCTTTTACTACTTAGTAGTATATTCTTAGGGGAATTTAACCTACATCTTAGTAGCATTGTGTGCTTGTGAGTTGGCTTGGGAACATATGGCATAGCTAGTGCCCAAACAGTGCTCTATAGATTTCTTGTCCAATGGATTAAATAATGAAACAATTTGTATATACAGCAAAGGTGGTGTTTTTGGCTCATAGGTGTTGGTGCGCGCATTATGAAAAATGCATAGTTATTTCCTAAAATGTCAAAAAAATCTGAAGTAAAAGTTTGCATGTGCATCCAAACATTCTATGTTCACACGCAGAGTTTCATGAAAAAAATCCCGGTTCATATGTGAATTTTTTCTTCGATTTTTTTTGGACATTTAGAAACGTGTTTTTAAATGTACATATGCACACAAAAAAACACCAAGGAGCCAATATGAATTTCCGCTTATATAACTAGGTAGAGATAATCACGTCCACCTAATGCGTGACGAGGACGGGGGAATTTGATGAGTCAATTTTGCACAACTCTCTTTCCAACCACTTATCAAAGTTGTTAGTACCGATTATTAGGTTGCTGGCTAAGTCCTGAATCTGCTAAAGTGTCATGATGTACTCCTGACGTTTATCGACGATAAGTACGTGGTACCAACACGGCTTTATACCAAACATGAAATGTTGATTGGTTGATTAGTTGTCCCAGATGAGCATGTAAAGGAGAAGGGGTACATGTCATGGACTAGCCCTGTTATTGTGCTACACTTTTTTTGCTCGATTTGGGATGGTATTTTCTTGCCTAGCACTTTGCCAGAATTTTGTTGGAGGAAAGGTACTACGAGGTTAATTAGACAAAGAGGATATGACTAATTTAGGAATTTCTGCCTATTCCTATCCATACCCAAAAAATAACAAGGAAAATTATAGTTGTGCCACCGCTACTCACCGAAATGTGAGGCCTGCCATTAGCTTAATTCAGTTTATTGGCATTGTTTTGTACAATTACAATTGGAATTAGGAAGAATACTTAAGAAAAGCCTCAGAGAAGATGTATGCCTAGTCGACGATGCAACTGATAACAGAGGTAAGTAAACATCAGGCGCCTATATGTGCTATAGTAATAAGCATAGAAATTACCATAATTATGTATACCAAGAGAACAACAACAAATAATACACGGCTAAAAAAAGCTACTCCCTCCAATCCATGTTAATTGTCACTGAATCAGATATATATAGCACTACAACATGTATAGATACATCCGATTCAGCAGAAGTTAATATGGACATGAGGGGGTACTGTTTTGAAGCATACACTGACCTACTAGCTAATTTCGAACCAGCTACCATTTTGGCTATTTTTCCTGCTTATGCAACCAAAAAAACTCCCTCTAGCCCAAATTACTTGTCGCAGATTTATCTAGATACATGTGTTTTATTGTATAGAAACATGCAAATCTAGGAAAATTTATGATATCTGATTGGGATAGAGGAAGTAGATGTGAATCATGTGATGTAGGTGACAGAAATGAAATCGATGTTCATAATAATGAAGCATATCTGAATTGGGACGTGTATAGACCATTAACCATAAGATTTAAAGATGGTTGCAGAAATCTGGAACAATGGATTATTAATTAACAGATATGTTACGCTTCCTATTTGGGAGAAATGATTGAAAGTGTCCAGTTTACCCATTTGTCATCGTGTGCAGTTGATGAAGAAAGATTTACATAAACAACATGCAATCCTCAGATAATTAATGGGCTGCCTGCAGCTGGATACAAGTTCACACATGATATGTTTGGAGATCCATCAAGCATTGTGTACACGACAACCAGCTGGCACTTTGTTTGAACTCTTCTCTATTCATTCTGCTTTGGATTCTAAATTATTTTGTACACATACATGATCCTTTCTTTTCCTTTTTTATGCCATATCAGTTGCTCAAGAATTCATAAATAACATCACCACAACTATGGTACAACAGAAACAATTATAGCAATAAACATTGTGGGATCCTTTTCTTTAGGTTCCCTTCGACGACCACCGTTCTATGGCTACTACTGTTTTCGAGTATACCCGTGCTCTTATGTACACATTCCCTGCAAGAGGGCACACAAAAACCTGTCAATCATCATCTGCAGCCAACTCCAGAGGTAGAGAGATTTGGCTGTCAATCATTTTCATGTATTACCTACCTGGCAATGGAAAAAATCTGGACATGCTCAAGACTTATATTTATGGCTGAATATAATTATGTTGCTTTTTTCTGGAAGGGGAAACATGAACACTTCAGTTTCCTTCTTCATCAGTCTGAACTCCTTTTTGTGACTGTAATCCAAAAGACAAAAAAAAACACTAATAAACCAGATATGTTGACCCAAACAAAGAATTTAAACCATAAATGCGCTCGTATTGGAATTTACCTTGTGTAAGTATTTCTTCCTCAGCTTGACAGCCATGCGCACACATCTCTTTACATTAATTTTTAGTATATTGTCATTGAACATCTGAAGAAAAAAAATGGCCAGCTCAATTCCACAGAAACGAAGAGTACATATATAAAAATACAGTTGCAGTAGCCAAACAGATAGCAAGTGAGCAACCTATACACATATACCTACTAGCAGCTGTCCTGACTTGCAAATGTAAATACCTATCAAAACTGAAATATGCAGCCTAACTGCAACTCATCAAGTTTAATGACAATGCTACTTACCACTTGTGCAGAAATTGGGTGTTAACAAAATTTTAAATGCACAAAGTCTGCCGCAAATAAGTGTTTTTAGTTTTTCATGGACTCATCAAATTTCATCAGGATGCTATTTAACAGTTCAGAAAGTCTACCATGAATAAGTGCTAGTAGTTATTTCATAGAGTCAGGGCTTTAAAAACAGTGACTGAATATTTAAAAGAGAAAGCAGTGACTGAACTTGCCTTGATAGCATCATCTATTGAGTGTGTACCTCTGATAATCTTATTTCGATTGATTATCAAGATTGCTGCCAGACAAAATATAGGCAGTTCGTTGTCTCTGTTCTTCGTCAAAACACTTGTGCTCAAATGAGGCACCTGCTGCTGTCTTGACCAGATATTAGCACCCGACAAGCCACACAGAGGATTTTTTGTACTAGATTTCGTTCCATGGTTGCAAGAACCGCGGAGTTCCCCGTTTCTACGATGGAATCTCCTGCTTTTGGATTTTCTTCTCGTGAACTTGTTCACCCGGTGCGGCTCTTCTTTGACCTCACATGACAACTCATTCTTCACATCTACTAGCAATGGTTCTAGGCAGTTCTCTTCCAAATTTCTGATTGCATCTTCATCAAAATCAGCAGCCCACATCATCTAAAGACAAGAAGCACAGTTAGTTAACAGAACAAGACTTTACTATGAGCATTTAAAATATAATTACCGATTCATGTGGGTACTTCCCCGTGATAAGTGTATGTACGTAGATTATGCAATGCAGGTAAACTAACTTAACCATCTTGTCACAAACATCAACTATTTCAAAGAATTCTCACCTGAATCATGGAACGTCTAACAATTCAACATGCAAAGAAAAAAATCTATAGAAACTAGAAAGCGTCTAAAATCACATTTGGAAGTGCCTGACAGACCTCCCACATGCTCAGGGACTCCTCAAAAGATAGCTCTCGACGAAAAAGCACTAGCAGCATTCGGAAACCAAAATGAAGGCTTTCAGCACCAATTGCTGATAAATGCTCAAATAACTCCGTATCTGACAATTCCATGATCTTCCACAATGATTCTAACTGCTTCATAACTCCTATCGGTCCCTCGATCTGGAAATTTTCACGCTGAAGTGCAACAAAATTAGTAACATGCATTATATCACGCAAAATACCAACCTAACAGACGCCATTATAATTTGACATAGATGCGAATTACCATCCTTCTCAGTAGCATCTCAAAACACCAAAAGGCATCTGCATCATCCTCGTATAGGACAACAAAAGGGGAAAGCAGATCGCTCATACCTACAATCAACTTATACCATATAGGTAAGTAATTGAAGCAAAATGGTGTGATGCTCCATTGAAGTATGCAAACCTTGACAGTATCCGGTGGAAGGATCAACCCATGCATAAACTGCAAGTATATCTGACATTCTCGCCATATTTCTTGATTCTCCATAGAAATCTAGATGGCTATCTGTTCTGACCACGTCGACCACTGCAGAAGGCATTTTTGGTCACTAGAACACAATGTGACAATAAGAGGCAATTGTAATCGCATGGTGCGAGGAAAAAATAAGCATACCAATTCTATGTAGTGTCCATAGCCATTCGGCGACACTATCTTTGTTTGTAGCCGGACAGTCAGAATTGGTTAAATTGACAAAATCTGCTTCTGGTGCATCAGATATCTTCAAAGAATCTACTATTTCCCTGTTGTAGCCAGTATCATCTAGCCATCTATCCTGTTTGAACGCGTCTGAGTGAAAGATGGCCGAGTCACTGTTGCTAGCTCGAAACAGATCGCTGGAATTGGACTCCATAATGAGGTCTATGTTATTATTGATTTGGAAGCTGTGCATACGTTCGTCACGTTGCCTTAACCTATCTTCAGGAACTGGGAAACTGCAATGAATCTCCTCGACTCCATTGACATCCCTACCATCGTTTGAGAACAAGTTTGTACCAGGCAGGGAAGGATACTCCATGAAGGTCTCACTGTCATATCTTGGTTCCTCCATGTCATTGTAGTCCCCAGAGTCTGACAAGCAACTATTCACCACTGTGGAAGACACCATAAACTTGGAAGAATTATATACAGAGCTATCATTATGTACTTTGAAACCAACTAGTTCAACTGATTTACTACAGTTGTTCCTTTCTTGTGACTGCGGTGTGCCACTAGAGTCATAATTTAAGTTAGAATTTTCTACTGTACTGCCAGGTGCGTGTTTTGAACCTCGTTGACTCGTGCTGACTTCTTCTCCACTGTCAGTTTCTTTTGACTTAGTCCTCACATCCATCAGCTTCGAGCCAACAGCATAAGCGAGCTCACCTGTACCAATGCTTGGGTGCATACTCTTGCACTGCCTAACTAAACACTGATATTTCTCCCTTCATAGAAATAGGGGAAAAAACATGAGTTAGGCGCTTCAAAAAATGTTGCACTGCTCACATGTGTAAAACCATGAAAGGTAAACCATTCCGGTTAAAGGCAACGTGGGAATAATCACCCTTCTATGAACAAATACCAATGTAAAAAACACAAAATGTAAAACACTCCAGCCTCCTAGGTATTAGGAAAAAAAAACTATATAATCAGCTAGCGCATAATGTTATGATACAAATTCATGCAATTACACCGAGCCACAATGTATCAGACAATTACACCAAATGTATCAGACGTTATCTCCCATGTTCTACACACAAGTAGAAACTTAAGGACAACTGCAGCCTGTGGCAGTGGTTTTATGCTTCATATATAGTAAAAGGCAGGGACAAGACTAAAAATCTGGGGAGATTTAGCTACAAAGGTTCGAGTTTCAGTATAATGCAGAAATAACGAAACCAAAGCTCTACAGCTATTATTCAGGGTAATAAAATGGAAGAACAATTAACCAGCCCCGCTTCGAAACATAAGGTAAATTGTGTCGAAGACAGAAAACAAGATCAAACCTTCGAGCGGCTCTCAGTTTCCTCCTATACTCTGTGGTGCTACTTAAGGCATAGCATCCAAGAAGGAATTCCCAAACTTGTGGTCGAATAGAGGGGTCAATACCCTGCACACCGATAATGGAGGTAAATAATTGCTGTTAAAAGCAGAAGACCGGTGTGATGTGCTTTCTTTGTTCACACACAGCTGTGATGGAACATGTTTCAGCACATCTTCAAATGGTGTACAGCGAAATGACAGCACTAACCCAACAAAGTACTCCGACGCATTCGGCCCATATAGTGCCAATTTAATAACCACCCAGACTAATAAGATCAGCAGAGTTAATTTTAAATTTGGAAAATTACTAGAATCAGCATACTTAATCCAAACTTCCTATTAGGAGATGAATGGTGCATCTGATGGAAAGCATCAGAAAGTGTTGTGTTGTTCAGCGGCTCCTCTAAAGTGAGATAAGTGTGTCAAAAATTAACTGCCTAAAGTCCGATCAACGTGTCAAGCTAACTTATATTTCCTGGTTTGTGGTAGAGGAGATAGGATAGATACAATTGTCATCCTAGGGCATAATAAGGAATTGCAATAAGATTGGTCTCAGGTGTACATAGGAGCATTGCAATATGATTGGTCTCAGGTGTACATAGGAGTATTGCAATACGATTGGCCTTATTAAGTTTCATGCACCAAGCAGTAGAACCAAAAGTCCAAACTGATGGAGAGAAGGTGGGCAATCCAAATACACTTTAACAGGCCTCAGTTGTGCATAAGGTATAGCAAGACATAAAAGTAAGTCTCTGAAGCATGAAACAGATGCTAGATAGTTAACTCACCCCCACGACGATGAATTTAAGGGCCTTACGGAACCCTGTGACCCTTCCGTCGGTATCAAAGCACGCGTTCCATTTATCTGGCCTGAGCATCTTGCCCCCCTGTAGAATAGGACACAGAGATAGACAAAGAAAGGAAATTTGAGTTGTGGCAGGCAAAAGAGGTGAGCATGAGTGGAGCTGTGCATATAATCAAAACACAGAGTCTATGTCGCAGGCTAAATATAGATATACCAAATGAGAATAAGAATAGGCAAGCTAAATATAGATTAGTTAAGAAGCTCAAGTCTTGCAGCAAGCTATTGATAATGATGAGGACTATCCTGATGGCCTGTGCATAGTTGATCAAGCTGTTTACTGCTGTGTATAAAGAAGCAAAAATACAGAGTCTATGTTGTATGCTAAATATAGATATGATTACATGTGGACTGCGAAGAAGAAGAGTGGGCATCTGCATTTAGAGCAGGAGTCAATCAAGAAGCTCAAGTGTTGCAAGCAAGCATTGATAATGTTGACTATCTACCCTGATGGCATTGCCATATATAGGAGAGAAGAAATATGTATATATAGGAAGGAAGGAGGGGAGGGGAGACCTTGAGGTAGTAGGGGTCGGGGGGCCCGCAGGGTTCCCGGACGAGGGAGCCGAGGCCCCGCTGGAGGTGGCCGCCACACAACATCCATGACCTGATGGAATCCCCGCCGGCGCCACCGGTAGCGTGGGGCTGGGACATGGATGGATGGAGTCCGATTCGAACGGATCTCCGGCCAACTCCCCCCTCCCCTCTCCGGCGCGGCGGAAGGGGTGGAGGGGAAGTCGGATCTCCGGCGCAGGCGAATCGGATGAATCGGGGGACGGGGACCCGAATCGCCGGGTTCGCCGGCTGGCCTGGTCGGCTGGTCGGCGCGCGCTATCTGCTCACTAGCGAGCGAGCGAGCGAGCTCTTAATCTTGGACGACAATGGAGCAGAGAGCCGCCGCCGCCCTCAGCTGCCGCCGCCTTGCCTGGGAGGGAACGGTCTCGACGACCGGCGCGGTTGGTTCGGAGGGAGACGTGGGGGAGAGAGAGAGAAGAGGAAGAGTGGAGGAAGCAACGAACCAACTCTAACTGCTCATCATTTTTCACTCTCTTTTTTCTCTATACGTGCCAACGACCTACCAAATACAGTACTCACCACCCCCTCTAGGACATCCGATGAGAACATTTGGTCTTAGACCTAATTCTTGATTAAAAAGTGGGATCTCATCAAGTTATTTTTTTAAATAATTTTTCGTCCCTCTTTATAAATATAAAACATATCTGTCGAATTGAACAAAATGTTGAGAGAAACCTCTTACAAAGCATATAAAAAGGAAGAAGAATGAGAACCAAACTTACCACCGAAGGCACTAGAACGCGATCGAGGGATACTGAGGCTCCACGATGACGCCTCCAAGAGGATAAAATGTTTTCACCTAGGGCTCTAACACGGCGAAGGTACCCACAACAACGCTCAAAAGAGGATTACAATGCCTGCGAGCATCGTTGCCATAGCGTCAAAGCGATGAGCCTTCGTTCGAGAAAACCTTCACACCACGTCCGGTATGTTGGACCGTTTGCTACCTCCAAGCCAGGTCTCTGGAACACAATATGGGAACTGCCTTTGCCGAAATGCTGCCAACACAAGGAACCACCGTCGTCCGCTCCTCACCGTTCACACTGACAAAGAGAGGGCCATCACCATCGCCATGTCGCTCGACATAGAGACGGCCGCATGGTCCACCTTCCAGGGCCATTGTCCCGGCGTCCATGAACTCGGGTCCATGGAGCGAAAACATCGCATTGTCGAGCCACAATGTTGGATGTGGTAAGCTAGCGACAGAACCAAACCTGCGTGGTGAGTAGTCGCAGCCAATAAGAGGAGAAATGTCGTCCTTGCCGACAGAACGTATCAGACATGCCCATATCAGACCTAGGTCAGGGCAAGATCAGACCCAGATTAGCCCGACTAGCCTCGTCGTCGTGCTTCAGATCAGCGCCATGGTCGCCACCACATCCTACAGACACGCTCATGAGACCCCGCACCTGCCTGGATCCAATGAACCTAGATTGGGTCCAAGTGGGCCTAGATTCTAAGGCAACCACCTTGCTCTGAGGGCCTCCACTACCTGTTGTGGCGCTAGGTCCATCCGCCGGCCATTCCCGTACCAGCTCCGAGAATCTACGTCGTCATGTGTCGTCTCCTACGGCGGCGGCTCAAGCTCGATTCTCCTCACCTCAATGCACCGCATAGTTCTCCACGCGCGTTGGTAAAATAAGGTCGCTACCACCGATACCGGTTGAGTTTTTGCCTGGCGGCTTGGCCAATGGTGGCGAAGGAGGGAGGGACGGGGTGGTGCGAGCCAAGGTTCGGCCCTACTTCGCTCTCGAGGGGCAAGTGTAGAAACCCAAAGGGTTTTAGGGTCACTCGAGCCTCTCATCAAATGATACTCAATTATATGTAACAATTCCTTGTAGGCAACTAAGCAATGCTAAAGAGTATAAACATTACCTTCATTGTCTTTTTTTCAATAGAGGGAATACAATAATATCATGGAGAAACCAATTACATTCGGTAATGATCATGAGTTAAAGACATTGTGGATGCACACAACCCTACAACAAAAAGAAGAAGAAGAAACAAAAGATCCCGCTATAGTCATCAAAACCTTATAGCTGCAACACAAACCCCTGCCAAGGCAACACTTGGTGTTGAAATTCTCCAAAAGCGACTCCTCCTAGAAGGAAATAGTGCACAAGCATCGTCGCCGCCCGATAAAAGATCTTAGATTTTCACACTGGAGAAAGTCCGTGCTCTAAAAACAATGTCTCCTACAAGACCATTGCCAACTACAACCAATTAAGGCCAAACCTTGGATTTTTACCCTAAAAAGATAAGACTTTGAAATCCTCTTGTGTCGTCGCCCCCGATTTTAGATGTTGTTGCTACAAGTCAAGAATCACCAAGTAAAGTCAGCATCGCCTCGAAGACTTGGTCCGCCTTTACCAGACCTCAGCCGCCATGACATTCTCCGTCGATATCTTCACCATGGAAATCAACATACATGCCCCATGATGAAAAAAGACAACGAAGCTTCACGTCACACCCTCCTGAAGTCGTACGGCTAAAAATAGGGGTGCACACAGTCGAATCACATCCGATCCAGGAACAATAGGCATGAAGCGCCTAATGGAGATCTTTGGTTGAGCCTTCCAGAACTTGTCACCTGCTAGATCAATGAGGCCATGCATCAAGTATAACACCGCCTTGACGCGAGAAGAACCCTAGATCGCATCCTTTATTAGAAAGATCAGAACAACCCACGCCACTGTCCACCGGCTTCAAACAGTAGACCAGAGATCTCAGCTGGCACCACCACCACCACCCGCACCACACGTAGATGACGGGATGAGCCGCACCGCCCCCCTCCCCCTCCCCCCCCCCCCCGAACCAGTGCCCATGTTCCCCTCACGACCACGACGACCGGCAATGTTGCCAAAGAAGTCTGGGGCCGCTGCCCCAACGTCCATTTCCGCCGAAAGATCAGTGCCGTCCAAGGCCACTCAAAGAGGATACAAATTGCCGTGTTGTCCTTATACAATTAGGGTTACCATCCTATGCTCCAAATTGGGAGGATGTACCATTCTTGTAAACAATCCATCTTGTTATAATACATTTAGAAACCCTTGGCACGATTTTTTTGTTGAGAAACACAGTATAGAGCTCACAAATACATACATACAGTCACTCTACGAACACACAACTTATCCCTATTAGCATATCTGAGAGACCGAGCTGTCGAGTTTTGAAATTGACGAAGCCAACACATGTGTCTCATTGTCGACGACAAGACCGTCTTTCACTGAAGAATATTCAGCCTTTATGAGACACCAAAACGTCAAACTTAAAGTTGATATATGTAAGCTGGAATACCACTAGCCTTTTAACCATCCAACCACAAGTTAATTCTCATGGCTCCTTTGCCTTGACTATAGCAGGGTAGAAGGGGTACGGCATGGCCCCATGTATTGTCGGTACATAGTGCCATTTTGCCTTGTGCTTTTCAGTTTTACGATGACTAGTCAATGAATGAGCCATGTTCTTACATTTAAGTACTCCGTCCGGTCTAATCATATTTGTCTAGATTTAGATATATCTAATACTAAAATATAATTAGATACATCTAAATTTAGACAAAGTCTACTAATTTAGATTGAAGAGAGTAGTAAAAGTTGCACTCTATAAGATTATAGTATTTTATCTGGACGAGCATCTGGGCCATCTCCTAAAAGGAGATTAAATTTGTGTTGTTATTTACTACTCTCTTCGTTTGAAAATAAGTGATTTATGTTTATTTAAATTTTCATGCATATAGACATATTTTAGTGTATAGATATTATATGAATATAGACAAATTTAAGTCACTTATTTTTGGACAGAGAGAGTAATGATAGTAAAAGATATATTGAAAAAGCCGTCTTTTCTAACTTCCACATTTAATAATTGACATTTTTCTAAGACTCCTATAATGAAGAAGCGGTTTTGAATGCGGTGAACCAATGTCGTTGAATATGTGGGGCGTGTTTGCTTGCTCGGGTTCTTATTTATCATTTTTTTCACTTGATCCGCTGGATGCTTCATGCGGCCAGATTTAGCTTAGGCCAAGTTTGGCAGTTTGTTTGGTTGACCCCATTTAGTTTTGGTGCAACTTTGGCTAGTTGTTTGTTTGGCAAGACTATAGCTGGGTGGATGCAAAAAAAACAACTTGTTTGATGGCACCTGTGGTAGTGTTTTGGTCACCAGTTCTCACAGGTGGTGAGGTTACCACGTAATTTGAAGCCGATTATGAAACAAGTACGCAACAAACTAAACTAACAAACAACAACAAATTAACACCTTAGGTACTAATGAATAGAAGTTCATCACGATGTTATCTACCTTCTAGCAAATTACAATTCACTATACATTTTACCTAGCTACTAAGAATGTAAGTTTTACACCAACATTGGGGTCGTTCAGAGGACAATACGACATCAGTTCATCAGTTCTTCTTCTTCTTCTTCACTTATTCCGCTTTAGATTATGGTGTTGCCTCTAGTCGTCCACATATCATTAGTTGTTGTATCTTGTTGTTCCAAGCACGACAATTGTGTAACGAGACACCATGGTCATCATCATCATTGTTATTGGCTGAAACTACATCCTCCTCTTCCAGAAAGAATTCATCCGCACCAAATTGCAAGATCTAGTTATGCAGAATGCAACATCAAAGAACAAGCTTAACTTAGGTGGGAAAGGATGGAATGGCTTCTGATCAAGAATCTTAAATCTGTTCTTCAGAGCAACGAACACCCTCTCAACCTTGACTCTAAGGCTAGAGTGTCTGAGATTGAAAAGTCCGTCTGCATTTCTAGGATAGAATCTAGTAGAGAACTCTTTGAGATGATACCTAGTTGACCTGAAGGGTGTAAGAATTATAGGAGAACAAGCATATCCGGCATCTTCTAGATAGAACTTACAATCAGGGATCTTCAGGGCATCAGCTCTCTCAAGGCTGTCATTCAGAATTGTGGCATCATGGGATGATCCTTCCCATTCCGGAGTTACCTTGGACACCGCATCTTTGGAAGGCTCCCCTCCCCTTGACCTTGTGGATCTTCGTGTGGCAGCTTCTTCGAGATCATTGATGGTGCGTGGAAGCTTTGTTGGGAGACCCCAAGAGGAAGGTGTGATGAGCACATCAGCAAGTTTTCCCTCAGTAAGAAACCAAGGTTATCGAACTAGTAGGAGGAAGGAAACGACTCCAAGGTGTTGCTAGCAACTTGGAAACATGCACAACACAAACTCAAGACTTTGCCCCAACGAACAATGAGGTTGTCAATCCCACCGGTTTGCTGAAAACAAAGGGTTAATTGTATGGTGTGGAAGGTAATAGTGGTTTGCGGAAAGTAAACAGTAACAGTGGAAGATGTATCAATGGTAAAGATTGGATCGGGGTCCATAGTTCACTAGAGGTGTTCTCCTTAAGATAAACAAACATGGCATGCTGGGTAAACAAATTACAGCAGCGCAATTGATAGGACTAAGCAAGGCATAACAATGCAATACTAGACATTCATGATCCTATGAGATTCGATTGGGCAATAAAACAAGATACATAGACCGCCATCCTACTGCATCTATGACTAGTAATCCACCTTCAGGTTATCATCCGAACCCCCTCCAGTATTAAGTTGCAAGCAACGGATAACTGCTTTAAGCAAAGTGTGTAAGGTAAACAATCCACTTGTTCCATGAACAAGAGACTGTTGTTTTCTCCCTAGTGGAAACAGCACATCTACAACCTTAGAGATTTCTGTCACTTCCCTTCGATTAAATAGAGGCATGAACCCACTATCGAGCATAAGTACCCCCTATTGGAGTCACTAGCATCTACTTGGCCAAGATAGCTACTAGAAACGGAGAGCATGCAAGATCTCAAACAACACAGACATGATAGAATCAATAAGACAAAACCATTAATCAATCTGACATAGTAATCTCAATATCCATCGGATCCCCGCAAACACAACATGCATGATTACAAATAGATGATCTTGATCATGAACGGAGCCCACAAGATCTAAACATGGTAGCACAAAGGAGGAGATACAACCATCTAGCTATTACATGGACCCGTAGTCCAAGGTGGAACTACTCACACTTCATACCGGAGGCTGGCATGATGAAGAAGAAGGTCTTTGGGATGATCTCCCCTCCGGCAGGGTGCCGGGAAGAGCTTCAGATCCCCCTAATCTGGGGACAATGGTGGCGGCGGCTACAGATGGTTTCGTGGAATATTGATCGGGTACTTAGGGTTTCTGTATCGGGGGGTCTTTATAGGCGAAGAGACGAGGCAGGGGGACAGCCAGGGCGGCCGCACCCTCTCAGGCACGGGCCTAGCCTGGGCGCGCGGCCAGGGGGTGTGGCCCCCTGGTGGCTCCCCTCTGTCTCGTATTCAGGATCCGTGTTCCCCACGGTAAAATATTGACTTTGGCTTTTGTCCCATCCAATTCCGGGAATATTGATTTTCTGCCTTTTCTGGAACCAAAAACAGAAGAAAACAGGCAACTCGCACTGTGGCATCTTTTTAATAGGTTAGTCTAAGAAAACATATAAAAACACCTCAAAGTGTGGACAAAGCAAAGGAAAGTAGATACTAAAAAGCATGGAACATCAAAAATTATAGATACGTTTCTGACGTATCAAGCATCCCCAAGCTTAACTCCTGCCCGTCCTCGAGTAGGTAAGTGATAAAAAGAATAATTTTTGAGGTGACATGCACCATTAAAATCAAGATCAAACCATTTGCATGCATTGAAATCTGGGATCAAAGAACTCTAAACATGAGCATGAAAGATAGAGTTCTAACAGTAAGACAAAGTAACTATGCATGCAACATGAAAGGTTACAAACAAAGATCATAAATAGCATGCATTGAAAAACGTTTGTTTGTTTCACATACAGAAAACATAACATAGTGGCATTCAGCTTGTCCCTCATGGAGTAGCAAATAGATGCATAGGACACCTTCAAAGTTCATAAGAGTGACTAGATACAAATAGCACAAGAACAAGCAATATCAACAATATGCATCAATCAATATGTTTTAGAACATGCACATAGAACTAAGAATGGCAACTATGCTCTCTTAATTGGTGCCTAAGGATAGAAGGTGGAGACTCAATATAATAGTGAAATAAAGACCCTTTATAAAGAGAAGCAGGTGAGTTTTAAAAAGAGATTCCAAAAATTATGGTACTTATTAGCTTTTAGCCCTCATTGCCCCTATCATAAGCATCTTGAAGTGATTAAGGTTAAAGTGAACAAACTATGGAGTATATGCTTGACAAAGTATAAGTTGGCAATCTCATGTCCCTTGAATACGAGGGCCGCTCCTCATGCTACTCAACTTTAGTCACCTGTAAGTTCTTGTCATAGTAAGTACATGTGTATCATAGAAAACCGCCAACGGGGTACCCCTTGCACATGATACAGGAGCTATCCTATAATCAAAATGACAAGGCAAGCAGACAATAAGCATCTCAGCAATCTTCTTATTTACCATGGGAATATGGTGCTTTTTTCTCTCTTTCCTCTTTTCAATATGTCTCTTTTTTATAAGAAGAAAGCTTCATAGATGTCATTATGGTGATGCTGCAAGTTTCCACCATGATTAGGCATGGCTTAGGCTAGCGGCCAAGGCGTTTCTATAACACACATACATAACTTCATAGACTTAAAAGCTCCCCTTTTATTTCACACCGACGACATCCATAGACAAAAGAGCATGATATCAACTGTGTACAAAGTACAAGTGCAATGTTGAAAACGTTCCCCGTGACAACATAGTTCTGCTAATTCTAATGTATAAGTGCAAGCATATACAACATAGATGACACAATGGTTCAAGTTTATTAGGGGAAAGAAAAACAAATTGTGCCATCAAGTTCGTGAGAGCTTTAATCACTAAGTTTTTTCGTAACAAAATACTTTTTAATTGGAAGATAGATGAAAACAAGAATGTACTTAGAATAGTGTAACACACCATGCATAGAAATTTACAGTAGACACTTTGGAATAACTTGGTTTTTTGGGAGTTGGATGCATCAGTAGAGCTTACTCATACAAGTGGAGGCTAGCAAAAGACTGGGAGCGACCAACTAAGAGAGCAATAATGACCATAATCATGCAGAGCGACAAAACATTATTAATCAAAGCATAAAGTGGTACTACAAGTCAATGACTAAATGATCATAGAGGCTATGGTGACTTGTTCATAGTCATAACATGGTGTGAGCATGTGCCAAGTCAACCCAAACAAAGCATCAAAGGAGAATACCACAATACTATGCTTTTGTATGCTAAAACAACGCATGATTCCTTCAAGGCACATTAAGCAATCCTAATTGTTTGGAACAAGTCATGCTACAACAATAATCACTAAGAATAAGGTCAAAACAATATCTAGCATAACATGATAAAGTCTAAGTCACAGTCAAAGCAAGCTCCTCTTGAACTATTCAAGCAAGAACTTTCTACTCCTCTCCAACACCAATCAACTTATTTGAAAAAACACAGCGAGAACGGGGGTCCAAACTATATTATTCAAGCAAACTAAGCAAATCAAATGAAAACTAAGATGCTCCAAGAACAACACAATAGTGCATGAAACAATAAAAACGAAGTGTCTAGAAAGACCTGAGATTTTTATTGATGAAGAAGGGGATGCCTTGGGCATCCCCAAGCTTTGACGCTTGTACCTCTTGAATATTTCTTGGGGTGACACGGGGTGTGACATGGTTATACCCTACGGGTACGTGATCTCAGCATACCTGGTCCAGCCCAAGGAAGGCTCACGACAGATGAACGCCGGCACACAGAAGATCTTTGAGTGGCACGCTTCTATTCCTCACTCGAATCTACGATTCAACTAAATAATCGGGGGCTACTCCTATTAGGAGCGCTGGCCGCGCACCCGAAAGATGAATAAAAACGAACTATTTCTTCGAGTCCTACGTCGAGTCTACGACTCCACTACAGACTCGGGGGCTACTCCCATAGGGAGGATGGATTTAAGCATCCAAATTTTTTTGTGTCCTACGGACTTAACAATTGAACAATGTTTGAACTAAAGTCTCCGCTCGAGTCTACGGCTCGAACAGACACTCGGGGGCTACTCCCATAGGGAGGGCTGGTCGCGCACCCTATGAATTCTTTGACTGCGATCTTTCGGATCAGCATGCAAAAACTTTTCGGCAACTCTGCCCCAACAATACGCTGAGTGAGCAACGATATCCTTGGCCACCCAAAAAACCTCCGCGGTGATAAACATTCGGGTGCTGTGTCTGCGACACAAAGATAAGACCTACAGATATCATCTGATGGCCTGGCAACGCACACGACTACGCTCTGCTAGTATAAATCCGTGCCAACAGGCACGATGAAAAATCCCGACGGACGCGTTGGGTACATTAGTTAAAATTACTGGAATTTCACTCCTGTAAGTCCTTCGCGGCCTGAGTCGAATTTACACCAGTATATGTTCCGGGTTCGAGTTAAGGGACTCGAACCTGAGGAAGATCGTGTTGTTTCGTCCTAAGACAGTTAACTGACCCTGATCCGTCGGGTGAGTCAGGCACACGCATCAACAATCCCTACACACATACTGTTAACACATAGTTGCACCCGAAGGATTGAAGAGTCCTCAGCCGAATCTACGATTCGACTGATCACTCGGGGGCTACTGACATGGTTATACCCTACGGGTACGTGATCTCAGCATACCTGGTCCAGCCCAAGGAAGGCCCACGGCGGATGTACGCCGGCCCATGAAGACTTTCGGGTGGCCCAGGCCCATGACGCCTTCGGATCCTTGGAGAGCAAGACTAGAGTAGATAGAAAATTCAAAGGGGTAAAACCCTAGAACCTGTAACCGACTAGGTCTATGCCCGGGACCTGCCTAAGTTTATATAAAGGCCAGGAGGGCACGACCTAGATCTCTCGACTCATACTTTCGCATATACACCTCCACACCAGTTTGCATCTACGCACCCCTGTAACCTTCGGTTCCGCCTAATCAAGAGCAAACAAGCAGGGGTAGGGTTTTCCCTCCGGGGGCCTGAACCTGGGTAAACCTTGTGTCCCCGTGTTGCTTGTTTGCTAACCGTTCCACGATCTCCAGCATCCCCATCTTCTCCAAAACCCAAGTCCATAACAATGGGCATTGACGAGTCGAAACCTCGTCAGGGTGGCATCCCCAAGCTTGATCTTTTGTCCATTCTTCATCTCATTACATCATTCTTTCTCTACACCTAAATTTTTTCCTTCATACAAAACTTTACACAATCTTCGTTAGCAACATTAGTGTATTCAAAATATAATAAACCTTCGGGTTTAGCTTTATAACAACAAAACTTTCACTAAAAACACAAGCTACTGTAGCAATTCCCTCAAAAAGCTCAATTTCCCAAAAAGAACCCAAAAAGGAATCAATAAGAAGCAAATGAAAATGATGACAGAAATCTGTCAAAACAGACCAGTAGGTAGAAAACGATTTTTTCAAAGACCTTATGTTGCTCAAATCAAAAAGTGTTGAACTAACGAAAGTTAGCTAACATACTGGGGGATTTATTCCGAAAATATCAGCTCAATCTAACTTACAGAGATTTTACACGAATGTTTACGATGGATCAGAAAAATCTGTCTCGGGACAACAACTCCCCAAATCTTACTTCCCTCTCATTAGAGGTTATTCTTGGCACAAAAAAGCAAACAAAAAAAATGATAAGAAGAGGTCATTACTGAAGTAATAACTTCCAAGACTCAAGAAAACTTTTGGGTTATCTTCCAATAAGTACTTTTCTTTAACGCCTTTAAGTTAGGCACAAGAAGCAAGAATCAAGTATTTTCAAATGAAGAAGCATTAAGATCAATACTCGCAATCTCTTCAACTAGGAAAGGTATCTCATCCAAATGAGTTTTAGAGGATCCTTTCTCATCTCTCTTAGGTTCACTACTTTCATCAAAAGGGTTTTTAGGAATAATCCAATCAAAATTCTTTTCTAAGGCTTCATGCATTCATACAAGTTTAAAAGGTATGGGTATCTTAATTTTCTCTCTGGGTTTGGTTTTATCTAAAGTAACCATAACATCTACACATGAGCCTAGCATATTAAAACGTTCAAAGACCTTTTTTGCTTCCTTAACAACATCATTGAACTCTTTTAGTAAAGTTTTTAGGATAAAATCTCTCTTTTCAGGATCCTCTTCTTCTTTTAGTTTAAGAAACAAAATTTGCATCATGGGGTTAAGGTTAACAAACCTAGCCTCCAACATATGAACTAAAGAAGCTGTAGCAATTTCATAATTAGGAGCAAGTTCTGCTATGGATCTATCCTAAATATCCTCATGTTTGCTAACATGATTAAAGAATTCTTAGATATTTTCTTTCCCAATTATGGAGCCACTACCTATTGAAAGGTCTTTTAGGGTGAACTTGGGGATCAACATCGTGAGATAGAGCAAGGTGACAACTAGGGTAGGAACTAATTTTGTGTGTTTTCGATAAGAGAAAGCAAACCAAACTAAACTTTTTTTTTTGGAGTTTTTGATAAAAAGAGGCAAACAAAACCAAGCAAAATAAACTAAGCAAAACAAAAACAAAGTAAAGAGAAAGGTTGTGAAGGACTCCCCTTGTGAAGAAGTCCTTAGCCTGTAGGGGTTCGTAGCATGGAAAACAAAAAATTTCTACCGCATGCAAACAAACAAGCCAAGATCTATCTACTAGATTGTAGCAACGAGTCGATAGAGGAACTCACCCTCGAAGATTCCAAAGCGGTTAACGAGAGCAGATTCTCGTGGATGATGTAGTCGTACACTTCCGATCTCAAGATCGCGTAGACGATCCTTCCAGCGCTGCGTTCCGGCAGCGCTTCCGTAGTCGGTCACACGTTCGGTACTCGATGAAGACCTTCCTCTCCCTTGTTCCAGAAGGCAGTGGAGGTTGTAGCACTCTCCTCGTGATTCCGGCAGCACAACGGCGTGGTACCGGAAGTAGAGGGGAGATCTCGCAGGGCTTCGCCTTAAGCGGGAGCGAGTATGGTGGACTATGAGAGAGCTCCTCGGCGATCTAGGGTTTAGACACACCAAGGAGAGGGAGGTAGGCCGGCGGCTAGGGCAAGGGGATTGCCCCAACTCGGCGACTTGGCAAACCCTAGGAGGCGGCGGCAACAATGGTGGAGGCCGGCGGCTAGGGTTTAGGTTTAGAGGAGAGAGGCAACTTGTGTATCTAGGAGGGGAGCCCTGCCCCTCCTTTTATAGGTGGAGGGAGGCGCGCCAGGGGAGGGGAGTCCCTCCCCAACTCGGCTTGGAGGTGGGCCGGCGGTTGGAGGAGGGAACTCCTCCCCAACTCGGTTTCCCACTCCCTCCTCCTCTTTCCAAAAACTGCCGTTTGACTTTCAAACTAGCCGTTTGACTTTTCAAACTAGGATTTGATTAAACCCTTTATTTCGGACAGCGATGACACTTAGTACATGATGCAATCATACCAACTTGATATAACACATTCATGTACCCTTCCCCTCCAGAGTGCCGGACATTCCGGAACCTTCTAGAACATTCCCGATGAAAACACCGGAATCATTCCCTAACTCTGAGACGGGACTTTCCTTATATGAATCTTATTCTCCGGACCATTCCGGATCTCCTCGTGATATCCCGAATCACATTCGAGACTCCGAACAACATTCGGTCTCTTACTCATCATTCCATAACTACTCAACAACATCGAATCCTTAAGTGTGTCTCCCTACGGTTCGTGAATTATGCGGACATGATCGAGACACTTCTCCGATCAATAACCAATAGAGGAATCTGGAAATTCATATGGCTCCCACATATTTCTACGATTACTTTCGCGATCGAATGAACCACTTACATACGATACCAATTTCCCTTTGTCTCACGATAGTTTACTTATCCGAGGTTATGATCGTCGGTATCTCTGCATACCTAGTTCAACCTCGTTACTGATAAGTACTCTTTTCTCGTTCCCGTGGTATGTGATCCCTTGTGAGCCAGTCACATGCTTGCAAGCTAATTGGATGACATTCCACCGAGAGGGCCCAGAGTATATCTATCCGTCATATGGATGGACAAATCCCACTCTTGATCCATGTGTCTCAACCAATACTTTCCGAACACTCAATGCCACCTTTATAGCCACCCTGTTACGGTGTGGTGTTTGATGTCATCAAAGCATCCTTCCGGTAAAGGTGATATGCATGATCTCATGGTCGAAGGAATTAGGTTACTATGTATCAGAAAGCTTATAGCAAATGAACTATATTAAATGACTTGATCTTTATGCTACGCTTAACTATAGGAGTATGTCCATCACATCATTCTCCTAATGATATGACCCTGTTGTCAATAACATCTCTATGTTCATGATTAGGAAACCATGATCATATATTAACCAACAAGCTAGTTTAACAAGAGGCTTTACTAGGGACTCTTTCATGTTTACAAATCACACAAGTATTAATGTTTCCTGTTAATACAATTATAGCATGGTATGTAAACATTTATCATAAGAATGAAGATATGATAATAACCACTTTATTATTGCCTCTTGGGCATATCTCCAACAGTCTCCCACTTGCACTAAAGTCAATAATCTAGTTTCAAACCTTTGTATATTCAACACCTATGGCTTTCCGGTGTTGTATGTACACGATTGCTAGTGGTCAACTGATCTCCGGATCTGACACTTCCAGGTCCGTGTGTAATTGCATGTCTTTGCGTCCCTACGCATCACTCATTCTATAATGAGATGGCTTTGTATAAATTTGGTCCTTTGGTGAGACCTTTAGTTCTTTGGGGCAAAAACATGTTGATAATATTGTCGTACAATATATCTTCATAGTATTGTCCCTGCTGTGAACTACACCTAGTTTGATAACAAACTACTTGACACAAATGCCCTCTTCTGCTGCTATAATAGCAGTCATATACTTAGCCTTTTGTTATAGTATCTGTCACAATGTCTTAACTTTGGAACTCATCCAAATCCATTATGGAACTCACTTTCCATTATATTGTGCCACCCTTAGTTTAGATTGAGATAAACTTTATTTGTACTTTGTGACAAGACTAGTATCAATGTAGTACTTTTACAATGAACTAACCATCTATTTGTCACTTCTACAAAACAATATACTCTTAGTTCTTCCATAAGATCATAAGAATATCCTTACTATCGTCCAATGATCATCTTATGAATCATTCTGGTATATGCTCACAACATTTAGAGCATAGGACATATCTGGATTTGTACATATCACAGTATGATTGATATAAATACTCTTTGTGATTTCATACATCAAGTATCAATCTATACTTGAATCTCTGTTTTACTTACCAAATGTCAATACACTTGAATATATCATCAATATTGAACTCATTCAATCCTTTCTGTGCGACAAGAACCTTTCTTGTAATTTCTATATTGAACTCATTCAATATCTTGTCTATGTACTTCTGACATAACCATATTGGCGTCTATTGATGCCAAACATTTGGGTTTTGCCTAAGTCTTTCATCGGGATGAAATTCTTAATATATGTTAATAAAAGATACATTATTTCTAATCAACAATATGTCTTCCACATAATGTATTAGAAATATGTCTTAGCGCTCCCACTTAATTTCTTGCAAATGCAAGCATCTTCATTGTCTCTGATGAACTTAAACTTCTTTAACAGTTTCATCATAGTGAAGATTCCAACTCCTCGATGCTTACTTCAACCATTGAAGTTTGCATATGCTTTTAGCATCCTTTGAATTAACAAAAACCTATGGACCGTGTTGTGCACATGTCCTAGGTAACAATTCTATTAGAAGAACTTGTTTTGTTTATTCAACTACCACATAACAAAATTATATGTAGTGGTTGCTACATTAATCCATCTAGACTAAATATCGCTATGAAAGATCAAATCTTGTCATATTCAAGCTTTGAACATTGTTGTGAACTCTTTCCCAACATGTCGACTATTTCATAGATGTGAAACATTCATGTCTATTTCTTTATAGATCCAAACACGACTGTAAGGTCTTACACCTTTCTCGAGGGTCCTTCAAGTTCAAAACTTGATTTCTCGTGTATGGAACTATCACGGATTTTATGGCTTCAAGCCATTTTATGGAGTCAGGGCCCATCATCGCTTCCTTGCATGTAGTCCGTTCATTATTCTCAAATAATGATTCCACCCTCAAATCTTGGTATTTGATTGTTTACTCGACCTACTTGTTTCAATAGGAACTTAGACCTCTGTGACCGCAACCTTTGAGGCACGTGAGCCATGAGCATTGTTGCTGCTTCCGAAACACTTTTCTGCGCTGCGCAACTTTGCACATATAGCTAAGGTTCTTTTAACCTTATCAAAGTTCTATTGTCCTCCCACTTATCTTTTCACGAAAAATTCCTTCTAAAAGAAACTTGACGTTCTATGCGACAAACACTTTTGTCTTCGGTGTTTATGGAGGAATACTTAACAGTTTATACAAAGACAGGTTCATCCGACTTTGGTTGCAAACATCTTTCTTATGCTTAGCATACCAATGTTTAAGAAAGGACTACTTGGGTTTAATCCCTAACCATAACTTTATATGGTGTCATTTCAACGGATTATGATGGAGCTCTTTTCAGTGGAAAAACGGTAGTCTCTAAAGCTTTTAATCTTTAAAATATAATGGCAGTTTTATGAATTATACCTTTGATCTTATCATGTCAAACAAGGTTTAATTACATATCTCGAACGCTCCATACTCTTATGGTGTTTCGGGAAATGCAAATCCACGGAACGATTCCTTAAATCTTAGGTATTATGCTAAACTTGTAACTCAAATATCTTCCTTTATGATCTTTATCATAAACTATTTATATTCTTGTTACAATGATTTTGCACTTCATCTTGAAAGACTTTGAACTTTTCAAATGTTTCATACTTCATCCTTATTAAGTAAATATTAATATATTCACTCAAATTTTCGGAGAAAGCATATGAAGTTGAAATCCATCGCTCTTGACTATACTGTGGCATCCCGCCAAAACCACTACTAGAAAATCGCGTCGTTTTTGTGCATTGCATCATCATGACCGCATGCTCATGTCATCATGCCACATTGCATTTGAGCATCGTCATCCTCATGCATATTATTTTATTTGAAACTATGTCGCGAAAGTCTACTATTTTCTGAATCTAGCCCTCCTTCTATTTCAAATTAAACCCCGGATGCTTCCGGATATTTTGTTTGTCTAAAATCTATTTATAAAAGCTTATTGCAAAAATTAAATAAAAGTTATATTATTTTAGTGGGGCAGTTGAACGGGCCGATTCGACCCGAACGACCACCCCCGGAATAAAATCGGTCCACCAAAATCCCTAGTCTACCCAACCTAATCTACCCACCCCTCTGGCCACCTCACCCCGGCCAATCCCCACCCGACACGTCACTCTGACCCAAACTCCTACCCACTCCCTAGCTGCCACGTCACCTACCCCTCTCCCCTCCCTACTCTCTCTCCACCTCTCTCACCCAGTCGGCCACACACACCCACACACGCTGCCCCACCTGCCAGTCCCACCACCCGCACCCTGGCCCCACCTGTCGGCCCTGCCACCAACCCCACCGGGCCCACCACTCCTCTCTCCTCCCCCCACGCGCCTTCTCTCCCTCCCCCGCGACTCCCCCAGGCGCCGAGGCCGCCTCCTCCCCTCCTGCGAGCGCCGCCGCTGGGCCGCCTCAGCGTGCCACCGCCCGTCTCCACCACCGGGACCCTGCCGCCCGTCCTTCCTCCGCCGGCCCTACCTCGCCTCTCCCTCGGTGCCGCTCCCCTCGCTCGCAACCGCCGCCGCCCCGCGCGAGCGCCGCCGCCCGCGGCCCCTCTCCGGCCGACCCCCTCCCTTCCGCTCTCCGGCCCTGCCTCCTCCGGCTCCGCCCTGACCCCGCGCAGCTCCCCCGTCCGCGGCCTCGGCCTCGCCGCGCCAAGCGTCGACGACCCCGACGCCGTCTGCCCCGAGCTTCCCAACCGCCTCCGCCTCGTCGGCCTCCACCGCGCCCCCGACCTCCCCATCTGCCGCCGCCATGCCCGAGCTCCTCTCCGAACCCCTCCGTCGCGCGACCCCCTCCCCGTCGACTCCTCTCTAGGCCGCCCCGTCCCCGAGTGCGCCTGGCCGCCTTGTCACCGTTCTCCGGCGACAGGAGCCCTGCCGCCGTTGCCGGTCGTTCCCCCCCCCACCGCCAAGCTCTTCCCGCCGAGCTCAAGCCGCCGCCGGTGGCCTCGTCGACTCCCTGCCCCGGTAGCTGCTCGCCCAGCGCCACGTCGACCTCCGGCGTCGCCTCGTTGACGCCGTCGAGGCCTTCCCGAGCGCCGCCACATGGTCCCTGTTCGCCAGCGACTCGCCAAGCTTCGCTTCCGGCCGCGCTGCCGTCCCTAGGTCTCTCTGCCTCGGTCGCTTTGCCCGTCTCCTATGCATGTATGTCCTGTGTCTGTGTGGTTCTATGGGCACCTAAATGTTGGTTTGTCCTCTGATTTGCACAAGCTTCAGGCAGACGTGCAGGCGCCCTTACGGTTATCCTCCAAGACATATCTCGACAAGATCTGGAAAGAAGCCATGCGGCCATGGGTTGCCAAGACGTGTCAAGGTCTTCTCTTCGATCGGCGCGGACGAACGGTACCCCTAGGCCTCCAACATGGTGCGACATGTGCTTCTACCAGAGAATAAGCCCGCGGAACCCTGATGCCGTCGACACGGAACCCGAGTTTGCCATCACGGATATGTGGCTCCACACCCCAAGATCTCCTTTAAGGAACGCCAAGTTCTTCCTCCCGAACGCCAAGTCCGACCGGACCCGCAGACCCGACAAGATCCTCGCAACGACAAGAACGACATCGACCAGGGCGAATCCAATGCGCCCCCGACACCAAACCAGGGCCCCCTTCCCGGAGGCGACAAGATCTACTTCCGTTACCCGAGGACGAGCCCGTCGAACCCTGGACCCTGAGACCGAACCCCGAACCCCGGAACACCAAGATCTGCCGAACCCTAAATGTGTGAACCCCTTCCCGAAAACCCTATTTTATAATATAATACAACCTGTCACATATTAATTGTTCTCGCATGCATATTGGTGTGGTTTTGGGGGCCTTACGCCGATTCACCTAAATTAAATATGGGGCCCATATGCGGGCAAATCTAGTCTTATATTGGCCTCATTTAAATTTGTGTAGCGAGCCGGTGCTATCTTTTGCCATGCTAAAACAACATTTAATTTGCGGGGTATCTAAACAACATGAACCTAATAATTAATTGTCGGGACCCCGGTTCCGCTTAATCTTGCCTAATTGCATTGCACCCTTGCCATGTCATACATCATACATGCATCATGCCGATTTTCTACCGTAGTATTAAATAGTGCATCCGGTGTTTATTCTAGTGTTTTGCTTCTTCGCGGATAAGGCCGTTGAGTTGATGCGAGTGTCGACCCGACCTTCGGATGAACCTTCGACAATGTTTTCAGGCGAGCATCTCCCCCTTTCTACCTATCTTACTTTTATAGTATTTATTCCCTCCTGTTGATCTATTGCTATCTGTGTTGCGATGCTCTAGTTTTCGTACCCGTGATATCCCCTGCAGCCTTATATTGCCTCGGACACATCCTATTACCTGTTGTTTGGTAGATAGTTGGACTTGCGCGTCGTAGTCGCTTGCTCAAGTGCTGTTGCGTGTCGTCACTTGCCACAGTTGTTGGTGTATTGCCGCATGTTGATGTTGGAGATGATCATGGCTTTACTTATCGTTCACTTTAATTCCTGTTTAACAACTAAAATTGAAGTAAGTAAGCAGAGGCATCGGTGGGTGATAGATAATATTTGGTTTCCGACCGCCCACTTGTGTCCCGTAGGACCCCGAGTACTTGATACCTGTTCCTTGATTTATCGCGCTATCCACATCCGGGAGGCTTATGGGACCCCCCTTAGCCAGAGCTTGATTCAGTCTTATTTCTTGGGGCCACAAACTAGTTTGAGGTTTTATTTACGATCCTGTACTTATGCCATGCTTTACTGCTTTATTACGATTGTGCGAGGAGCACACTGTACTATTTAGGAATTGTGACCCGTTTTCGCGGTATCGACACCCCGAGTTTTCGGGTTCCCAGTCGTTTACAGCCGGCCCCACAAACCTCGGGTCCGTCTCGGAGCTAGCTTACTTCGTTGCGGGTGTACTCCAAGGGGTGGCCCCCTGAAATATTTCTGAATCCTGTGATTGCTTTGTCGTGAAAGCCTCGTTGGGTTTTGATTTGGTTTTTCCGAGGTTGATCGAGTGTGTGTTGCTATTTGTGCACCCCGGCCGGGTTAAAACTTTCTGAAAGCCGTGTCCGCGGTTATGGACGACTTGGAGCACAGTATCTCGATCATAGACAACTATAACTAAAGTAGTGCTATAAATTTGACTTTATAATGACTAGTAATCAGCTTTACTATAATGGAATGGCTAAATAAAACTGCCGACAATTGCTTGCTTGGGTTGTCGCTTGCGACCATTGTACCTGACTAGTAAGTATTGCAACTACAACGGAATGGCTAAATAAAAGTACCAACAACTGCTGGGTTTTTGGGATATCTCATGCTATTTGTATCTGACTAGTAAGTGCCGCAACTACAACGGAATGGTTAACTAAAATTGCCCACTGTTTATTTTATCAGGATGACTATCTATATTTGACTAGTAATTGCTGCAACGATAACTGAATAAATAAAACTGCCAACTGTGTGCGTTCCTCGGTTGACTTCCTCGTTTGGTCTCGAGGGGGAAACACCAGGATGGGTTTGTTTGGTGTTAGCTTCAGGTTGGATCCGGATAGGTCATTCTTATCCCTCTCTGATAACCGCCAGTTGTATCGAGTCTCTATAGGTTGTTTAGTGCATGCTACCGCTGCCGCTTCAGTCCACCATACCTGTGTAGGCGAGGACCGCCGAATTCTAGTCTCGCCGTGTACTGGCCTCAGTACTGACGCTCCTCTTTTTCCTTTGCCCTTTGTCGGCACCCCTTTTGTTTAAGCAGGTTTTGAGATCGACGTCGTTAGCAGGGTTACCCTTCCGGCTTGGCCTGGGCAGGGTTATGGACGCCATTGGTTATTCTTCAGGGCTCTTAGCCCCATTTGCATCTTGTCCATAGTCGGACGCTCTCTCATTTCAAGGTGATTTGGATCTTTGTATATTATATCTGTATTCTTGACTCATTGAGTCGCTGTTGTATATATATCTGTTCTGTGGGTCCCATCGAGGACTGTTGTGTAATGTTATTACTTCGTTTTCCACCCGCACGAAAGTGCCTGGTGGGCACCTTTGAATCGTTTCTATGCGGGTTTGGCGGAAATCGCTGAAACTTGCATAGGTCCGATTCTGAGGGTGTTACAGAGTGGTATCAGAGCTCAGCAGTTGCGATACCCCACAAGTCCAGCCTGTAGGATAACCTAGCTAACGGCCGACGTAGAGTGTCAAAACTATTTTGAAAAATCGGTTGGATAGTTCTGATTAGGTCTGATTTTATTCCTTACCCCTCTGCTGCTCTCCTCTTACCTATACGTGTTTTGAATCCGCTGTTTTCTCTCTCTTCGAGTCCAGGATATCTCGTGGTTGGGTTTCCGTCGTACCTTCAGGGTTTCGTTTCCTCCTTCGGTAACGGTGTTGCTACATCTGGACTTCATGCTATCCGAGGAATCCTTCGTCTGATGGACTTCTCTTTGTTCCTTGTTTGTGCCTTCCGGTGTTTCTGACGCGACGACATCATCTACGCTAGATCCGATGCAGAGTCTGCATCTCTCCTTTGTTTCTGAACCTCACTTGTCGAGATCTTCAGTCTGATTCCGAGAGTTGGTTGCATAATCCGCCTATTCGTGCGCAGAGTAACGGTTTGGGTGCGCGATGGACTGATCACCATCCGACAACTCTTATCATTCGCTCTTGTACATCGAATCAGTGGATCCGGCAGTTTTACTCCTTCCACGGAAGTTAGGGGTGGCTTTATTTGTGGATACCTCTACCTTCGACCTTTTGTTCCCGGAGTGTTCCCTCGACGGTCACGGACAACGACCTCTTGTTAGTGGTGTCGCGAGGATCTACACGAAGCGAGAAGACGCAGATCGCCGACCTTCCTTCCGGTACCATGAGGCGGATCTCGAGGGCGAGATCCATTGTTAGTGGTGTCGAATTGTGGCATCCCGCCAAAACCACTACTAGAAAATCGCGTCGTTTTTGTGCATTGCATCATCATGACCGCATGCTCATGTCATCATGCCACATTGCATTTGAGCATCGTCATCCTCATGCATATTATTTTATTTGAAACTATGTCGCGAAAGTCTACTATTTTCTGAATCTAGCCCTCCTTCTATTTCAAATTAAACCCCGGATGCTTACGGATATTTTGTTTGTTTAAAATCTATTTATAAAAGCTTATTGCAAAAATTAAATAAAAGTTATATTATTTTAGTGGGGCAGTCGAACGGGCCGATTCGACCCGAACGACCACCCCCGGAATAAAATCGGTCCACCAAAATCCCTAGTCTACCCAACCTAATCTACCCACCCCTCTGGCCACCTCACCCCGGCCAATCCCCACCCGACACGTCACTCTGACCCAAACTCCTACCCACTCCCTAGCTGCCATGTCACCTACCCCTCTCCCCTCCCCACTCTCTCTCCACCTCTCTCACCCAGCCGGCCACACACACCCACACACGCTGCCCCACCTGCCAGTCCCACCACCCGCACCCTGGCCCCACCTGTCGGCCCTGCCACCAACCCCACCGGGCCCACCACTCCTCTCTCCTCCCCCCACGCGCCTTCTCTCCCTCCCCCGCGTCTCCCCCAGGCGCCGAGGCCGCCTCCTCCCCTCCTGCGAGCGCCGCCGCCGGGCCGCCTCAGCGTGCCACCGCCCGTCTCCACCACCGGGACCCCGCCGCCCGTCCTTCCTCCGCCGGCCCTACCTCGCCTCTCCCTCGGCGCCGCTCCCCTCGCTCGCAACCGCCGCCGCCCCGCGCGAGCGCCGCCACCCCGCGGCCCCTCTCCGGCCGACCCCCTCCCTTCCGCTCTCCGGCCCTGCCTCCTCCGGCTCCGCCCCGACCCCGCGCAGCTCCCCCGTCCGCGGCCTCGGCCTCGCCGCGCCAAGCGCCGACGACCCCGACTGCCCCGAGCTTCCCAGCCGCCTCCGCCTCGTCGGCCTCCACCGCGCCCCCGACCTCCCCATCTGCCGCCGCCATGCCCGAGCTCCTCCCCGAACCCCTCCGTCGCGCGACCCCCTCCCCGTCGACTCCTCTCTAGGCCGCCCCGTCCCCGAGTGCGCCTGGCCGCCTTGTCACCGTTCTCCGGCGACAGGAGCCCTGCCGCCGTTGCCGGTCGTTCCCCCCCACCGCCAAGCTCTTCCCGCCGAGCTCAAGCCGCCGCCGGTGGCCTCGTCTACTCCCTGCCCCGGTAGCTGCTCGCCCAGCGCCACGTCGACCTCCGGCGTCGCCTCGTTGACGCCGTCGAGGCCTTCCCGAGCGCCGCCGCATGGTCCCTGTTCGCCAGCGACTCGCCAAGCTTCGCTTCCGGCCGCGCTGCTGTCCCTAGGTCTCTCTGCCTCGGTCGCTTTGCCCGTCTCCTATGCATGTATGTCCTGTGTTTGTGTGGTTCTATGGGCACCTAAATGTTGGTTTGTCCTCTGATTTGCACAAGCTTCAGGCAGACGTGCAGGCGCCCTTACGGTTATCCTCCAAGACATATCTCGACAAGATCTGGAAAGAAGCCATGCGGCCATGGGTTGCCAAGACGTGTCAAGGTCTTCTCTTCGATCGGCGCGGACGAACGGTACCCCTAGGCCTCCAACATGGTGCGACATGTGCTTCTACCAGAGCATAAGCCCGCGGAACCCTGATGCCGTCGACACGGAACCCGAGTTTACCATCACGGATATGTGGCGCCACACCCCAAGATCTCCTTTAAGGAACGCCAAGTTCTTCCTCCCGAACGCCAAGTCCGACCCGACCCGCAGACCCGACAAGATCCTCGCAACGACAAGAACGACATCGACCAGGGCGAATCCAATGCGCCCCCGACACCAAACCAGGGCCCCCTTCCCGGAGGCGACAAGATATACTTCCGTTACCCGAGGACGAGCCCGTCGAACCCTGGACCCTGAGACCGAACCCCGAACCCCGGAACACCAAGATCTGCCGAACCCTAAATGTGTGAACCCCTTCCCGAAAACCCTATTTTATAATATAATACAACTTGTCACATATTAATTGTTCTCGCATGCATATTGGTGTGGTTTTGGGGGCCTTACGCCGATTCACCTAAATTAAATATGGGGCCCATATGCGGGCAAATCTAGTCTTATATTGGCCTCATTTAAATTTGTGTAGCGAGCCGGTGCTATCTTTTGCCATGCTAAAACAACATTTAATTTGCGGGGTATCTAAACAACATGAACCTAATAATTAATTGTCGGGACCCCGGTTCCGCTTAATCTTGCCTAATTGCATTGCACCCTTGCCATGTCATACATCATACATGCATCATGCCGATTTTCTACCGTAGTATTAAATAGTGCATCCGGTGTTTATTCTAGTGTTTTGCTTCTTCGCGGATAAGGCCGTTGAGTTGATGCGAGTGTCGACCCGACCTTCGGATGAACCTTCGACAATGTTTTCAGGCGAGCATCTCCCCCTTTTTACCTATCTTACTTTTATAGTATTTATTCCCTCCTGTTGATCTATTGCTATCTGTGTTGCGATGCTCTAGTTTTCGTACCCGTGATATCCCCTGCAGCCTTATATTGCCTCGGACACATCCTATTACCTGTTGTTTGGTAGATAGTTGGACTTGCGCGTCGTAGTCGCTTGCTCAAGTGCTGTTGCGTGTCGTCACTTGCCACAGTTGTTGGTGTATTGCCGCATGTTGATGTTGGAGATGATCATGGCTTTACTTATCGTTCACTTTAATTCCTGTTTAACAACTAAAATTGAAGTAAGTAAGCAGAGGCATCGGTGGGTGATAGATAATATTTGGTTTCCGACCGCCCACTTGTGTCCCCTAGGACCCCGAGTACTTGATACCTGTTCCTTGATTTATCGCGCTATCCACATCCGGGAGGCTTATGGGACCCCCCTTAGCCAGAGCTTGATTCAGTCTTATTTCTTGGGGCCACAAACTAGTTTGAGGTTTTATTTACGATCCTGTACTTATGCCATGCTTTACTGCTTTATTACGATTGTGCGAGGAGCACACTGTACTGTTTAGGAATTGTGACCCGTTTTCGCGGTATCGACACCCCAAGTTTTCGGGTTCCCAGTCATTTACAGCCGGCCCCACAAACCACGGGTCCGTCTCGGATCTAGCTTACTTCGTTGCGGGTGTACTCCAAGGGGTGGCCCCCTGAAATATTTCTGAATCCTGTGATTGCTTTGTCGTGAAAGCCTCGTTGGGTTTTGATTTGGTTTTTCCGAGGTTGATCGAGTGTGTGTTGCTATTTGTGCACCCCGGCCGGGTTAAAACTTTCTGAAAGCCGTGTCCGCGGTTATGGACGACTTGGAGCACAGTATCTCGATCATAGACAACTATAACTAAAGTAGTGCTATAAATTTGACTTTATAATGACTAGTAATCAGCTTTACTATAATGGAATGGCTAAATAAAACTGCCGACAATTGCTTGCTTGGGTTGTCGCTTGCGACCATTGTACCTGACTAGTAAGTATTGCAACTACAACGGAATGGCTAAATAAAAGTACCAACAACTGCTGGGTTTTTGGGATATCTCATGCTATTTGTATCTGACTAGTAAGTGCCGCAACTACAACGGAATGGTTAACTAAAATTGCCCACTGTTTATTTTATCAGGATGACTATCTATATTTGACTAGTAATTGCTGCAACGATAACTGAATAAATAAAACTGCCAACTGTGTGCGTTCCTCGGTTGACTTCCTCGTTTGGTCTCGAGGGGGAAACACCAGGATGGGTTTGTTTGGTGTTAGCTTCAGGTTGGATCCGGATAGGTCATTCTTATCCCTCTCTGATAACCGCCAGTTGTATCGAGTCTCTATAGGTTGTTTAGTGCATGCTACCGCTGCTGCTTCAGTCCACCATACCTGTGTAGGCGAGGACCGCCGAATTCTAGTCTCGCCGTGTACTGGCCTCAGTACTGACGCTCCTCTTTTTCCTTTGCCCTTTGTCGGCACCCCTTTTGTTTAAGCATGTTTTGAGATCGACGTCGTTAGCAGGGTTACCCTTCCGGCTTGGCCTGGGCAGGGTTATGGACGCCATTGGTTATTCTTCAGGGCTCTTAGCCCCATTTGCATCTTGTCCGTAGTCGGACGCTCTCTCATTTCAAGGTGATTTGGATCTTTGTATATTATATCTGTATTCTTGACTCATTGAGTCGCTGTTGTATATATATCTGTTCTGTGGGTCCCATCGAGGACTGTTGTGTAATGTTATTACTTCGTTTTCCACCCGCACGAAAGTGCCTGGTGGGCACCTTTGAATCGTTTCTATGCGGGTTTGGCGGGAATCGCTGAAACTTGCATAGGTCCGATTCTGAGGGTGTTACATATACATAATGGACTTCATACAACAATATGTACAAGTTCCAATAAGCTAGTCATTTGTTCCCTTTTGGCCTATGAACGAAGTTTTAATTATCTCTAGGAAAGTTTCACAAGCGTCATTTGATCAAAAATCAAAAGACTCCAAAATTCCATACACATGGAGTTTCTTCATGTTTTCTTTCCAATATAATTTAAACGGCGATGTCACTTCCTAAGTGATCTTTCAATCAATTTGTCTTTCGACATTTTTAGCACTAGTTTTATGGATGTGATTTATCCAACGAGATTTGTAAATCATCCATCTTTTATGGATTACGGCAATTATTTGAACAACCCTTTTGTTATCATAATACCTGATAAAACAAATCTTGAAGGCAAGTTTTCATGTTTAACGAGCAACACAATAACCCTTTATTTGTTCTCGATGAACATCATCACATATTCTTTTGCTAGTTACTTAGGCCATTGTAGTTCATGAATTTTGTTGTTTCGTATGACGATTCACACCAACAAATTCAGTATCAAATACTTAAGAACCACATTGTTTAATAAGCAAAGAATATAGCCATAACATGTATATCATCTATATACTTAAGCTGAACAATTCTAGTATTTTCTTTTCTGCCATATACTTATGAGATTCTCTTTCAGTATTTCCTTTTCTGTTTGAAAGAATCTATCACCATCAATAGTGGAGTCATACATATGACATATAGTCCAAAGCGTGTATAATTAAATACCAATGTCTTTGGACTTGCACTTTGAAGTAGATCACCATCATCAAATGTTTGATGTTCTTTCAAATTCCTTTCTTTAGTAATCTCTTGGTGTAGTAAACATTTTACCTACATCAAATATTCACCCTCATCATGGAATTATCCAGGATCAAGCTACTTTTAGCTTGTAACGGTGAATCGCGAGTATAATGTTGCTCTCCAAAACCTTTTGGAGGATTAGGACAACTAATGTCTCCAACCTTTTGCAAATTCTCATCAAATATGAGAACATGACTTTTGCCATATTATACTCTATCATGTTGCAACCAAAACTTCGTTTCAGATATCACAATATCTTCCACACATCATGGTTTCTGAAACAACTCTTTCAGATCCTAGATAACTTTGATATTAAGACAATCCTTTGAATATCAAGAATCATGGAGACAAACATGATATACATACACTAACTCTTGGAATTTTTACTCTCGATTTAATACCAGTTATTAAACTTCATGGAGTAACCGGAACTTACTGAAAGTTTGCAATAGGACTTTTAAACTTTAGATTAACACTTCAAAACAATACGATACCAGTTCGTAAAGTAACTAACCAGAATTCTATAGTTCTATCATCTCAATTATAACTAAGCGCAAGGTGGTAAACGGATGCCAATGACTACAACAATTATGCAAATTCACTTTGATTTAATTTATGATAAATAGTGTTCAACTTTTAATCATATTGCTGTTGAACTCCCACTCAAAACAATATCCCTCACATTGTTTTAGTTATCACACGAACCAAATCCACCACATCAAAACCGATCATCACGAGAGTTGATGTAGATTCAATGGCGAACAATCAACATGTTCATCATATCTGCTATATGACTCATGCTTTACCTTTCAGTGATCCGTGTTCCGAGACCATGTCTGTACATGCTAGGCTCGTCAAGATCAAACCTTAGCTTCCGCATGAGCAAATCTGGCTTGCCCACGTTGTATACACTTGCGGAATCTAACACACCCGATCATCACGTGGTGCTTCGAAACAACAAGCTTTAGCAACGGTGCTTACTAAGGATGAACACTTAAGAACTTGAAATTCATGTGCATGAGGGATCATCTTATAATGCTACCGTCGTTAACTAAGCAATACAAGATGCATAAAAGGATTAACATCACATGCAATTCATAATATGTGATATGATATGGCCTTTCTTCTTGTGCTTATGATCTCCATCTTCAAGCACGAACATGATCTCCATCATCACCGGCATTGCATCAAGGTCAATGACGCCGCTCCATGGTTGTCGTCCACCAGCTTCAACTATTACAACTACTTTGAATAGACACGCGGGTCTTAACAGAATTTAAAGACAACCATATGGCTCCCGCCGGTTGCCAACTTACAATAAGGAACATTGCATACATCAAATATAATCACAATCATGGCCATATCACATCACAGCACACCCCTGCAAAACAAAGTTAGACGCCTCTAATTTTCTTTGCATGTTTTACGTGGTTTGGGGCTTTCAATAAGTGTCGTTCTAACTTACGAACAAGAACCACAACATTGATACTAGTATTGTCAATCACCCGTTGTAAATTGAATCTTAACTATGTTGGGAGAAACAGGCACCCGCAAAGTCACTTATGCAATACAAGTTGCATGTCAAGTGTGGAGCAAGTCTCATGAACGATGTCATGTAAGGTTAGACCGGGCCGCTTCATCCCACCATCCCGCAAGATGCAAAGTACACAAGAAGCAATCGACAACAAAAGCATCAACGCCCACAATGACCATTGTGTTCTACTCGTGCAACAGATCTACATATAGACACGGCTCTGATACCACTGTATGGGTTCGTAGCATGGAAAACAAAAATTTTCTACCGCATGCAAACAAACAAGCCAAGATCTATCTACTAGATTGTAGCAACGAGTCGATAGAAGAACTCACCCTCTAAGATTCCAAAGCGGTTAACGAGAGCAGATTCTCGTGGATGATGTAGTCGTACACTTCCGATCTCAAGATCGCGTAGACGATCCTTCCAGCGCTGCGTTCCGGCAGCGCTTCCGTAGTCGGTCACACGTTCGGTACTCGATGAAGACCTTCCTCTCCCTTGTTCCAGCAGGCAGCGGAGGTTGTAGCACTCTCCTCGTGATTCCGGCAGCACAACGGCGTGGTACCGGAAGTAGAGGGGAGATCTCGCAGGGCTTCGCCTTAAGCCGGAGCGAGTATGGTGGACTATGAGAGAGCTCCTCGGCGATCTAGGGTTTAGACACACCAAGGAGAGGGAGCTAGGCCGGCGGCTAGGGCAAGGGGATTGCCCCAACTCGGCGACTTGGCAAACCCTAGGAGGCGGCGGCAACAATGGTGGAGGCCGGCGGCTAGGGTTTAGGTTTAGAGGAGAGAGGCAACTTGTGTATCTAGGAGGGGAGCCCTGCCCCTCCTTTTATAGGTGGAGGGAGGCGCGCCAGGGGAGGGGAGTCCCTCCCCAACTCGGCTTGGAGGTGGGCCGGCGGTTGGAGGAGGGAACTCCTCCCCAACTCGGTTTCCCACTCCCTCCTCCTCTTTCCGAAAACTGCCGTTTGACTTTAAACTAGCCGTTTGACTTTTCAAACTAGGATTTGATTAAACCCTTTATTTTGGACAGCGATGACACTTAGTACATGATGCAATCATACCAACTTGATATAACACACTCATGTACCCTTCCCCTCCGGAGTGCCGGACATTCCGGAACCTTCTAGAACATTCCCGATGAAAACACCGGAATCATTCCCTAACTCTGAGACGGGACTTTCCTTATATGAATCTTATTCTCCGGACCATTCCGGATCTCCTCGTGATATCCCGAATCACATTCGAGACTCCGAACAACATTCGGTCTCTTACTCATCATTCCATAACTACTCAACAACATCGAATCCTTAAGTGTGTCTCCCTACGGTTCGTGAATTATGCGGACATGATCGAGACACTTCTCCGATCAATAACCAATAGAGGAATCTGGAAATTCATATGGCTCCCACATATTTCTACGATTACTTTTGCGATCGAATGAACCACTTACATACGATACCAATTTCCCTTTGTCTCACGATTGTTTACTTATCCGAGGTTATGATCGTCGGTATCTCTGCATACCTAGTTCAACCTCGTTACTGATAAGTACTCTTTTCTCGTTCCCGTGGTATGTGATCCCTTGTGAGCCAGTCACATGCTTGCAAGCTAATTGGATGACATTCCACCGAGAGGGCCCAGAGTATATCTATCCGTCATATGGATGGACAAATCCCACTCTTGATCCATGTGTCTCAACCAATACTTTCCGAACACTCAATGCCACCTTTATATCCACCCTGTTACGGTGTGGTGTTTGATGTCATCAAAGCATCCTTCCGGTAAAGGTGATATGCATGATCTCATGGTCGAAGGAATTAAGTTACTATGTATTAGAAAGCTTATAGCAAATGAACTATATTAAATGACTTGATCTTTATGCTACGCTTAACTATAGGAGTATGTCCATCACATCATTCTCCTAATGATATGACCCTGTTGTCAATAACATCTCTATGTTCATGATCAGGAAACCATGATCATATATTAACCAACAAGCTAGTTTAACAAGAGGCTTTACTAGGGACTCTTTCATGTTTACAAATCACACAAGTATTAATGTTTCCTGTTAATACAATTATAGCATGGTATGTAAACATTTATCATAAGAATGAAGATATGATAATAACCACTTTATTATTGCCTCTTGGGCATATCTCCAACATAGCCTCCCCGGCAACGGTGCCAGAAAGTCTTGATGGTGCGTGGAAGCTTCGTTGGGAGATCCCAAGAGGAAGGTGTGATGAGCACAGCAGCAAGTTTTCCCTCAGTAAGAAATCAAGGTCATCGAACCATTAGGAGGAAGGAAACGACTCCAAGGTGTTGCTAGCAACTTGAAAACATGCACAACACAAACTCAAGACTTTGCCCCAACGAACAGTGAGGTTGTCAATCTCACCGGTTTGCTGAAAACAAAGGGTTAACTGTATGGTGTGGAAGGTAATAGTGGTTTGCGAAAAGTAAACAATAACAGTGGAAGATGTATCAATGGTAAAGATTGGACCGGGGTCTATAGTTCACTAGAGGTGTTCTCCTTAAGATAAACAAACATGACATGTTGGGTAAACAAATTACAGCAGGGCAATTGACAGGACTGAGCAAAGCATAACAATGCAATACTAGACATTCATGATCCTATGAGATTCGATTAGGCAATACAACAAGATACATAGACCGCCATCCAACTGCATCTATGACTAGTAATCCACCTTCAGGTTATTATCCGGCCCCCTCCAGTATTAAGTTGCAAGCAGCGGATAATTGCTTTAAGCAAAGTGTGTAAGATAAATAATCCACTTGTTCCATGAACAAGAGACCGTTGTTTTCTCCCTAGTGGCAACAACACATCTACAACCTTAGAGATTTCTATCACTTCCCTTAGATTAAATAGAGGCATGAACCCACTATCGAGCATAAGTACCCCCTCTTGAAGTCACTAGGATCGACTTGGCCAAGATAGCTACTAGAAACGGAGAGCATGCAAGATCTCAAACAACACAGACATGATAGAATCAATAAGACAAAACCATTAATCAATCTAACATAGTAATCTCAATATCCATTGGACCCCCGCAAACACAACATGTATGATTATAAATAGATGATCTTAATCATGAACGGAGCTCACAAGATCTAAACATGGTAGCGCAAAGGTGGAGATACAACCATCTAGCTACTACACGGACCCGTAGTCCAAGGTGGAACTACTCACACTTCATACCGGAGGCTGACATGATGAAGAAGAAGGCCTCCGGGATGATCTCCCCTCCGGCAGGATGTCGGGAAGAGCTTCAGATCCCCCTGATCTAGGGACGATGGTGGCGGCGGCTATAAACGGTTTCGTGGAATATTGATCGGGTACTTAGGGTTTATGTATTGGGGGGTCTTTATAGGCGAAGAGGCAAGGAAGGGGGCAGCCAGGGCGGCCATACCCCCCCAGGCACAGGCCCAGCCTGGCCTCACGGCCAGGGGGTGTGGCCCCCTAGTGGATCCCTTCCGTCTCGTATTCAGGCTTCGTGTTTCCCACGGTAAAATATTGATTCTAGGTTTTGTCCCTTCCAATTCCGAGAATATTGATTTTCTGTCTTTTCTGGAACCAAAAACAGAAAAAACAGGCAACTGACACTGTGGCATCTTGTTAATAGGTTAGTCCAGAAAAAAATATAAAAACACCTCAAAGTATGGACAAAGCAAAACAAAGTAGATACTAAACAAGCATGAAACATTAAAAATTATAGATACGTTTCCGACGTATCATTCGTCGCCCTTCAGGGGTGGAGGTGTTGAAACGCAATGGTCCAGGCAATGGGTTGTGTCCGCTATGTGGGACGTCGGAGACGTGCACCCACATTATGTTCACATGTCTTGCCGCTCAGTTTTTATGGAACTTTATCCGAGAAGCGCTTGGGCCAACTTGGCAGGCACAGGACCTCGGAGAGTTCCTGGAGACGGAGGCGAACCGTACCGAAAGAAGGCACCACCTCTTCTGGTTGGTCTTCGCGGCCATCACTTGGACGTTTTGGAATATTCGGAATAAGATGGTGATCGAGCGGATCTTTCCTCTCCGGGCATCTGACTTTGTATTTTCTTTGCTTGCCTACATTCAACAGTGGTCCTCACTGTCTAGGCAACGTGGCCGGGAGAGCATGGACGGCATACTGCATGCGCTCAGGGCGTCGGCGCAGCGGTTCATGACACCTTCTAGTGCTTTCGCGACTTTGTAGGGGGAGCGCCCCTCCAGCTCCGCCTTTTCTTTTCTCTTTGTGACCTTGGGCGTGATATACTGTTGTCCCAGCGGACTATTTTTTATTTTCTTTTGACGTCTGGACGTCGATGACTCGTTTCTATGCTGGATGATCGTTGCGTTATTTATAAAGTTTGACGTGAAGCCTATTTCGAGAAGGGTGAGTATATGTAATACAGTACAATAGGGTTCTTTTGGGGGTTCCTAATTTGATTGGCCTTTTCCATGGGGTTGGTCTCAATTCTAAACAATTGTAGACTAGCTTTGTGCCGTAGCTTGCTGTTAGATGGACAAATATTGTTAGATTAGCAGCCAAGTTGCTTCTGGTCAAGTCTTGCTTTTTTACTCCTTTCGTCCCGGTTTAAAGGATACAATTTACAAATCATGCTATCCCAAAATATTTAGGCATAAAGCATTTAATCTTTGTAATTACTTTAGTGTGAAATGAATAAAATGCTTGTATGCATATGTGTAAACAAATGTGAACGTTTTGCATGGCATGTGAACGCTCTTCTTCTTCTCACGCATATTCTTCTCCACACTATAAAATGGACTAATTAGAGAACACCTAGAACCAAGAGAATTGTAAATTGTGTCCTTTAAACCGGGACGGAGGGAGTATTACAGTATTACCCACCTCAGGATCAACCACTTTGATATAAATAAAAATGAGTGTGATCGCAATTTGCGCTTAAAGATTGATAACGAGTATACAACTACCAACTACCAGACAAATACGAGGCATTTACACAGGAGCAGGTAAAAGCTAGGTATTTGTTATATGTAGTGATAGATGGTTATCGCTAATGGTGAACTCTATTTCAATAAACAGGTTACTAATGCTCAGTTTTACTAATTCTACAAGTACCCTGAGTGTTTTTGCAAATCTCAGTTTTCAAAAACTAGTAAATCACGAGCCTCCAACGGGATTTAGGGCGACAGATGGTGTCCCAGTTAACAAGGCAGTGGGCGCTACCACAAGCCTCTTCACCACTCCAAATCCATCTGAGCGACGACCGCTTATCGATGTCATTGATAACCATGCCAGGATGTCGATGAACCTCGGGACAAGATGGTACACCTGATCATGGAGGGAACAGAGCAGAGCATCGTGATCAAATAGCATGATTGGCTTTTATCCTGAGAGCCGGCCTTCAATCTTGTTAGCTAGCAAATTGGATGAGGATCTTTCTTGGCTTTGTAAGCACAAGCAGGAGGCGCAGATATGTACATGTGAAGGCACAACACTAGCTGCGGATGTCGTGAGCATTGCACCCTTGGAGTTGTAATCACCCTGCTTTGCTCTGTCCATCACCAACATCTGGTCAAGATGGCCGAGGAAGCTCTACAGAGAAGGCTGCAGAAGCAGAGCCAACAATCGATCACGCCAATTTTCGATGCCCCACCGGCTCGACTGGGAACGAGAAAACACTGGGCACGGATTGCGCTGGCGACTGTCGATAACTGTCATGATACACCTTTGAATCATCCACTGAACCCCTCTGTGTAGGGGTTTGTCAACAGAGAAACAAACTGCAGGAACACCTGAAGGACGCATGGCAAAAAAAAAAGTCAGTTCCAAACAACAAAAGCATATCTAGGAAGCTAATGATCACGCCAAAACCATACGTACCCACAGACTGGGGTTCCCAAAGCAAAATATGATATTGTTCTGATCTTCAGAATGTCCGTAGAATCGCTACAATTACAGGGACAACCGCTCATGATAGAGGCTCTTGATTTGTGTGACAATAAGGTGAACGAATGATTCATACCTGTCAACTGTAATGGTTATCCCTGTATCTTTTTTTGTGTAAGTGATTTCCCTGAACTCTTTTCAATGGTGGTCAGTGAATGCCAAAAACTGCCGCAGAGTTGCTGAGAAGATAGCTGCCATTATTATGCACTTTTGTATTGGTTGTTGCCTTCTCGTGGAACATATCTTCTGTAACGGAGGACCGCACCAGCACCCTCATGGTTTCAGGAAGAATGCGCTTCAATTCTACAAGAATAATTCGGTCTGAACCCAAGAAATCTAAGGTTCAAACAACTTAGCGAGCACCCATAGAGGGTTTAGTTAACATGAATACAAAAATACTTTCAAGATAGAAGAATTACATTTGTATCATTCGGTAGAAGAGATACATGATTAGCTAAGGTGTAGCTTATCTGTTGCATGCATCGTATATCTGGGTGCAGCTTCTCTGTTGCATGCATCGTATGCCTGTGGCAAAACATAGAAGGGTAGTAGCAGTGCCTGGCAGCCCTGTCAGGATTCAGAAGCGTTGAGAAAGTAAGCTTAGGGGCATAAAGAAGCAACCAAGTTATTTTTCAAACAAAAAAGTTTCAAACAAGGAAATGGTTAGAAAGATACTAACACTTCAGAAATTAAGATTTTGTTGTATATGGCGTCATTGGGTACTCGCATGTTCCATTGTTCACAAACCACAAAGTCTGCTTCCAATTCTGAAAGAAGAATGCAGAATGTATCGCCTTAAAATTTTCCACACGGGAGCAACTAAATTGCATGCTTCAGCTTGTTTACTTCATAAATTCAATTTGGAAATATAATAAATATTCACCTCTAGGTCCATCTGGTGTCACCTTAGCCTTAGCATGCATCCTGTCTATGGCAAACTGTAATACGCTTTTCTGAATGTAAGGGTGCTGTAATCCAAGATAGAACAAATAGCTACCAAGCCTGTCCAAGAAATCAATAGTTTCTCGTTAGAAAATGGAAGCTGCACAAGAAATAGTAGAATGTGTAAGTTGCACAAGAAATAGTAGAATGTGTCTGTACTTTTATAGACAAGGAAACACATGTATCGGGAAAGGACTGTGAATGAAATCATATAAACTAAGTAGTAGTACTGAGTACTGACTACTGAGTACTGAGTACTGACCGGCTAATTTGTGTGCAAATGCAGATTTATGGTGCCTGACTCCCTTCCAGATTTCACAACTTCTGTACACATCTGAACAGTGGTGGGCAGAACAGACTAAGCCTGTAAGATTTGCATTCATGTTAGCAATAAGATGGATGCAAATCTCACTGCAGAAATGAAATAAGAGGGATGCAACGAGTGTTACCTTTGGCTACTTGTACAGTACAGATAAATCTGGGTTTCTTCTTCCCAGTTTTTCAATTTGCTCTTCTACGTCAGCACTGCAAGGCCTCACACGTAGGTTTCGCAGCGAAACGGGGAACCCCTCCTTGGGTATCGATCGGAGTTCAGGACACCAGAGGACATCCAAGTCCTGGAGAGAAGAAAGGCGATGCAACCCTCGCGGGAGGGACTGCAGAGCCCCACAACCATCAAATCGGAGGTGCCGGAGTGAGGTGAGGAGCTGAAGCGCCTTCTCTTGCTCTTCTGTGAAGTTTTTGGCCCGCTGATCATGGCTGAATATCAGAGTGTGGAGGGTAGAGGCGACGAGGTTGCAGATTGGAGTGACAAGCACTGCCGAGATGCTATCCACCTTGAGCTGTTCTAATTGGAAGGAACCTGCAGGCATTACTCTGCTACTTGCCACCTCTGAGAGCAGAGCCGCTGCTATAGATTCGGGACAACTTCTGTCCCATCTGCAGTTAAATACCACCAATACCTTCAGGTTGACTGTGATAAGAGGATTGAATCCATCGACTGTTAACTTGACACAATCTTGAAGTGTCAGATGTGTGAGAGACGTGAGGTTTGATAGCAGAGCCATTGACTCTATGCCTGACTCGGATGAAATACCAAGCTTCTTGAGGGAAGCAGGGAAAGGCTTCATGGTCTCAGTTCCTCCCATGGATAGCCCAGAGAAGATATTGCCACATCTACATACAATTAAGGACTTCAATGACGTCATGTACTGGATTCCCAACTGATGCACTCTAGAAATCCTGGTCAAAATGAGTCTGGTGAGTTGTGGTAGCTGCCGGAAAGGTGGCAGAGTGTCCCAAGGCACCCCTTCGAGATGGAGAGCCTCTAAATTTTTCAGCAAAATGTCAGCACAGAGCCAACTAGGACCAACATCACCACCATAATTTGCAATGTGAAGCTCTCGGAGATTAGGATGTGGTTGAAGAGCATCAAGAATATCAGAATCTACAGTTCTTTTGTTTCTGCCCCAAACTAATGTCAATCTCTTCAGATTCTCTTTTGACATCAGTTTGGCTTCACTAGCTTCTTCCTTGGTTGCCACATTTCCGAGATTACATATTCTGAGTTCTCCCCCAAGCTCTGTTAATTTTCCCAGCTCTCTTAATTCAAATCCAAGTCTCTCTTTCTTAACACAGAATTCTTTCAACTCCCGAAGATGCTTCATCATTCCGACCTCAGGAACACTGGAGTGGAGCTCTTTTTTAGCAACGAAATTTTGCAAATTCGAAAGGTGGCTAATGTCTTTAGGCAAATTAGAACTACCATGCCAATTTTGTAGGTCCAAGGATTTCAAGTTATAAAATCTGGATAGTGTGCTTGGTAATGCAATTTCTATGCCACAAGGTGATCCAAGTTTGAGGTACTGGAGGTTGGTAATCTTTGAAAAGTTTTCTGGCAAATCATCTAGGGATTTCACTACTATAAACAGGACTTGCAGATTATTTGCTTCCTTGAATGCATCTTTTAATATCTCAGCAATTCCTTCTCCATATTCACGGAAAATCATCAAAGTCTGTAAACTTTTAGTGTCTATCCTTGTTTTCAGTCTACTCATTTCTTCTTGAAATTTTCCACTATATCTATCTTCTATGGTGATAGACAAGTGCCGAATAGACTGTGGGGCTGTGAAAGCTTTAAAATCTAGTCCACTAATATTGAGACATTCTTGCGCTGAAATACTTCGAGATAGGCCATGCAATACATCATGCATTACATAGTTATCACCAATCAAATCATCTCCTTTCATCATAAAACCATAGTCCACTAGTTGATCCAAATAATTAGTATCGCCACGGTTAGTAGAGTCTATGGCACCTACTGCAAAGAAAAAACGGTTCATTTCTAAATGACTATACTTATGACCTTTAGGGAAAAGGGCACAATAGGAAAAACATCTTTGCAAGATGAAAGGGAGGTAATCGTATCTAGTGATCAAAAACGACGTAATGAAGTCAGCACTTCCCTTATCAAGCCATTCCATGCGTTCAGAAACTCCCCTCCAATGTTCCCGAGAGATGTCCTTCTTCAGTAGTCGACTGACTCTTTTTGCTCCTAGTGGGTGACCATTCAACTCAGATGCAATATGTCTGGCAACAGAACTTAAATCATCTTTGTAACAATCAGGTTTACTGAATTCACCAAATATAGATGCTTCAAGGAGTTGAAGGGAATCCTCAGGGTCCAAACCCCCCAGTACAATTGAGTGAAATGTTTTTATCACTTGTGCTATTCTCGGGGATCGAGTCGTGAAAAGCACCACACTACCTTTGGTTTCTCCTTTTGTAAATGGAGCTAATAGAGTATTCCACTCATCATCACTGTGGCATTTCCGCACATCATCCAAGACAAGCAAAAACCTTATGGACTTTAGTCTTCTCTGTGCAGTGTAAATCTGAAGCTGGTCTAGACTGCTATTTTCTTCTTTTTCTTCTTCAGTTGCAGGTGTGCATTTAAGGATCTGCTGGGTGAGCTTAAGCACATCGAAATCAGCAGATACACACACCCAAATCCTGTGGACGAAGTGCTGTTCAATCCTTGCATCATTATAAAGGTGTTGGATGAAAGCCGTTTTTCCAATGCCCTGTGGCCCAACTACAGAAACAACGGACAGGGTTTCACTGCAGCTGGTGATAACACGTATGGTTTTCTCAAAAATGGCTGACCTACCATACAGTCTATCCTGTGGAGTTCCTGATCTTGTAGTAGGCCTTTTCAAGGCGATGGTTATGGCAGCGGGAGTCGTAGGTCGGCTGGTGCTATGGCTTTGAACTCTGAGTAAGTCGGATACACGAATACATATGGAGTGTACCTCCGCTATCACTGACTTGACTCTGACGGACATAGACACAGTGTCGAATGTCAACTTATTATCATCAAGATGGTCGCCGCTATCAGACTTGGTTCCATCCTGTGGGATATTGCTGTTGGTAGAGGAACGAGAAGAGCATGGAAGATGGTTACCCTTGTAATTGTTGACCAACTTGAGGCCACCGCGCAGATCTGGCTTGACGAGCTGGGCGCTGTCCCTGTCCAGATGGTTCTGGATCACAAAGTAATGAAGCTCGTTCAGGACAGCATCCGCCTGGCCGGCCTTCTCGCTCAGCTTGACAAGCAAGCCGTTGACGGCGGCAGGGTTGTCGCCGCCGATGTCCCCAGGACCCAGCTGGGCATTGTGCAGGAGCGTGTGCGTGAAACTCAGGTCACGCGAGATCTCCTGGAAGTTCAGACCGAGCTCGGTGCTCGACACATACGAGTCCACCACTTCATCGGACAGCTTCGTGAGCACCTTGCCCAGGGTCAACTCCGCCGCGCCAACAGCCGTCGCCATCTTCTCCGGCAGGCTGTGAGCTGGGTACAGGGATAATTGTTCTGTGGGGGTTGGTGGGCCGTGGGCAGAGATGCTAGCGGAAATCCGTCTCGATCGCATGAAGGGACACCCATGTTTTCTTCCCAAGTTTGACCTATACTTCTATACCTAATAATAAAGTAAAAAGTGTTTCTTATAGTATCTACACTTTTTTTAAACGACTTTATCCTTTAACTAAAAAATAAATTACCTACCAATGCCATCGGTAAGTATAATAAAAAAAAAACGCTCTGCTTTGGACAGGCGGCAGCGTCATGGTACAGGTCCCACCAATGCCATCGATAAGTATAAAAAGGAAAAAAACACTCTGCTTTGGACAGGCGGCGACGTCATGGTACGGGTTCAGGAGGGCGCCGAGCTACTGCAGCGGCAGCACGAGAGGTGAGGTGGAGGGCCGGCGAACTTGCGTGCGGCCATGGCACAGAGACAAGGACGGGAGGCACCTGGCCGGAGCCCTTGGCAGCGACACCGCCAAATTCAATCTATGCGATATATAATTCATACTTTTTGGTTAAATCTATGGTCATGTATGTAAATTTGGACTAACATATGCGTCGCCTATATAGGGTCGGAGTGAAGCGTGCATCTTTTTTTACCAGACTTAGAAGTCAAATTGTCCATTTTATTTAGGAGTTAAATACATCAACACTCCCTTTGTTTGTCTGAGTGGCTCGATTTAGTCTAATATATATATATATATATAGATATAGATATAGATAAAACTTCTTGTGTGTCCATCCTCGCTAGAGGAAGCATCTCACACCGTTGGTTGTTTGGAGATCTGTGCGACCAGAGATAATATCCCTCCATTTATATTTTATCAACCACACACCTATAATATCCTAAAGAGGTATTTTCCCTTCTTCCTTTCCATCTGACAGCTGTTCCTATGCACTGACTCATAGCTGCCACCTCCCGGTCTGCTTTGCCCCTCTGCCGTGGTCACAGGCAGCCACTCGCCGCAGGGAGGGAGCCGTTGGCAAATCCATTATATAGCATACCTCTCAGCGCCCCACATCCCAACTCCGGCAAACACCTCCCGTTGCACACCACCGTCCCAGATCCCACTTGTGTCGATCCCTTCCCGTCCCACAACCTCCAGGATTCGGCACCGCCACCGCTCCCCGCACCAGACCAATCTTCAGGCAAACACCGCTCCCCGTACCAGGCCGATCCTCCGACCACAACCGCTCCTCATACCAGGCCATTTTTTTTTTTGCTCCCGTGCAACACCAGATCCCGCCACGACCGTCACCTTCCTTCCCATTTTTTCGCCGCCGCGTTGTCCGCCACCGATCTGACCGGGGCGAGCAGATCCAAACCTTGGTGGCGCCAAGCCCCAGACAGGCCCCGATTCCTGCTCCGCCGTTGTTGAGCTGGGGACGTCGGCTGTCGCCACTTATTCGGGGCGAGCGATGGGGCGTGGATGCTCGGAGTCCAGCTCGTCGGATCGATCTGATCCGTCCGCCATGGAGTACGACGGGGAGGATATGCTTCCGTGCGCGTGTCGTCAGCCGTTATCTAGATTGACATCCACAGCCGGCTACTAGAGGGAACGTGTGTGCCTTGCGTGCGTGCGTGCGCGCCGGAGGAGAGGAGGAGGAAGGGGGCGGGATGCTCGCGTGCGTCGCGTGCTCCAGAAGCGCCGCTGCACGAGCCATCGGAGGGGGAGGACGCGGTCGATGGTGGCGCGGGCGGCGCGACGACGCCAGCACGAGGCAGGCCATCAAGGCGCTCACTACCCAGGTGGGTTCTCCGTTCTCGGCAGTCTGCACCGTGCTTTAGAAACCTCGATTTTTTTTTATTTTGTCCAAAATTTGCCTGGAAGGTCACCGCTTTTGAGGCTCTCGTTCCGAGGTCTAATCATCAGATCGGGTGGGAGACTGACTGGGGGATCCGAACCGACGGCGGACTTTCTCGGGTTCGTTTTTAGATCAAGGACATGGCGCTGAAGGCGTCGGGCGCGTACCGGCACTGCAAGCCCTGCGCAGGCTCCTCGGCGGCGGGCTCGGGGCGGCACCACCTGTATTCTCGTCATTATTTCTTTCAATTTTTTTTGAATTGAGTGGGAAGGCGCTGTATAATGCATCATCAGGCGCTGTACAAATGACCACTTGTTTAACTCCACCCAAATGACCACTTTAGAATTGTACCTTTTGCTTCTTCTTATACTCCACCCAAATGACCACTTGTTTAACTGAAGCAGCCCTAACACATCTGCATGTTCTTGATGTATGGTCGTTGTTGCCTAAGAGCTCTTTGTGATAATTTCATGTTATCTAGCATAGCAAATGTTTGTTCCAATTTATTGAAGATATCATACAAGTTTATGTGAGGTGTCGAATCATATGGGTGCTTAATAAGTTACTGTGAGGTGCCGAATCATATAGGTGCTTAACAAGTTACCGTGAGGTGCTGAATTATTGCTTTGAATTATGAACACTTCTCCATGTGCTGAGTCATTGATCTTCTTGTACCGAATAATTCTTACCCGGATGAATTTTGTGCCCCACTGTTATGATTTACTTGATTCATCTTTCCTGTCACCCGAATGTATTTGTTTGGTGCCGAGTAATTTCAACCGGGGTACAGTTGGTTGTGCTTAAATTAAAAAATCACTCCGAATCATTTGGGTGCTTAACAAGTTGCCCTGAGGTGCTGAATCATTTGGGTGCTTAACAAGTTCCCTCGAGGTGTTGAATCATTGGGGTGCTTAACAATTTTCCCCGAGGTGCTGAATCATGTGGGTTCTTAACTAGTTTCCGTGAGGTGCTGAATCATGTTGCCATGTTGTTTATCTAACATGTTGTTTCCCTGCTTATTTCTATTAGTCGTTTTTTGAGTGGGGGTGCATGAAAAGTTAAGACACTTGGTTATGTTTACAAAGCTAGGAATAATGTCTCGACCATGCTGTTGTTGTGTTAAGAAGTGCACTTGGAATAATTGATGCCTTGTGTAGTTTTTACCAGTGATTACAAGTCGTAGTTTTTACAAGTTACTCCAATGTGCTGAACCAATGCTCTCCAATTTCTTTGTATTATCCACTTGCAGTACTTGGTACTAGGCTTTGATGGGTGCTTGTATTAATGCAAGTGTGTGTGTCAGTCCTGCAGCAGGGGCCCACAATAGTGCTGACACGGGTTAAATTATCAAGTTCGTTTTCTTGACCCGTTCTTTTTCAGGTGGTAGTCATATATGACAGAACTTCTTAATTATTATTTTATTACTTACTGTGAGATCACAACATATTCAACCTAGGTGCTGATAATTTAAAATCCATTCCAAACTTTCTAATATACACAAGATACTAGGTCCTTTTTTTTTTGAGTCAAACAAGATACCCTCAAATCAGCTGCCAGCCCACGTGGTACCGATTGTTTGAATTCCTGCCAGTCCAGATCGCCTCTGACTTGCCCATGCTGTGAGACTGGCTGCATGGCGTGCGACAGAACCCACTGGCTTGGCAGCGGGCTGACAGCACGTCCAGAGCCCACTGGCTTGGCAGTACGGGAATTTCCCAAATCTTGATGTATTTTCAAATTGGATTCAAACGAAGTCTGTAAAAAACACTCTTTTAGAACTGCCAAACTGCCCCAAGTTTCCTCTTTCGCTTGTCAATGTCATGTGTGTGGTGAGAGAAAATGATTTCATAAATAGGTGGTGTAAAAGGGAAAAGAAAAATTGAGGACTATTGATACGAATCTCAAAGCATGCTTGTTGTAGTAGATGCTTTCTCGCGGGTACTAGGGCATACCGTTTGCATACCGTTTGCGCTTCATATATATATATATATATATATATATATATATATATATAAACCCTATTCAGCACCCAGGGTGTAGAATAATTATTTTGCACCCAACATATTTTTACGCTGTTAGACTAAAAAATTATGTTTTATATATGAATAATTATGTTCATATAATCACCACAACCAAAAAAATTGACACAAAAATAAATTTTTTGAGTCATTATAGTGTAAAAAACACCAAAAATATGTCTTTTACGTCAATTTTTTTTACGGCATGTAAACAAAAAAATTATGTCATTTTTAAATTTTATTATGTTCTTCTCAACTTACGAAGTAATACAAAATTTACGTGACGTAAAAATAATATACGGTTCAAAATTTTATTATGTTCTTCTCAACCTAATAACTTATGAAGTAAGAAAAAAAAAATATATATATATATATATAGGGTGACGCTATTTGATACCCAGGGTGTAGAATAGTTATTCTACACCCATCCTCTATTTTTAGAACTGTATATTATTTTTACATTGCGTAAATTTTGTCTTACCTCGAGAGTTGAGAAGAACGTAAGAAAATATAGACATGTCATAATTTTTTTTGTTTACATGCCGTATAAAAATACGACATAAAATGTGTATTTTTAGTGTTTTTTACACTATAATTACTCATACATTATTTTTTATGTCAAATTTTTGCGTTGTGGATGAATATAAACATAATTATTTGTATACAAAACATAAATTTCTAAACGTGACAACATAAAGTTATGTGGGGTGCAAAATAACTATTCTGCACCCTGGGTGTCAAATAGGGCGTGTTTGGTTGCTATATATCTTTTCTTATGAAACTTAGGCCGTGTTTGGTTGCTCGTGCCTTTACTCCCACCTGGAGATCATGACTCCACAGAAGCTGCACGCGGCAATACAACCTTGCGTGCCAAAAGAGTCATTCGTTTGGTTCCTTGTATTCTCGTTTCCCTAGAGGTGAGAAGCCAAGCCTCAGTCGTTTGGTTTCAAGCATTTATAGATTTCAGCAAATTGGTGCATGTTTGGAAACTGCATTGTCCCTGTTAGCCTTACCTCTTGGCTAGTGAGGTGAGTTTATCTAACATCATCAAGAAAGAGAACAAAGTTTAGAGAAGTGCAATTCAGAGAACTAATAGCTTATATTAATACAGGTTCAACATAATAAGTCATGGCGTGTGTGCTCAGCACGAGTTAACGAACAACTGCTCGTGATGCAGCACTAGTTCATCACATACGAAGGGGTTATAACTGAATACCACCTCCCAAAATATACATATCAAAGTTTAGGGGTCACCGCGACCATAGTTCATCAGCCTAGCTACTTCCAAAATACACATCACAACCATCATCACTAACACCGCTACCGCACATCCTCAAACAACTCAGTCCATTGCTCAGAGGTAGTGCTTGTTCAGGCCGTGAACTAGTTCAACCTGCGCTCATGGGTCATGGCAAGGTACCTGGTCACCTGTCTGTTATGCTCCATCAGCTGGGTAAGAGCACGGTGGATCGCCATCACAGAGTCGGGAGCAACGGGAATGCGAGGACCGTAGATGATCTTCATCTGAGTATAGTTGTCAATGGGCCTGTTGATCAACTCGGTGTCCTATAGGTAAACCTACATGAGAATCATAGTTAGTTCATGACATGTAGTGCATATGTGAGTATTACAAAAACTGATGCAAGTGCGAATATATCATACCTTGATGTGCTCATAGTAAGCTTCATCGTCCATCATGATAGCAGAGGTCTCCTCAACCCAGCGCACGTCGTTAAGCCTCTTGATCATCAGCACCTGAATCCAGCGCACACTCCAGTGCCTCACGTGGTTGTACATCTGGTTTGGAGTGACTGTCCAGCCACAAAACTTAAACACATCATCTGCAACCAAGCGCATGTCCGCCTGTCTGAATCCCCGCACTACTGAACCCCCTTTCTCGTTCAACTGGACCACCCGATTCAGAACGAAGGTGGACAGAGATACTGGCCATGACATAGCCAGCCTTCGCGTGGCCACCGCATCAGGCATCGGCACATAACATGGAGACATCACAGAGGTTGCGGACAGATCAGGAGACGCAACCTTCTCCTACGACATCAGGGATAATAATGTGTTCAGTTCTAGGCGAAGAACTATACTTATAGCACTAATCCTACCAACAACACATGGCAATTCTCACAGAACAACATGCTCAGGTCCAGATCTAAAACACCAGCTCACAACTTAGAACTGCGAGCTAGAACATGCCAACAGATCTAAGCTGCGAGAGCTAGGGTTAGATGTTTCTTACCACGATCTCGACCTCGCCTGATGAGGATGACATGTCCGACATAGCAGAGGAGAAATACTTGCCGAAGATGACCTAGACCCGCCAGAGTAGGACGCGCCGCTTACCTGCCCGTCGGTGAGGAAGAGGATTTGGAGGAAGAGCTTGAAATTGGGGGAAATGGAGACGGGGATTTTGGAGCCAGCGAAGGGGCAGTGTAAATAGCCACGACGAATCGGCGGGCGGTAATCTCAATTTCTCCCACCGTATTTTGCAAGCTCCCGCCATCCCTCCCTTACACGAGCGCGTGCAACTTCTTCCCCCGCAAGCGCTAGAAGAACTTGGCTCCATGGAAACGCCTGATTTCGGTGTTCCTCCAGGGTCTGGCTGAGGGACGCTTTAAGAATTGTGCGATGCAAAGATTTCATCCGCCGCGTGGAACCAAACGCTCTTATTTCTTCCCTTCCCATGCGAGAAATGGAAAAACGAGCAACCAAACACGCCTTTAGAAGTCAAGTTGTCCATTTTATTTAGGAGTTAAATACATCAGCACTCCTTTTGTTTGTTTGAGTGGCTCGATTTAGTCCCGATACTTGGAATTTGCGCAATTCAAATCATGTACTTGTAAATTGTACTTAACTTAGTCTTAAAGCATGTTTATCGTCGAATTTGAGCTCACACGTGCGGGTTCCACTTGCAAAAGAGTAGTTGGCATCAAAACTTGCAGGAACCCCCTCCCGCATGTAGAACTACATTTTCGCTCCCAGATAATTGGACGTACGCCCTTCCATCTAATCCATAAGCCAGCTCCCCACGCCGTCATAGTGCCCTTCAGTTTCATACTATTATCGAGAAGGATCCATGCCACCGGTGCCTCCTTCCTTGAACTTTGCAACTCTGACACTTCCTCCCACGGCGATCCACACTAAGGCTCTCCTCCCTGGACCTCCACAAACACCGGCTACAAAAAAGTTCAGAAGTGTCGAAAAAAGGTTCATTCTTCTAACAAAAGAAAGTTCACTCTGGGAGAAAAAAAGTTCAAACATCATGCTAAGAAAACCAAGAAAAAAAAGTTCACAAGCATAAAAAAATCACTTCATACACAACTAAAAAATTACAAAAGTTCACTTTAAACATAGTGGGTGTTCGAGAAAAAAAATCTACTCTACGGAAAAACATAGTTCACTTCGAGCGCCATTGGGATTATCATTATATTTGGTAGTTCACATCAGACCGAGGATAAAAAAAATTTAGAAGGGTGTTCCCAAAAATGAAAGTTCACAAGCGATAAAAAGGAAGTTAAATTAGCGGGAAAATATAGTTCACTTCAGACACGACGGGGGTTCTCGCTTACTTGGTAGTTCATTTTAGACAAAGGATAAAAATTCCATAAAGGTGTTCGATAAAAAGAAAGTTCACAAACATTAATAAAATAGTTCATTCTAGTGTTTAAAATGAAGGGAATATGCCCGAGAGGCAATAATAAAGTGGTTATTATCGTATTCCTTGTTTATGATAAATGTTTATTTTACATGCTATAATTGTATTAATACGGAAATACATGTGTGTGTAATAAACAAAAAGGAAGTTCCTAGTTATGCCTCTCTTATAAACTAGCTCGTTGATTAACAAGATGATCAAGGTTTCCTGATCATAGACATTGGATGTTGTTAATAACGAGGTCACAACATTAGTGTAATGATGTGATGAACATTCATCCGAAGTATAGCATTACGATCAAAGTCATTGAGTTTATATTGCTATAACAACTTACGAAGTGATCCTAATCCTTAGACCATGAGATCATGTCAATCACTAACACTGGAAGAGTTTCTTGATAACATCAAACGTCACACCGTAACAGGGTGATTATAAAGATGGATTCAGAACTACTAAAGTGTTATGTTGAGGCCCATGGATCGAGAGTGGAATTTGTTCATCCCGATGACAGATAGATATGCTCTGGGCCCTCTCGGTGATATCACATTGATTAGCTTGCAAGCAAGTGATTTGATCACTAGAATGTTATATCATGGGAACGAGAAAAGAGTACATGTCAGTAACGAGATAAACTAGGTATGGAGATACCGATGATCGAATCTCGGACATGTAATATATCGCGAAACAAAGGGATTAAGATACTAGGGTAAAAGGTTCCGACGATCACAAGAAAGTCATCGTTGAATGTGTGGGAGTCAGTATGGGTCTCCAGATCCCACTTCTGATTATTGATCCGAGAGGGGTCTCGATCATGTCCGCATTATTCGCGAACCGTAGGGTGACACACTTAAGAGACACCGACATCCATTTGGAGCAAAAGTTTCATGCCGAAAAGAATAACAAGCGCAGGAATTTATTTCACTAGATACCGAAACGGGTTTTCGGGTAAAATTGCAGAAAGCGTTTCTGCATGTGAAATGAAATACTAGCAAGGGGTTATATGTGAATGTTTGTCATTAAAGTAATTGACAAAATTCTGAATAAATAAAAGGAGTTTTATTTAATGAGAGTTTGCATTAAATTTGGTGAAAATTTAATGGGAATTTGAGTGGGTTTTTGAGTGGAGGGAATTGAAAGGCATTTGAGTGAGTGGAGTGTCCACCCACATGAATGTGGAAGAGGTGGGGGCAGCCCCATGGCTGGGCGCATGGCCCCTTGGGTGCCCCCCTCTCCCTATAAAAGGAGCCCCCTCCCTCCCTCTCTCTCACTCACACCTCCTCGTGAAGGATCTCTCTCCCCCTCTAGTATTTACCCCCCATGGTCTCGGACTAGCGAGATACATGTTCCCGGTGGCTATTCGGCAAGAAAGAGTTGTGCTTCCGCTGCATCACTGGAGCGAGGAGGCGGAGGTTGCTCGGTGCCTCGAACGTGTGTGCGAGCACGGATGCGCTGCTGTTTTGCGGCGCTAGGACTTCCTCTCGATCTTGAGATCGGCAAGAGATCGTCTACATCAACCACGAGTTTGGACTCGTTAAGCTTTGTTGGTCTTCAAGGGTATGTTCTCTACGGATATACATCCGCCCGTTGTTTGTATCTAGTAGATAGATCTTGGTACATAGTTGTTCCCATCGTAGGAATTTTTTTGTTTTCTATGCTGCGAATCCTACAGTGGTATCAGAGCCGGATCTATGCGTAGATATTTTGCATGGGTAGTACACATATGAGTATGTGGGCGATGATGATCATTTTATTGCTTCTTAGTTATAATTTGGATATTGGTGGCATAGTGGGATGAAGCGGCCCGGACAAACTTTACATGTCCTCGCATATGAGACCTGTTCCACGCTTGACATGCAACTAGTTTTGCATAAGTGGCTGACGGGTGTCTGTCTCTCCTACTATAGTCAATATCTAATTTGCAACGAGTTGTCAACAATTTGGTTATCCTCGTTGTGGTTCATGTTCGTAGGTAAGAACGGTTCTATCTACGAAAGCCCTAAGCCACGTAAAATTTGCAATAGATAAATTAGAGGCGTCTAGTTTAGATTGTTGCTGGGCTAGTGTTATGATATGGTGATGTTGTAAGTAGAAGTATGAGATGATACTCTTACAACACACATAACGTGTAATCTCCATAGAACTTGGACTTACACATATAGGTATGATAGTGATCATACCACGGTGCACATGATGGAGATCATATGCGGGAACCATATCATTTCACTAATAAACATGTGATGTTTTGATTGCATCTTATATTGCTTGTTTGGTGTTTTATTAGCATAATAAGATGATCCCTCATTTAGATATCAAGATAAGAATGTGTTCTTCCTTAAGTATGCACCGACAATGTTTCGTCTCTTCAAGACATCACGTGATGATCGGGTGTACTTGAATCCACGAGCATATCTCGGGTGTAAGACAGTTACACACGCGAATACTGAGGTTCTTACTTGACGAGCCTAGCATGTACATACATGGCCTCGGAACACGGACCGAAAGGTTAAGCATGAGTCATATGTTTTTGATATGATGACCATATGGATGCTCGCCTTTGAAGCTACACCGACTCACGTGATGATCGGACTTGGTGTAGTGGATTTGGTTCATGTAATCACCAAAAAGACACGAGGGATGTCGTTTTTGAGTGGGAGTTCATTTCTAATTTGGATTAGTAGAACTCAATTTATCATAAATTAAATAAAAGTGAATTTGCATAATTTGTTGTAGTCATTGGCATTCGTTCACCACCTTATGCATAGTTGTAATTGAGATAATAGAACTATAGAATTCTGGATATATACTTTACGAACTGGTATCGTATTGTGTTGTGTGTCAATCTAAAGTTTAAAGTCCTATTGCAAACTTTCAGCAAACTCTATTTACTCCGTGAAATTTAATAGTTGGTATTAAATCGAGAGTAACAATTCCAGTGTTAGTATCTTAAGTATCATATTTGCCTCCATGATTCTTGATTTAAATATCAAGATTATCTAGGAGCTGAAAGAATTGTTTCAGAAACCATCATGTGTGACAGATATAACGATATCTGAAACAATGTTTTGGTTGCAATATGATAGAGTATAATATATGTTCTCATATTGGATGAGAATTTACGAAGGTTGGAGATGCTAGACATCCTAATCATCCAAAAGGGTTTTGGAAAGTAATGTTATACTCATGATTCGCCTTTATAAGATACAGTAGCATGATCATGAATGTCGTCATGATAAGGGTGAATAGAATATGTACGTAAAATGTTTACTACACTAAAAGATTACTAAAGAATGGATTTTGAAAGAATACCGATCATTTTGATGATGGTGATCTACTTCAAAGTGCAAGTCCAAAGGTATTATTATTTGAATATACACGCTTTGGACTATGTGTCATGTATATGACGCCACTTTTGATGTTGATAGATTCTTTTAAAAAGGAAAAGGAAATGCTGAAAGAGAATCTATAAAATATATTTGGCAGAAAAGAAAAGATTGGAAATATCCAATTTAGGTATATGGATGATATACATGTTATGGTTGTATTCTTTGCTTGTTAAACAATGTGGTTCTTGGGTATTGGATACCGAATTGGTTGGTATAAAATTTCATACGGAACAACGCAATTCATGAACCACAATGGCCTAAGTAACTAGCAAGAGAATATGTGATGATGTTCATCGAAAACAAACAAACCGTTGTTTGTATTTCTCGTTGACATCAAAGCTTGACTTCAAGATTTGTTTTAATAATTGTTATTTGAATCAGGTATTATGAGAACAAAGGTTGTTCAAATAATTACCGTATTCCATATAAGATGGATGATTTACAAATCTAGTTGGAGAAATCACATCCATAAAGCCTAATGCTAAAATGTCGCAAGACAAATGATTGAAATCACTTACGAAGTGACATCGCCATTTAAATTATATTGGAAAGAAAACATGAAGAATCTCCATATTCATGGATTTTTGGAGTCTTTGATTTGATCAAGTGACGCTTGTGAGACTTTCCTCGGGATAATTAAAACTTCGTTCAAAGGCCAAAGAAGAACGAATGACTAAATTATTGGAATTTATACATATCGATGTATGTAGTCCATTATGTATAGTCGTAAGCGATGGATTTCAACTTCATATGCTTTCTCCGGAAATTTGAGTGAATGTTCACTTAATGAGAAAGAAGTATGAAATATTTGAAAACGTTTCAAAGACTTTCAAGATGAAGTGGAAAATCATTGTAAAAAGAAAATAAATGGTTTATGATTTTATCATAAGGGATTTGTTTGAGTTACAAGTGTAATAAGAAAATAAATGAATTATGATTTTATCATAAAGGGATTTATTTGAGTTGCAAGTTTAGCAAAACACCTAGATTTACATATCCCGAAACACCATAGGAATATGGAGTGTTTGAGATTTGTAATGAAACCTTGTTTGACATGGTTGGATCAAAGGTGTTATTGATAAAACTGCCATTATGTTTTAAAAGATTAAAGCTTTAGAGACTTCCGCTTTTTACACTGAAAAGAGCTCCATCTTGATCCGTTGAAATGACACCATGGAAGTTATGGTTTGGGGTAAAACCCAAGTTGTCATTTCTTAAATTTTGGTATGCTAAACATAAGTAAGATGTTTACAACCAAAGTCGGATGAGCATGTCTTTGTAGGTTATTTCGAATAACAATTGGTTTTTCCTCCATAACACCAAGGACAAAAGGGTTTGTCTTGAAACGTGAAGTTTCTTGAAGAAGGAATTTTTCAAAAATGTTAAGTGGGAGGACAATAGAACTTTGATAAGGTTAACGAACCTTAGCTATATGTGCTGAGTTGCGCAGCGCCGGAAAATGTTCCGGAGGCAGCCAGAATGCTCATGGATTACGTGCCTCAAAGGTTGCGGTCACGGAGGTCTAAAGTTCCTATTGAACCAAGAAGGTCGGATAAACAATCAAATGATTAAGATTTGAGAGTAAATCATTATTATTTGACAATGATGAACCGACTACATGAAAAGAAGCAACGATGGGCCCTGACTCCGTCAAATGGCTTGAAGCCATAAAATCCGTGATAGTTCCATACACGAGAAATCAAGTTTTGAACTTGGAAGACCCTCCGAAAAGGTGTAAAAACCTATCGGTCGTATTTGGATCTATAAAGAAACAGACATGGATGTTTCACATCTATGAAATAGTTGACATGTCGTAAAGTATTTTACGACAATGTTCAAGGAGTTGACTATGACAAGATTTGATCTTTCATAGCGATATTTAGTCTAGACGGATTAAAGTAGCAACCACTACATATAATTTGGTATATGGTAGATGAATAAGCAAAACAAAGTTCTTCTAATAGAATGGTTACCTAGGACGTGTACATGACACGGTCCAAAGGGTTTTGTTAAATTCAAAGGATGCTAGAAGGGCATGCAAACTTCAATGGTTAAAGTAAGCATCGCGGAGGTGGAATCTTCACCGTGATGAAAAGGAGTTTTCATCAGGAGACGATGAAGATGCTTGCATTTGCAAGAAATTAAGTGGGAGCGCTGAGACATATTTCTAATACATTATGTGGAAGACATCTTGTTGATTAGAAATGATGTATATTTTATTGACAAAGGTTAAGAATTTCATTTCGATGAAAAACTTAGGCAAAACCCGAATATTTAGCATGAATGTCTATAGTGGATAGAATGTGACGCTAATATGGTTGTGCCAAACATACATATATGAGATATTGAAGGAGTTCAATATAGAAACAACAAGAAACGGTTCTTGTCGCATGGAAAGGTATTTAATCAAGATTCAAGTGTATTGACACTTGATAAGTGAAACAAGATTCAAGTGCTTTGACACTTGATGAGTGAAATCACAAGGATGTTTTGATCAATCATACCATGATATGTACACATCCAGATATGTCCTATGCTCTAAGTGTTATGAGCATATACCAGAATGAATCATAAAATGATCATTGGACGATAGTGAGAATATTCTTATGATCTTTTGGAAGAACTAAGAATATATTTGTGTAGAGGTGACAAACAATTACAAATAGTTCATTGTAAAGCGTTACATTGATACTAGTTTTGTCACAAGATACAAATTAAGTTTATCTCAATTTAAACTATGGGTGGCACAATGTAATGGAAAGGAGATTCCATGATGGATTTGGATGAAATCCATAGTTAAGACATTGTGACGAATACTACAACAAAAAGGCTAAGTATATGACTGCTATAGTAGCAGCACAAGAGGGAATTTGTGTCAAGTAGTTTGTTATCAAACTAAGGTATGGTTCGCAACGGGCTAACACTAAAGATATATTGTATGACAATATTATCGACATGGTTTAACCCCAAGGAACTAAAGGTCTCACCAAAAGACCAAATTTATACAATGTCATCTCATTGGAGAATGAGTGATGCGTGAAGATGCAAAGATATGCAAATACACACGGACCTGAAAGTGTCAGATCCGTAGATTATGTTAACCACTTACAATCGCGTATATGGAACACCGGAAAGCCATAGGTGCTCAATACGCAAAGTTTCCAAACTAGATTATTGTCTCTAGTGCAAGTGGGAGAGTGAAGGGAATATGCCCGAGAGGCAATAATAAAGTGGTTATTATCGTATTCCTTGTTTATGATAAATGTTTATTTTACATGCTATAATTGTATTAATACGGAAACATTAATACATGTGTGTTTAATAAACAAAAAGGAAGTTCCTAGTTATGCCTCTCTTATAAACTAGCTCGTTGATTAACAAGATGATCAAGGTTTCCTGATCATAGACATTGGATGTTGTTAATAACGAGGTCACAACATTAGTGTAATGATGTGATGAACATTCATCCGAAGTATAGCATTACGATCAAAGTCATTGAGTTTATATTGCTATAACAACTTACGAAGTGATCCTAATCCTTAGACCATGAGATCATGTCAATCACTAACACTGGAAGGGTTTCTTGATAACATCAAACGTCACACCGTAACAGGGTGATTATAAAGATGGATTCAGAACTACTAAAGTGTTATGTTGAGGTCCATGGATCGAGAGTCGAATTTGTTCATCCCGATGACGGATAGATATGCTCTGGGCCCTCTCGGTGATATCACATTGATTAGCTTGCAAGCAAGTGATTTGATCACTAGAATGTTATATCACGGGAACGAGAAAAGAGTACATGTCAGTAACGAGATAAACTAGGTATGGAGATACTGATGATCGAATCTCGGACATGTAATATATCGCGAAACAAAGGGATTAAGATACTAGCGTAAAAGGTTCCGACGATCACAAGAAAGTCATCGTTGAATGTGTGGGAGTCAGTATGGGTCTCCAGATCCCGCTTCTGATTATTGATCCGAGAGGGGTCTCGATCATGTACGCATTATTCGCGAACCGTAGGGTGACACACTTAAGAGACACCGACATCCATTTGGAGCAAAAGTTTCATGCCGAAAAGAATAACAAGCGCAGGAATTTATTTCACTAGATACCAAAACGGGTTTTCGGGTGAAATTGCAGAAAGTGTTTCTGCATGTGAAAAGAAATACTAGCAAGGGGTTATATGTGAATGTTTGTCATTAAAGTAATTGACAAAATTCTGAATAAATAAAAGGAGTTTTATTTAATGAGAGTTTGCATTAAATTTGGTGGAAATTTAATGGGAATTTGAGTGGGTTTTTGAGTGGAGGGAATTGAAAGGCATTTGAGTGAGTGGAGTGTCCACCCACATGAATGTGGAAGAGGTGGGGCAGCCCCATGGCTGGGCGCATGGCCCCTTGGGTGCCCCCCTCTCCCTATAAAAGGAGCCCCCCTCCCTCTCTCTCACTCACACCTCCTCGTGAAGGATCTCTCTCCCCCTCTAGTATTTATCCCCCATGGTCTCGGACTAGCGAGATACATGTTTCCGGTGGCTATTCGGCAAGAAAGAGTTGTGCTTCCGCTGCATCGCTGGAGCGAGGAGGAGGAGGTTGCTCGGTGCCTTGAACGTGTGTGCGAGCACGGATGCGCTGCTGTTTTGCGGCGCTAGGACTTCCTCTCGATCTTGAGATCGGCAAGAGATCGTCTACATCAACCACGAGTTTGGACTCGTTAAGCTTTGTCGGTCTTCAAGGGTATGTTCTCTACGGATATACATCCGCCCGTTGTTTGTATCTAGTAGATAGATCTTGGTACATAGTTGTTCCCATCGTAGGAAATTTTTTGTTTTCTATGCTGCGAATCCTACATAAAAAACTTCGCCTTATATTTGAAAGTTCACTTCGGACCCGACTTAAAAATTCTCAAATTTCACTTCGAACACGACGAGTGTTCAACAAATAGAAAGTTCACAAGCGTTAAAAAAAAGTTCACTCTGCTGTCTGACAAAGTTTACTTGGGTTCCTATTTAGTTATACAGAAGTTGGTTCCCCTTTAACTCTTCTATTATGGATGACTAACTGGATGACCCAGGTGATGGGTAAGCATTTTGTAGTTCTTCGGTGCATCACCTTCTTTCGAGCTAAATACTTTAAATGATCGAAAAGCATATATGGATGACAAAAAAAATCGTTACGAAACCAGGAATGTATCCTAGATCAAAATCACTTTTATTATGCAGATAAAAGTATTAAATCACCTGGCAATAAGCCTCGTTACATCCTCACAATTTGTATTCTTAACAAGATAAGAATCGATATAATGGACATGTCCATTCAGAAGCGAGATACTGATAAGAATCTAGTAAAAATTAAAAATGAACAAATTACTAGTTGGGTGAACGTGATCAAATTCATAAACGAGGATGTGACACTAGCTAGCTTACTTTTTAAGAAAAGGCCATATGATTAGTTTCTGATCATTGATCTTCTCTAACACATTGATGATGTAATCCTCGACACTTCTTTCGTTATCTTTCATGCAATTATCTGAAGAAATGGCGGGGTTGACGTAGAATATTTTATGCTTAAAGGTAGTGGCTCTCACAAAGATAACCTACGTACAAAAACAAGCACCGTGTGCTTGTTTTATATATATATATATATATATATATATATATATATATATATATATATATATATATATATATATATATATATATATATACATGAACAAATTTAAACAGTATAGATATATATTGACGCATTGATTGTTAAATAGTCTCAATTACCGTGGATGAAGCTTCTTGACGATCCATAGATCCCCATAGTTAGAAGAAGTCCACTTGATAGACACAATAATAGCCAAGATCTAAAGTAAATCGATAGATCCGGCGATGCTAACACTCACAGGCCCTTCGTTGACTCCGAATCGGACGCCCACGACGTAGGGAGAGGCCGAAGAGACCTTATTCCAACACGCCATCATCGCTTCTACCTCGTCGATGCCGCTAGGAAGAGAAACCCAAGGGAAAACAGACATACAAAAAACAATGAAGAGAACGGGTCGTGACTCCTCTATCCAGCTGCCACGCCGCCAGACAGAGGGGAAGAGGGGGACCGGAAACACTGGATCTAGGGGGCGGCAACGGCTCTCACGTGGGGATGTGTAGAGAGAAAGACCCGTATGTGTGTTTTGTTGTTTAGCATGTATTACATATTGTTTGTGTCTTAGGTAGTTCTTTTGAGAGCTTTTGTGTTGAGTCCATGTATTTGTTTCGTTGATCAACTTGGTAGGGTGTTCGCGATCTACGCTGCAAGCTAGAGATTTCTTTCTGATGAGATGAGGCGACGGCGACGTCTGACCCTGGCCCCTGGGCGCTGCCGCTAACCTCGGAGAACTCCTCCTCGCTGGCGTCTACTACATCTGGATCAAGGTTCCAGTGCCTAGGATCTGAATCGGGGTCTGACGGCGAGGATGCAAGGGCGGTGCGGGAGGTTCTGGAATCTCTTGAGGATGATGGCGGAGACTTAGGATGGACGAACGTCTCGCGCCGTCGTCATCTGTCAGAGGATGAGCTTCGCCAACAATTTTGGGAGGACATAGGGTTCCCGACAGCGGCGTCGCGCTTCTGGGAAAGGTCGCTGACGGTGTCTCCATCGCTGCAACACCATTCTCTGCCTCGATGCTCGCCAAAGTTCGCCAAAATGGATCTGGTTAGGTCGAGGTCACTGTATCCTCCCGTTCGGCGAGTGGTGGTTGCTTCGCCGAGGTATGTTAAATCCTAGAAGGGGCCACTCCCTCGCCAGAGATCGTCGGCTCCGCCGGTTCTCGGTTTTCTGGTTGAGGCGGCGATTCAGGCGCACAATTCGGATCGGACTCTGGGCTCCACGCGGATTGGTGCTAGGGAGGATGGCGTGGGTCCCAGGGTGGATGTGGCTGCGGGCCCGGATGCTGCGACCGTCGAGGTTCAGTTCGTGTCGAACTTCTCGTGGACCGGTGTCGCTCTGCGACTACAAGCCTTGTGGACCAGGGGTGCGGTCGACCGAAAGGACATATCTACCTCGAGTACGTCTGTTTCTTCGACACCGAACCTGTGACCGTCTGCTGAGTCGCCGTGTTCGTGATCTACGCTACAATCACCGTCGAGACTGGGGGCTTCTCCTTTGGCGGTTCTTCCTGGCCGCTCGTTTGCGGTCGTCGTTGCTTCTTCACGTAGGATGGCCAGCTAGCAACCAGGGGAAACCCTAGGGCTCCGCCCGTGCAACCTCAGCAGCGGGAATCGCCGTCGATGCAGCCGCTGCTGGGTCAGTCGGCCCATGCTCCCGTCGCTCAGATGGCGGCCTCCTCGGTCCCTGTTTCGCAGCCAAGGGGCCTGCAGCCAGCAGCATCGATGGCTGCTGCTGGTGGTATGCCGCAGCCGCCGCCTTTTGTTGGTTTTCCACCGGGCATCGTCTTCAGGCCACCGCCGGCGTACTATGCAGCCACACAAGGGAACCAGTCGCAGCCGCTTCAACCTCTGTATCGGGGCCCGATGCCGCATTTTGCTGGAGGTCATGGTCCGTCGCCTGGAGGAACTGTGCAGGGGAGTCTACCTGCGACCGTGAATCCTAGGGGTCAGGGGAACTTTCCGCCCAACTCTTTTGCTGCAGGGGCTGTTTTGTCGGCGGTACCAGCGCCAAAGAGGAAAAAGAAGAAGAAGCCGATGCACGGTGCACCGTAGCCTCAGTTTGCACCTGAACCGCTTTACACCAGCCTCAGAACTTTCAACAGCCTATGATGGCAGGACAGCAGTAGTTTGGGTATCCGCAGGGTACGGCTTGTTTTGTTTCGCCACCATATTCCACTCCGAGTCAGTTTCAAGGTAACATGCCTGGTAATCAGATACAATATAATCCTGTTGTGATCGAAGCACCTGCTGTTGCGGATGTTGTGCCTGTACCAAAGAAAAATAAGAAACTGGTTAGGTGTTGGAAGGGCGCTATGGACACTCATGCATCTAAAGATTGCAAAGTCGACCATTATTGTTATATTTGTGATGTTTCTTCTCACCCGACTTTGAGGTGTCCTGTGTTGAAGCAGCCGCGGCCGAATGCATATATGACTAGGATTGGACATGGCAGGACTATTTTTGCTCAGATTCCTGACAGTGTGGTCCGTAAGAATTTGGAGACTGCCCAGACACCTATTGCATTGGTCAAGGTTACCGGAGATGCAGTTTTGGCAGAAGTGGTACGGCAGCAGATTGCGAGAAGGTGCCCGCTACAATCTCAGTGGAAGTGGTAAGCTTTATCTTATGGGGACAATGATTACTTGGTAATTTTCCCTTTGTTTGACGTGCTGGACAGAGTGGATGGTAGCCAGTTATCGATGCCCTTGGGTAAGATGCAGCTTGTCGTTTCTGTTTACAAGAACTAGGAGGTTCCACATAAGTGTATTCTTGAACAATTTTGGGTACTTGTCGAGGGGGTTCCACATTCTTTGCGGTCTTTTCTCAGACTTTGGGCTGTTGGTTCTCTTATGGGCACTACCTTGGACGTGGATCTTCTGAGCCTCCGTCGACGGGGCGTAATTCGCATCTTAGTTGCTATGTTTGATATTTTTGTTTTTCCAGAAGAAGAAGGATGCTTTGGGATTCTTCCTAACCTCTGACGTTGTGGTTGATCTGAAAGGATATGAGTTGCGTTTTAGATTGGAACCTGCTGATTTTGTGCTTGAGACTGATTTTTCACCGTTACTATGGAGAAAGAACAAGGATGATTCTGAGGACGATGGCTCTGGGAAGAATGGAGATGATGCCATGGATACTTCTAGGCCAGCGGATGACCCTACTACTCTTTCTTTGGCTAGGTCGTCTGTTAGTCAGTCTACTGAGCAGGGTGCTCCATCTTCTTATACTCGTCAGGCTCCGGTTTTGGTTTATGCGGTGACTCCCTTTAATGCTGCCCCTACTACACCGCGAGGAAGAGAGATGTTGGACGCACTTCCACGGGATTCTCCACTTCGAGGGACGGCTGGTGGTTCTCCCAGGGTATCACTTTCTCAGTTGCAGGCTGCGCTTCAGGCAGCGAGCGGATCTGCTGGACGGTCTTCTATGACATCACGTTGCAGGCCAAATACGTTGGGTCGGTCCATTCCTTTGGTTGGTTTTTAGGGCGTTGGTGTGACCCTTTTGTGCTCTACTGGGATGGTGTCGCCGTCGGATGGCTTGGTGGCCCAGAAGGGGCTACCTTCTTGCAGTACGGTGGCCCAGGAGGGGTCGCCGGATGTTGCTATTGCGCAGGCAAGGCTGCCTGCTGGTTCTGCGATGGCCCGGGAGGGGGCGTCATCTGCTGCTGCGGCCCAGGAGGGGCCATCCACTGTTGTGGCCCAGGAGGGGCCGTCCACTGCCACGGCCCAGGAGGGGCCATCCGCTGCTGATGCCCAGGTTGGGTGGTCGGCGGCTGATACGGCCCAGGAGGGTCTGCCCTTTGGCGACGAACTTGTGGCCCAGACGAGGCTGGGGGAGTCTGCTGAGCTTCTAGCCTAGGAGGGGCTGGCCGATGGTGATGGTCCCGTGGCCCGGGAGGGACTGCAGGAGGTTGCTGAGCCTCCTGCCCAGAAGGGGCGGCCCTCTAGGGAAAACCTAGCCCATGCGGGGCTGGGTGTTTCCCTGGAGTTGGTCGCAACTGTTCAGGACGAGGCGCCTCTGTTAGGGACCCCAACGCGACGTAGTTTGCAGCACGGGGTCGATGCTCTTGGGGCGACGACTACGGACGAGGACTCGATGGTCAAGGCAATGCGTAGGAAGGCGGAAATAAATCTTGATGCTGAGGGTACGAAGTCTTCGAAATTGTTTCTTTCTTTCTCTACACCTGTAATGACTCAAAAGCTGGCCAAGGTCGGTGTTAGCCTGGGTAGTTCTGTCAAACAGGTTAATTTATCTAGTAATGTACTCAGGCATATGGAGGTTAACCGTTTAACGGTTATTCCTAAGGCCTCTTTTTTTCTTGATTCTTTACCAACTGAGGAGGAGGAGTTGCATGCCACAATATGTAACATCCCAAAACTTCAATCCAAGTTAATCAAGATCCAAATCATCAAAATTAGGGTTAACAAAAACTTTTCCATCTCAAAATATGAAAGCATCCATGTGTATGTGTATTAAATTAGGAGTTCATTTGGATTGCCATGGTTATGTGATTCTTTGCTTGTAAAATGATTCTTAGGTGAAATAAACATCATCTAAATCTCCCAAACTTTTCCCAAAGAAAAACAACTCAAAATAAATAAATGAAGTGAATGGTCATTTTTGCCAAAATAACTATCATGCCTACTTTGGCTATTCCTAGTACTAAAAAATTAACAGAAACAATTATGGATCTTTGCACCCCTTGCTATTACACATATTGAGGTACCAAGGCCCACTTTGTGATATGCCAAAAACATTCAAATACTAAGTTTAAATGACAGTTTAAAATTGAATCTATCTCATATGGGAAGATCCCACTATTTCAAAAACCACTCAAACAAGCTCAATTTTCAAAACCCAAGCAAACACAGAGTCTCAAGATCATGCCTAGCACACCCACCAAAAATCTTTTCAAAATTCAAAAGGAAGTTTATTGCGGCCATTTCATCAAACACTTGGCAAGCAGAATTTAAACCAAATCAATTTCACTATTTTGAATAGTGTTCTAGCCAAACTTGTCTCCCATTTAAAACCCATTGGATCACATTGTCCCCTCTTGATCAAACCAGGGCTTAGCTACCCCATCCCCTACCTCCTAGCCGCATGGCCATGCCAAGCCGAGCCCACCTCACCGGCCAACTTGGTCACCGCCGCAGCAGACCGCCTCCCCCTCTCTCGCCATGTCTAGGAGATAACCAGCACCTCACCGCCGCCCACTGTCCCCTCCCCGAGCCATGCCCAGCCGTGGACCTCCGAGAAAACCCCGCGCCTAGTGCCACCGCGCCATGCCGAGCACGCGCCAGAGCGCCGCACCCGGCACGCGTGCACATGCCGCCACTCGACCGCAACCCACGCCCACCGCGTCGCCACGACCCAGGAAGCACGCCAGACACCGCCATTCGTCGTCCAACGCCTCACAGCCACCGCTCGCCGTCCAACGCCTCACAACCACCGCTCGCCATTGAATACGCCGCCTCTGCCGCTCAGAGCGCCAGCTCCTCCCGACCGTTTACCACCGCCCCTAAGCCCGCATTAACATCCTAGAGAACCGCTAGGAGACCGCGCGTCGATCGCCACCCTCAGCCATGCCGCTAGCAGCCCGTAGCCATGTCGCCACCGTCGCATGTCCATCCCTCTCGGTCTCACCGTCGAGCCTATAAAAGGAGGGCACCCCCAGACGTTTGCAGCACACCACTTCACTCCCCTCGACTCACTGATCGTCCCACACCTCTAGCCAGAGCACGGGGAGCAGCAGCTCGCCGGAATTGTACCGGAGCAGGCCGCCTCTGGAGGAGAAGGGCGCCGCTGATTGCGACCACCCCTAGAGTTGCCTCGACCGTCCCTGAGCTCGCCGTCGACCACCAGTTTGTTTGCCCGCCTCGCCGTTGTCGCTGGAGCCCTTGTACGCCCCCTATGCTCTCCCACCGAGCCGCTAGGGTTAGAGCTCGCCGGCGACAGGTCCGTCGTCGAGGGAGATCCACAGCCGTTGATCTCCACTCTAATCCAACGTCCCACACCGCCCCGTAGCGCTTCGCGCTTTATGAGCCACTGACGGGTGGATCCCCACTGTCAGCTGAGCCCCGCGCTGCAGAGTGACACTGGGCCGGCCCATTAATGTCTTCCGCGCGACCAAACAGTTTAAATTTAGATTTTCCATTTAATTTCAAACACAGTTCTGTATATAGATTCAAAAATCAACTCAGCTCGGTTCAATGAACCAAAATGCATGAAACCAATTTTGTTAGAAAGGTACTGAAATGCTTAATCCAAGCCCGTTGGATTCAAATCATTTGGATCTGTGGATCAACCTTGGTAAAAATAACAAGGCAGAAGCTTTTCTGCATTCAAACTTTTTTCCAAATTAAACCATAAGAGCTTTTGAGTTGATTCCAACTCTCAAAAATCACATTTGTTCATACCTTTTATAATATATAAAAACATATGGGTTTACTTATAGAAATAATGTTCAAGTAATAAAAGAATGTCACATAGGCATTTCTAGTCACTTTATTTATTTAAAATAAAAAGGTTAAACCTTATTAAATTGTGACACCACTTTAAATCACATTCCCATGTACTGAAATATGCGGTGATGACATGTGTCAACATGATCCCATGTTTGAGTTGGATAATATTAAATCTTAAGTAGTTTTTCAATGAGTAGAAATTACTTTTCTCAAATTAAAATAAATAAGACAAATGCTTTAATCTTGTAATATTAAGTGGTGATGCTAGATCATCTATAGTGCACCCTTGTGTGATGATTGAAAATAGTTAAGTATTGTTTGGTGATTATGTACCTCGTATTTATTTATAGACGCTAGTATCGACCAAGGATACGAGGAGGAAGGAGGATACTACGAGGAAGAAGCCGAGGAGAAATTCAACCACTACTCTGCACAAGGCAAGCTATTAACTTAGCATGCTAACACTTGCAACTATGAAAGTTAGATAACCTATGCAATGCATTAAGCATGCTTGGTTCGACACATTTGATGATACCCAATCCTAGTTTTACTTACAAGCTTTAGACTTTATTTCTTTATCAAAGCTTTCTCTTAGAGTTTACATAGTGAATTGTAAATACTAGAAAGATATTGGAAGGTAGCATAAAGAGCATAAAATTTGGCCTAAGTTAGATAATCTTGATGTCATCCTAAGGCATGAGATTGAACTTAGCAAATCTCCACTTGTTAAAAATTATCACCCCTTGTAGATGCTAGTGCTAAGCATAAAACTTGATCAACTTTAGATGGGAATATTTGGTGAAAATAGTTATGAAAACCTTAGAATGATGATTCATTCTACTGAATTTTTTTGACATGTCTTTCTGAACACCAGATGATTCTGATGATGAAAACGTTGAGGCATGAGCCTTAACCCTTTATAAAACTGATGGTTGTCTCGACGCGATACCATTCCAATTTTACCGTACAACTACAATACCCGAAAATTGGGTAGGGCTTGACTGGAAATTTATATGGGTTCCCTCGCGGCCAAGGTCTGAGCTGAGGCTACTTTGTGAAGATTGTCCACCTGTGTAGTACCCAAGATGATAGTTGGTGATGGTTGGGAGGCCAAACTCACAGGAGAGGTGCCTATACTAGGGCGTGTAATTGAAAGGTTAGGATTGATTATCCGCATACCGAGTATGGTGAATTCAGGATTTGTTCCTGACGGATGTATCGAATGTTGTGGTGAAAGTGTACAATCTCTGCAGAGTGTCAAACTATGCGAATAGCCGCGTCCGCGGTTATGGACAGTTGGAGTGGCCATACTGTTCCCCCGTCAGATGTTTTCAAAATGACTTATGAAATGAATTGAGACTTTGACTTGACCACAACAGAGTTGTGATATGAAATTGAAATTCCCACTTAGGTGTTATAAAACTTTCAACTAGTTTTCTTTGCTTCTAAACTAAGTAGAGGTAAATATGGCTTTTTGCAAAACAACCCTAGAGCTTAGTCTCCTATTACAAAAACCCCCTTAACTGTGAGTACTTAAAGAGTACTCATGGCTTTGTCCCTGGCTATTCCCGTGGCCAGACTATGAACAAGAGTACCAGGATGATGGACCGCAGGAAGGTTACGACAACTAGGATCATCTCCCATCGTCAGAATTGCCTGTGACCCTGAAGATGGAGCTTCGCCTACGCTATCGTTACTATTACGTTATTCCGCTGCTTGAGTTGTATTAAGAACTGGATCGTGAGATCCTTATTTGTGTAAGCCCTTATGTATGGTTTGTAATGGATGATGTACTTTGATATCCAAATCTGTTATGTCTCGCAAAAATGGTAATCCTAGGATTGCGATGTATGGCATAACAGGCATCTGGGATTAAAAATCCGGGTGTTGACAAGTTGGTATCAGAGCCATCCTGACCATAGGAGACCCTAGTTAGAATGGACCATTTGAATCAAAAACTTAGTTTCAAAACCAAAGGAAGTGAGTATTTACAAAAACTTATTCTCATTCTTATCACTTGGATTCTTTCATGAAAATTCATGTTCCTCAAAAATTCTTGCAAAATACATAAAAGTTGACACACTTGATCCCTCTACTAACTTACTCATCCTATATTCTTATAGATGGATGTGAAGTACAACAAGTTTTATCAGTTGGGGAATGGAGGAGACCTCATATTTGAGCGTGACTTGGACCAGCTTTCGGAACTTCTGGAGCGTCCGCACCCCGAGTTCTTCGGAGCTCAGCTCAATGACCAGGAAGGAGAAGATCTGCAGTGGCTAGTTGTTGCAAGTCTCCGAGGAAAGATTGAACCTCCCACTGCCGAGGGAATTCAGTTCACCTTAAGAGAAAACAACTGGCTCGATGGACTGGTCAGGGCAATGCAGGCTTCTATGTGGGCAGTGCATCAATCAGATCAAGGGTACCCGCTTTAAGTTCTACCCAAGGCGTGATGTTATGGGACAGCCACTGGAGGCCCCACATCATCCCGAGCGGAAGATTCAAGAATACCATCTCAGCTTCATGATGTACGATCGTCAGCAGGAGTTGGACAACGCCCGTGCCTACGCCAACCACAAGTACGCCATCACCAAGAAGAAGGATCAGACCCTCGCCATGCTAGTGAAGGATCACAAGTCTTGTCGCTGTCAGCTCGACAAGAAGGAGCGCATCATTGCCCGTCTTAGCCACCGGATCACGGATTTGGAGGAGACCATCCACGAGAGAGACATGCAGTTGGAGGAAAGGGAGAATGCTAGAGAAGACCTTCATGGAGATCCCTACTCCTATCTCATCGATGATGATGACTTTCTGGAGGATCAGGCCATGGAATTCTTCACCGATGAGGAGGATTTCGCCTTCATCGATGATGATGAGGATGAGGATGATGAGTACACCGACTCCGAGGAGTAGTAGCACTTGAGCACTAGCGTTAGTGAGTTGTATTCGGTCCCACTGTATCGTAGTTTCCAGAATGGTTCTTAAAACCATCTGTTTTTCCTTTGTTGTGGTGTGTGTTTGTATCGTGTGCTATGAATGAATGAAAAGCAAGTTGCTAAAAAAATCTGAGTCAAACTTTAAACAAATTTTTAACCACCTCTGAACCTTAGAAATTTCCCTCTTTTCTCATGATCTATCTCAACTTCAGATGCCTCGTGGAGGAAGCGGATAATCCCCGGACCCAATGTTGTAGATCTTGCAAATGTTGGTTTCTAACCGCGAAGCTAAAAGAGCCGAACGTCAAGCCAACCTAGCCACCCTTCAACACATAGCTCAGATGGCCAACAAAAATCAAGGCCAAGGAAACCAGGACAACCATGGATCTAAGCTCAAGAATTTCTAGAACACCAATCCACCTGTTTTCACTAAGTCAGATGAACCCCTTGATGCAGATGATTGGCTGCAAACAATGGAGAACAATCTGGAAGTCGCCGGAGTGGAAGCTAACGAGAAAGTTCTGTTAGCCACCCACTATCTAGCCGGAGATGCAAGAGCATGGTGGAACAGCGTTCGTGCAATGACCGGAGGTCAGATGATGACCTGGGAGGAATTCAAGGTCAAGTTCAGCAGAACCCATGTGCCACCGGGTTTGATCAAGAGGATGAGAGATGAATTCAGAGAATTGAAGCAAGGAAGGATGACCGTAGTGGAATACTGTGACAAATTCTTGTCATTAGCTAGGTATGCCCCAGATGAGATTGACACTGAAGCCAAGAAGAAAGAGATATTCTTGAATGGTCTGCACGATGAGATGCACGGTGTTGGCCAATATCCCCTTTGCTGATATTGAAGCCCTAGTAGACTCTGCTATTCAGATGGAAGGAAAGATCAACCAAGCCAACGAGAACCGCAAGCGCCGCATGATGCATCAACCAGGAACCCACCAGACCCCAAGGTATCGCCGCAACCCATCTCCAGGATTTGCCCCGAGAACCAACAGACCCCCGATGAACCGTCCGACCTATCCCAACCGTGGAAACCCAAGGCCCAGAGGAAACCACAACAACCCCGACAACTCTAGCAATTTCAACTGTGCACCACCCAAGTTCAACAAAAACAATGCCGCCACCAACGCCAACACTGCCCCAAGGACTAGAAGCAATGTTGTGCCTGTTGCAGCGAAGGACAAGTCGCAGGTGACTTGTTATGAATGCGGAACCAAGGGTCACTACTCCAATGAGTGTCCCAAGAAGAATGCCCCAGCCCCCAATGCAAATGCCCCAGCTCAGCAGCAGCGTCGTGTTCAGCCCGGAAGAAGGTTTGCCCCAGATAACTCGCTCAACCGCAGGCCGTCTTTTTCTCATGCATGCTGAAGAAGCCCAGGAAGCGCCAGACGTCGTGCTGGGTATGTTTTCTGTTAATTAAGTACTTGCAAGAGTACTGTTTGATTCTGTAGCATCGCAGTCCTTTGTCACCGAAGAATTTGCATGCACTAGTAAGATTCAACCAACCAAACTGAAGCATGTTATGATTATTCAAATCCCCGGTTCAACCACCAAAGCTAGGAAAATTTGCAAAGCCATCCCTATCCGAATCCATAGTACTCGGAACAAAAGGTTTGGAAGTAGTACTAGGAATGGATTGGATGTCCAAACATAAAGGATTAATTGACTGTGCCAAGGAAGCCATAACCATGACCAGTACATCCGGAGTATCAGTCGAGCATGTATCTGAGACCTTACCTCGTCAATTCAAGTGCAACAAGATTATAGCCCAACCTACCATTGACCAAGTCCGGATAGTCTAGGAATACCCCGATGTATTTCCAGATGTTTTTCCCGGTATGCCCCCGAATCGGGATATCGAGTTTATCATTGAACTAATCTCGAGAACAGGACCCATATCCCAGAGACCATATAGCATGAACCCGTCTGAACTAGCAGAACTGAAGAAGCAACTGGATGCCATGCTGGAAATTGGATTGATTCAACCAAGTGCGTCACCATGGAGATCACCTGTTTTGTTCGTGGACAAGAAAGATGGAGGTAACCGTTTGTGTACAGATTATCATAAATTGAATGATGCCACTATCAAGAACAAGTACCCGTTGCCGAAGATAGAAGATCTGTTTGACCAGTTGACTGGTGCCAAGGTGTTTTCTAAGATTGATCTTAGAACTGGTTATCATCAACTCAAGATTCGCGCAAAGGATATTCCAAAGACTGCCTTTACCACCAGATATGGATTATACGAGTATACTGTGATGTCTTTTGGATTAACCAATGCCCCCGCTTATTTCATGAATCTCATGAATAAGATTTTTATGGACTTCCTGGATAAGTTTGTCGTTGTTTTCATTAATGACATTCTGATTTATTCCAAATCAGAAGAAGAACATGAGCTACACCTAAGGACCATTCTTGGAACCCTTAGAGAGCATCAGTTGTATGCCAAGTTTAGCAAATGTGAATTCTGGTTATAGGAGGTAGGATTCCTCGGACATATCGTATCTGCCGGAGGAATTTCCGTTGACCCTGCAAAGGTGAAAGATGTCGAAGATTGGCAAGCCCCAACCACTCAAACCCAAGTTCGTGCATTTCTCGAATTAGCGGGATACTACCGCAAGTTCGTAGAAGGATTCTCGAGTATCGCCAGACCCATGAACCAATTGCTGAAGAAGGACAAGAAGTTTGAATGGGCGGACAAATGTGAAGCGAGTTTTAAAGAACTCAAGAGAAGATTGGTTTCATCCCCCATCTTGATCATGCCGGATATCACGAAGCCCTTCGATGTGTATTGTGACGCATCCAAGATCGGTCTAGGATGTGTGCTAATGCAAGAAGGAAAAGTTATATCTTATCTATATCGACAACTGAAGCAGCATGAACAGAACTACCCAACCCATGACCTCGAGCTCGCAGCCGTAGTTCTAGCCCTGAAGACATGGAGGCATTATCTCATGGGAAATCGTTGTGAGATTTATTCGGATCACAAGAGCCTAAAGTATATATTCACTCAGAAGGAGCTAAATATGAGACAAAGAAGATGGATTGAGCTAATCAAGGATTACGACCTGGACATTCACTATAACCCCAGTAAAGCCAATGTGGTAGCATATGCCCTTAGCAGATTGCCGTGCCGCTTGAACTCCATGATTTTGAAGGAGCAACCAAGTTTGCACAAAGAGATGGAAGATTTCCGAATGGAATTAGTGAGTGAAGGATTTTTGGCTAGCATAGATCTTCAACCCACTTTGGTCAGCCAGATCAAAGAGGCGCAGAAAGGAAATGCTAGTATCGACGAAATCAAGTGTCGTATCGGTACATGCAAAGTACCTAGATTTACGGAAGACGAAGAAGGAGTTCTGTGGTACAAAGGACGCCTTTGTGTACCAGCAGATTCAGAGTTGAAAGAAGTTATTCTGAAGGAAGCTCATGATACTCTTTATTATATCCAGCCCGGAGGAACGAAGATGTATCAGGATTTGAAAGAACAATTCTGGTGGCATAAGATGAAGAGAGAAATCGGAAGCTATATCGCCAAGTGTGATATATGTCAGAGAGTCAAGGCGGGACATCAAAGACCCGCAGGACTGTTGCAACCCTTGCAGATTCCGGAATGGAAATGGGATTCAGTTGGAATGGACTTTATCACCGGATTGCCTACTTCTAGTAGGGGAAATGACTCTATCTGGGTCATAGTTGACAAATTGTCCAAAGTAGCCCATTTCTTACCAGTCAAGACCACATATCAGAGTTCGAAGCTAGCGGAGTTATACATCGCTAGAATCGTCACTTTGCACGGAGTCCCCAAGAATATCGTATCGGATCGAGGAACTCAGTTTACCTTGAGATTCTGGAAGAAAGTCCAAGAAGGTTTAGGAACCCGATTAGATTTCAGCATAGCTTATCACCCTCAGACCGATGGACAAACGGAGCGAGTAAATCAAATACTCGAAGATATGTTGAGAGCATGTGTGTTAGAGTATGGATCTAAATAGGAAGACTGTCTACCGTTCGCAGAATTTTCATACAACAACAGTTATCAAGCTAGTTTGCAAATGGCCCCATTTGAATTTATGTATGGAAGGAAGTGTCGCACCCTTTGAATTGGTCGGAAGTAGGAGAGTGTCAGATTTTCGGACCCTACATCCTACGAGAAGCAGAAGAGAAAGTTCACAAGATTCGTGAGCACCTCAAGACCGCCCAGTCAAGACAGAAGAGTTACGCCGATAAAAGACGTCGAGACCTTTCTTTCAATATCGGAGATTTTGTGTATCTTAAAGTGTCGCCATTGAAAGGAATGCAACATTTTCAGCTGAAGGGAAAGTTAGCCCCCAGATATATCGGACCCTTCAAGATTCTGAATCGTCGAGGAGAAGTATCATATCAATTGGAACTGCCAGAAGAAATGTCAGCCATGCACAACGTGTTCCATATCTCGTTACTTCGTAAATGCCTCGAAGTTCCGGAGAAGACTAAAGTTTTCAAGAATATTGATCACCAGACCATAGAAATCAATGATGACCTGACCTATCCTGAAGTACCCATCTGTATTTTTGGAAGAAGATTTCAGAACTACCAGAACCCGAAGCATCAAGTTTCTCAAGATTCAGTGGAGCAACCACACTGAATAAGAAGCTACCCGGGAGCGCGATTTTGTTTAAGGGGGGAAGGTTTGTAACATCCTAGGTAATATTTTTCGTCCTTTTTCAAATCTGGGGACGCGATTTTGTTTAAGGGGGGAAGGTTTGTAACATCCCAAAACTTTAATCCAAGTTAATCAAGATCCAAATCATCAAAATTAGGGTTAACAAAAACTTTTCTATCTCAAAATATGAAAGCATCCACGTGTATGTGTATTAAATTAGGAGTTCATTTGAATTGCCATGGTTATGTGATTCTTTGCTTGTAAAATGATTCTTAGGTGAAATAAACATCATCTAAATCATTCCCAAACTTGTCCCAAAGAAAAATAACTCAAAATAAATAAATGAAGTGAATGGTCATTTTTGCCAAATTAACTATCATGCCTACTTTGGCTATTCCTAGTACTCAAAACTTAACAGAAACAATTGTGGATCTTTGCACCCCTTGCTATTACACATAATGAGGTACCAAGGCCCACTTTTTGATCTGCCAAAAACATTCAAATACTAAGTTTAAATGACAGTTTAAAATTGAATCTATCTCATATGGGAAGATCCCACTATTTCAAAAACCACTCAAACAAGCTCAATTTTCAAAACCCAAGCAACCAGAGAGTCTCAATATCATGCCTGTCACACCCACCAAAAATCTTTTCAAAATTCAAAAGGAAGTTTCTTGCGGCCATTTCATCAAACACTTGGCAGGCAGAATTTAAACCACATCAATTTCACTATTTTGAATAGTGTTCTGGCCAAACTTGTCTCCCATTTAAACCCCATCTGATCACATTGTCCCCTCTGGATCAAACCAGGGCTTAACTACCCCATCCCCTACCTCCAAGCCTCATGGCCATGCCAAGCCGAGCCCACCTCGCCGGCTAACTTGGTCGCCGCCGTAGCAGACCGCCTCCCCCTCTCTCGCCATGTCTAGGAGATAGCCAACACCTCACCGCCGCCCACTGTCCCCTCCCCGAGCCATGCCCTGTTGGAGATATGCCCTAGAGGAAATAATAAATGTAGTTATTATTATATCTCTGTGTTTATGATAAATGTTTACATTCATGCTATAACAGTATTAACCGGAAACATTAATAATTGTGTGATTTGTAAACTAAAATAGAGTCCCTAGTAAAGCCTATTTATAATACTAGCTTGTTGGTTAATAGATGATTGTGGTTTCCTGATCATGAACATTAAGATGTTGTTAACAACAAGATCATATCATTAGGAGAATGGTATGATGGACATACTCCTATAGATAAGCGTAGAATAAAGATCAAGTCATTTTAATAGTTCAATTGCTATAAGCTTTCTGATACATAGTAACCTAATTCCTTCAACCATGAGATCATGCTAATCACCATCACCGGAAGGATGCTTTGATGACGTCAAACACCACACCGTAACTGGGTGGCTATAAAGATGGCATTGAGTGTTCGGAAAGTATGGGTTGAGGCACATGGATCAAGAGTAGGATTTGTCCATCCATATGACGGATAGATATACTCTGGGCCCTCTCGGTGGAATGTTATCCAATTAGCTTGCAAGCATGTTACTGGCTCACAAGGGATCACATACCACGGGAACGAGAAAAGAGTACTTATCGGTAACGAGGTTGAACTAGGTATGCAGATATACCGATGATCAAAACCTCGGATAAGTAAACTATCATGAGACAAAGGGAAATTGGTATCGTATGTAAGTGGTTCATTTGATCGCAAAGTAATCGTAGAAATATGTGGGAGCCATATGAATTTCCATATTCCTCTATTGGTTATTGATCGGAGAAGTGTCTCGGTCATGTCCGCATAATTCACGAACCGTAGGGAGACACACTTAAGGATTCGATGTTGTTTAGTAGATATGGAATGTTAGTAGGGATACCGAATGTTGTTCGGAGTCTCGGATGGGATCCGGGATATCACGAGGAGATCTGGAATGGTCCGGAGAATAAGATTCATATAAGGAAAGTCCTATTTTGGAGTTCGGGAAAATTTCCGATGATTTCATCAGAGAGGTTCTAGAAGGGTCTAGAAGGTTCACCGGTCCGAAAGGAGAATGGTCCATGAATGTGTCATGGGTAAGTGGAATGATTGGATCATGTCCAAGGTCACTTGGTGTTGGCATATGCAAGAGAGAAATAAAGCTCTAAATTGAAAGTCAAACGAGAAGTTTGAAAAGTCAAACTGGAACAATGGTTTCCTAGTAGGAGAAGAAACAAGTCCTTCTCTCAATCCAACTTGGGTTTGGATTTGGATTCAAACCCAACCCTCCCAAGGCTGCCCCTCCCTCTCATAAATATAGGGGGAGGGCTGCCCCAAACAACACAAGTTCCAAGCCCTCTCCACGAGCCGCCGCCGACCCGCGCCACCGCAGCTCGCCGCCGCCGCCTTGCGCCGCCGCCGGTCCGTCACCGCCACCCTAGCCGCCGACGACACCTCCTCCTCCTCCCGGATCTCAAAACCCTATTTTTCCGGGAAACCCTAATCCACCATAACTCGCATCCGGCTTAGGCGAAGCCCTGCGAGATCTTCGCTCTACTTCCGACACCATGTCGTCGTGCTTCCGGAATCGCGAGGGAGAACTACAACCTCCGCTGCCTGTTGGAACAAGGGAGAGGAAGGTCTTCATCGAGTACCGAACGTGTGACCGACTGCGGAAGCGCTGCCAGAACGCAGCGCCGGAAGGATCGCCTACGCGATCTTGAGATCGGCAAGTGTACGACTACATCACCCACGAGAATCTGCTCTCGCTAACCATTTTGGAATCTTCGAGGGTGAGTTCTTCTATCGACTCGTTGCTACAATCTATCAGATAGATCTTGGCTTGTTTGTGTGCATGCGGTAGAATTTTTTTGTTTTCCATGCTACGAACCCTACTGTGGTATCAGAGCCGTTTCTATATGTAGATCTATTGCACGAGTAGAACACAATGGTCATTGTGGGCGGTGGTGCTTTTATTATCAATTGCTTTTTGTGTACTTTGCATCTTGCGGTATGATGGGATGAAGCGGCCCGGGCTAACCTTACATGACATCGTTCATGAGACATGCTCCACGCTCAACATGCAACTTGTATTGCATAAGTGGCTTTGCGGGTGCCTGTCTCTCCCATCATAGTATAGATCCAATTTACAACGGGCACTTGATAGTTCAAGCATCAATGTTGTGGTTCTTGTTCGTAAGTTAGAACGACACTTATTGAAAGCCCTAAACCACGTAAAATATGCAAAGAAAATTAGAGGCGTCTAACTTTGTTTTGCAGGGGTGTGCTGTGATGTGATATGGCCATGATTGTGATTATATTTGATGTGTGCAATGTTCCTTATTGTAAGTTGGCAACCGGCAGGAGCCATATGGTTGTCTTTAAATTCCGTTAAGGCCTGCGTGTCTATTCAAAGTAGTTGTAATAGTTGAAGCTGGTGGACGACAACCATGAAACAGCGCCATTGACCTTGACGCCATACCGGTGATGATGGAGATCATGATTGTTCTTGAAGATGGAGATCGGAAGCACAAGAAGAAAGGCCATATCATATCACATATTATGAATTGCATGTGATGTTAATACTTTTTATGCATCTTGTATTGCTTAGTTCAGGATGGTAGCATTATAAGATGATCCCTCAAGCACACAAATTTTCAAGTTTCAAAGTGTTCATCCTTAGTAAGCACCGTTGCTAAAGCTTGTTGTTTCGAAGCACCACGTGATGATCGGGTGTGTTAGATTCTGCGAGTGTATACAACATGAGCAAGCCAGATTTGCTCATGCGGAAGCTAGGGTTTGATATTGACGAGCCTAGCATGTACAGACATGGTCTCAGAACACGGATCACCGAAAGGTAAAGCATGAGTCATATAGTAGATATGATGAACATGTTGATTGTTCGCCATTGAAGTTACATCAACTCTCGTGATGATCGGTTTTGATGTGGTGGATTTAGTTCGTGTGATCACTAAAACAATGTGAGGGATATTGTTTTGAGTGGGAGTTCACCTATATTAATTTAACTATTAATTAGAACTCAATTTGTCATAAACTTAGTCTAAACTATTGCAAATATGTTGTAGATCAATGGCGGACCCTACCATCAATTTTAATGCGTTCCTAGAGAAAGAAAAGTTGAAAAAGAATGGAAGCAACTTTGCAGATTGGTTCCGTAAGTTGAGGATTGTCCTCAATGCTGGTAATTTGACCTATGTGTTGGATGCACCGCTGGGTGACCCGCCTGCAGCTACTGCTACCGATGAAGTAAAGAATGTTTACCTCACTCGGAAAAATCAGTACTCCACAGTTCAATGTGCTATCTTGTATGGTTTGGAATCGGAGCTTCAGAAAAGGTTTGAGAACCATGACCCACATGATATTGTCCGTGAACTCAAAATGATATTTGAGGCTCACGCGGCAGTTGAGAGTTATGAGGCTTCTGAAAAGTTCTTTAACTGCAAGATGGAAGAGGGCAGCTCCGTCAGTGAGCATGTGCTTAAGATGTCAGGGCACGCAAACAAGCTCCAAAGTTTGGGTATAGTGATTCCTAATTCTTTGGGGATTCACCGTGTCCTCCAATCACTACCACCAAGTTACAAGAACTTTGTGATGAACTACAATATGCAAAACATGCACAAGACGTTGCCAGAACTCTTCTCCATGTTGAAATCTGCAGAAGTGGAGATCAAGAAAGAGCACCAAGTGTTATTGGTCAATAAGACCACCAAATTCAAGAAGCAAGGCAAGTCTAAGAAAAAGGGAAACTTCAAGAAGGGCGGTAAGAAAGTTACCGCGTCGGCGAAGAAGACCAAGGCTGGGCCTAAGCGTGATACTGAGTGCTTTTACTGCAAGGGAGAAGGTCACTGGAAGCGGAATTACCCAAAGTACTTGGCGGATTTGAAGAACGGCAACATCAAGAAGAAAGGTATATCCGATATACATGTTATTGATGCGTATCTCACTAGTACTTGTAGTAGTGCCTGGGTATTTGATACTGGTTCGGTTGCTCATATTTGTAACTCGAAACAGGTACTGCAGAATAAAAGGAAGCTAGCGAAGAACGAGGTGACGATGCGCGTTGGAAATGGATCAAAGGTTGATGTGATCGCGGTCGGCACGCTACCTCTTCATCTACCATCGGGATTAGTTTTATACTTAAATAATTGTTATTTGGTGCCTGCGTTGAGCATGAACATTATATCTAGATCATGTTTATTGCGAGACAGTTACTTGTTTAAGTCCGAGAATAATGGTTGTTTGACTTATATGAGTAATATGTTTTATGCACATGCACCTTTGATAGATGGTCTATTCTTATTGAATCTCTATTGTAGTAATACACACATTAATAACATTGAAGCTAAACATGTGAAATTGAGCGATAACTCGACCTATATGTGGCACTGTCGTCTTGGTCACATTGTAGTGAAGCGTATGAAGAAACTCTATTCCGATGGACTTCTTGAATCACTTGATTTCGAATCACTTGAAAGATGCGAAGCATGTCTAATGGGTAAAATGACTAATACTCCATTTTCTGGTATGATGGAGCGAGCTACGGACTTATTGGAAATCATACATACCGATGTGTGTGGTCCAATGAGTGTAGCATAGCGCGGTGGTTATCGTTATGTTCTTACCTTCACGGATGACTTGAGTAGATATGGGTATATCTATTTCATGAAACATAAGTCCGAAACTTTCGAGAAGTTTAAGGAATTTCAAAGTGAGGTAGAGAACCAGCGTAACAAGAAGATTAAATTTCTACGATCTGATCGTGGAGGTGAATATCTAAGTTACGAGTTTGGCGAGCATTTTAAGAAATGCGGAATACTTTCACAATTGACACCGCCGGGAACACCACAGCGTAATGGTGTGTCCGAACGTCGTAATCGAACTCTCTTAGATATGGTTCGTTCTATGATGTCACTTACAGATTTACCGCTATCATTTTGGGGTTATGCATTAGAAACAGCCGCATTCACTTTAAATAGGGCACCATCTAAATCCGTTGAAACGACACCGTATGAATTATGGTTTGGGAAGAAACCTAAATTGTCGTTCCTTAAAGTTTGGGGTTGCGAAGCTTATGTAAAGAAGTTACAGCCCAACAAGCTTGAACCCAAAGCGGAAAAATGCGTCTTCATAGGATACCCGAAGGAAACTATTGGGTATACCTTCTATCATAGATCCGAGGGCAAAATCTTCGTTGCTAAGAATGGATCCTTTCTAGAGAAGAAATTTCTCTCGAAAGAAGTGACTGGAAGGAAAGTAGAACTTGACGAGGTTGTTGAACCTTCTCTCAAACTTGCGAATAGTGCAGAACCGGAAGTAGTTCCTGTGGCGCCTACACCAATAAGAGAGGAAGCTAATGATGATGATCATGAAACTTCAGTTGAAGTTACTACAGAACCTCGCAGGTCAACTAGAACTCGTACCACTCCTGATTGGTATGATCCCGTTATGAGTGTCATGTTGGTGGACAACACCGATGACCCTACGACATATGAGGAAGCAATGATGAACCCAGATTCCAATAAATGGCAAGAAGCCATGAAATCCGAGATTGGGTCCATGTACGAAAACCAAGTATGGACTTTGGTGGACTTACCTGATGGCCGGAAGGCTGTCGAGAACAAATGGATTTTCAAGAAGAAAACAGATGCTGATGGTAATGTTACTGTCTATAAAGCTCGACTTGTCGCAAAAGGGTTTCGACAAATTCAAGGAGTTGACTACGATGAGACTTTCTCACCGGTAGCGAAGCTAAAGTCTGTGAGGATTTTGTTAGCAATCGCTGCATATTACGATTATGAGATATGGCAGATGGATGTCAAAACAGCGTTCCTCAATGGAGACATTGATGAAGAGTTGTATATGATGCAACCCAAAGGTTTTGTCGATCCTAAAGATGCTAACAAGGTATGCAAACTTCAACGGTCCATATATGGATTGAAGCAAGCATCCAGAAGTTGGAATCAATGTTTTGATAAGGTAATCAAAAGCTTTGGTTTTATACAAACTTATGGAGAAGCTTGTATTTACAAGAAAGTGAGTGGGAGCTCTGTAGCATTCTTAATACTATATGTAGATGACATATTGTTGATTGGGAATGTTTAGACCTTCTTAATAGTGTCAAGGATTATTTGAATAATAGTTTTTCAATGAAAGATCTTGGCGAAGCAGCTTACATATTAGGCATAAAGATTTATAGATATAGATCGAGACGCCTGATATCATTGTCACAAAGTACATATTTGGACAAAGTTCTAAAGAGGTTTGGAATGGAAGATAGCAAGAAAGGGTTCTTTCCCATGTTGCCCAATACGACCTTGAGTAAAACTCAAAGTCCTGCAACGACAGAAGATAGAGAAAGGATGAGTAAGACTCCCTATGCCTCAGCCATAGGATCTCTTATGTATTCCATGCTATGTACTAGACCCGACATTGCAAATGCTGTTAGTTTGACTAGTAGATATCAAAGTGATCCAGGAGTGGATCATTGGACAACGGTCAAAAACATCCTTAAGTACTTGAGAAGAACTAAGGATATGGTTCTTTCTTATGGAGGTGATGAACAACTCGTTGTTAATGGTTACACCGACACTAGTTGGAACACCGATCCAGATGATTCTAAATCTCAATCTGGATAAGTATTTACTTTGAATGTGCAGCAGTTAGCTGGAGGAGTGCAAAGCAAAGCGTTGTGGTGAGATCTTCAACTGAATCGGAATACATAGCTGCTTCGGAGGCTTCACAAGAGGCGATATGGATGAAGGAGTTCATTACAGAGCTCAGTGTGGTTCCAAGTGCGCTGGACCCAATGTCTATCTATTGTGATAACATGGGCGCCATAGCCAATGTGCAAGAACCAAGGTCACACAAGAAGCTGAATCACATCAAGCTACGTTTTCACGCTATTCGAGAGCATGTCCAAGATGGTGACATAAAGATTTGCAAAGTACACACAGATCTGAATGTGGCGGATCCGTTGAGTAAACCTCTCCCGAGGGCAAAACATGACCAGCACCAAACCGCCATGGGTGTTCGGTATATTACCATGTAATCTAGATTAGTTGACTCTAGTGCAAGTGGGAGACTGTTTGAGATATGCCCTAGAGGCAATAATAAATGTAGTTATTATTATCTCTTTGTGTTTATGATAAATGTTTACATTCATGCTATAACAGTATTAACCGGAAACATTAATACTTGTGTGATTTGTAAACTAAAATAGAGTCCCTAGTAAAGCCTCTTTATAACGCTAGCTTGTTGGTTAATAGATGATCGTGGTTTCCCGATCATGAACATTGAGATGTTGTTAACAACAAGATCATATCATTAGGAGAATGGTATGACGGACATACTCCTATAAATAAGCGTAGCATAAAGATCAAGTCATTTTAATAGTTCAATTGCTATAAGCTTTCTGATACATAGTAACCTAATTCCTTCGACCATGAGATCATGCTAATCACCATCACCGGAAGGATGCTTTGATGACGTCAAACACCACACCGTAACTGGGTGGCTATAAAGGTGGCATTGAGTGTTCGGAAAGTATGGGTTGAGGCACATGGATCAAGAGTGGGATTTGTCTATCCATATGACATATAGATATACTCTGGGCCCTCTCGGTGGAATGTCATCCAATTAGCTTGCAAGCATGTGACTGGCTCACAAGGGATCACATACCACGGGAACGAGAAAAGAGTACTTATCGGTAATGAGGTTGAACTAGGTATGTAGAGATACCGACGATCAAAACCTCGGATAAGTAAACTATCGTGAGACAAAGGGAAATTGGTATCGTATGTAAGTGGTTCTGACATGGTTATACTCTACGGGTACGTGATCTCAGCATACCTGGTCCAGCCGAAGGAAGGCCCACGACAGATGAACGCCGGCCCATGAAGATTTTTGGGTGGCCAAGGCCCATGACGCTTTCGGATCGTTGGAGAGCAAGACTAGAGTAGATAGGAAATTCAAAAGGGTAAAACCCTAGAACCTGTAAGCGACTAGGTCTATGCCCGGGACCTGCCTGAGTCTATATAAAGGCTAGGAGGGCACGACCTATATCTCTCTCTCATACCTTCGCATACTCACCTCCACGCCAGATTGCATCTGCGCACCCTGTAACCTTCGGTTCCGCCATAATCAGAGCAGACAAGCAGGAGTAGGGTTTTCCCTCCGGGGGCCTGAACCTGGGTAAACCTCGTGTCCCATGTTGCTTGTTTGTTAACCGTTCCACGATCTCCAGCATCCCCATCTTCTCCAAAACCCAAGTCCATAACAATGGGCATTGATGAGATCAAACCTCGTCAATTGGCGCCGTCTGTGGGAATTGGGGACGCTGATTGTGCGGTCGTGACGGTCCTAACCCGATCGATCTACAACTTCGCGGCGACGGAGAGTCACCTCCTCTTTGGCGCTTTCGACTTCACCGCCCACTCATCGGCCACCATGAAGGACTTCGATCCCGTAGGCGACGGACTCGAGATCCTGTTCGGGAGCTTCTGCTTCCAGGCGGGGCAAACTGGCACCCTCCGCCTCCCTGAGCGGGTGCCCCTACCATCAATCAGGCCCGCTTCATGGACCCCACACCCCGTGCTACGCACAACATCATCAATAGATGATCCCTATGACAGCAACAGCTGCAACTCCGATCTGTGCGACCCGCCATCGGATGCAGGAACCTACGGTTCCGGATGTGAAAGCTGCGGCAGCAGCGGACAAATATACGAACACTACCAATGCGCCGTAGTCATACAGAGCGACGTGGATCAATAGGCGCCCAACCCGCCGCCTAACCCGACGCCTAACCCGCCAGATCAAAACGACGGGAACAGAAGAAGCCAGTCCCCCCCACCCGAAGGGAAAACAATGACCACGTCATCCGCCTTAGCAAAGAAGGATGGGCCTAGGCCCGCAACGCCGTGGCGGGCAACATAGTCCTGCCTGCAGACTCCTCTCGGGAGCACAAGAAGCAGGTCAAGATGCAGGAGGTGCTTGACAAACGCAAGCAAGCAGCCTCAGAGTCCAGCGCGCGACGAGCCGCGCTCTCCGCCATGGGCATCGGCTCCAGCTCGAACGCCAACCAAGGCACCGAGCACCGCTCTCGGATGGAGAACATGGATCCCGAGGAGCGCCGTGAGGTGACCCAAACCCTCCACACATCCTTCATGGATATGGACGCCGACGGCAACGTCATCCCGAAAACGCCGCAAGCTACGATCATGGCAGCCACTGCGTACCTCGCGGCTCACCCACCTCCGGAGGGGGACCTGAAGAGGGCCATGCACAAGTCCACACTTACCAGACTCGGACTCGTCGGAGCTGCGCTCCACCAGGAAGCTCCCACGGAGCCAAAGAAGAAAGCTCCGGTCAGGTTCGACCGCAGCCCCACTCCTTCACTCGAAGAAGAGGAGCATGACCTTCCTCGACGGAAGAAGAGCTCGCGCCATCACCGTGACTACGACGCCAGAGACGCGCTCACACATCGCAAAATCGACAAAGCGCGAGCTAAGTGCGCATGCTCGTCTGAGTCTGAGATGGACGAAGACGAAGGAGAACTCTGCGGAGCCCGATGCTTCAGCAGATCCGTCCGGCGGACGCGGATGCCGCGAAATTTCAAGCTTCCTTCGGACACTCCGAAGTTCGACGGCACTCAAGACCCAAAGGCTTGGCTCAGCGACCACTTATCCTCCGTCAAACTGCACGGTGGAAACAAAGAGACTGCCATGCAATGCCTTCAGCTGCAGCTGACAGGCGCAGCCCGGATCTGGCTCAGCAGCCTATCTTCAGGGTCCATCCGAAGTTGGGATGAGCTAGCTTACAGCTTCATCCGAAACTTCAAGGGCTCTAGCAAGAGGCCCGCCTCAATCGAAGAGTTGCGAGCCTGCACTCAACGAACGGGCGAATCCATTCGCTCGTACATATTACGCTGGTCCAACACAAAGAACTCCGCAGCCCACATCTCCGAAGAGAGGGCCATCGACGCCTTCAGGGACGGCGTCAAGCGCCAAGACTTCAAGGAGGAACTTGGGTGCGTCAAGCCCAAAACACTCGAGAACCTCATGGACATCGCCAACAGATGGGCTGACGGCGAAGACTCCATTCACCGAGCACAATCAGAAGAAGAAGACGACTAAGGTCGACGGTGAGAGCGCCGTAGCAAGAGAAGATCGCGCGTATACGACGATCGCGACGGGACATGGTCGCGGCTGGCTACGCCGACCGCCGCAACGACGCCAACCGCAATAGCGGAGGATACCGTGGAGGAAACTCCCGCGATGGAGGACGCCCAGCGCAGTCGTGGCAACGCCGCGACCGCGATAACGGACCCTCAGCATACGAAAAGCTCTCGGGTCCATGCACCATCCACTTCTACATCGACAAGCAGGATGTGTTGCCTGCCAAAACCCACCGGCGAGCAGCGACGAGCAACACGAAGAGCCGGGAGGCTCCCAGAACTGCTGGTGGGCCCTGGTCCCTCGGGCAACGGCCCGCAAAACTCCGGCACACGTCCTGGCTGATGCAAGGGCGTGCCACCTGACCTATACCTGGTCAGGAAGGTGATGGATTGCTTCGATTGGTTTCCTGCATGGCAAACAAACATACGTAAAATTCGAGCCGTGACCGGCTCCCAGGTTTCCCTGTGAATCGGCTCCTGGAGCCGATTACCCCATGGTTCTGCATTAGATCTACAATAACATGGGGTTTTGCTTCATCAATACAAGTTAAATTGATCTACGACAGTTTAACGTTTTCACCACATAATTGGAACATCCTACACGTAATTGAGCCTGGTAGATACAAAAGATGATAGAAAACTAACCCTAGAGAAGGCCTAACAACCGACGTAAAGTCAATTCCCGGAACAACTCCTCTCGAATTGGCAAACCATATCCTTACATACTACTGGATCGTTCAACCCGTTTGCAAGGCCTGACCATGTGGATATCAAACTAAACCTTGGAAAACAAGGCATAACCATAACAGATCAAATCGACTAAATAAAGATCAAGCAAGATGCTACCCTTACACCCAAAAAAGGTGCAAAGGCAACAAGATGAATAAAGGCAGCATAACTAAGCAATCATAACAAAAAAGGTATCGATGCTAGCCCAAACAGATCTATGATAACAGTATTACTCGCCATCAACAAGGCTTCAGCACGAGTAACACTAAATAACGCATAAGCAGATACTGCCTAGACCGCAAGATGCGATCTAGGCAGCATGACACTTACCCGAGAAAAACCCTAGAAACAAGGGGTGGCGATGCGCCGAGATTGTGTTTGTTGTGAACGTGATCGTCCTCCTTTCTCAATAACCTTAGGTACATATTTATAGTCCGGAGACTTTCTATCTTTGGAATAACCCTAACAACTCTATCTCTTACTTAAACCGAAACGTAACCTACCATAATATACAGATACACGGGCAATTTAGCCCAAATCCACGCACAAGGCTGATCCAGCAATACGTTGCATATATGTATCCTCCAAGCCCATCTTGATTACGGCCCATCTCCTCCTTTGGCCAAAATGTGGCGATAACACATGCCCCCCTGGTTTTGGCAATAATAATTCCAAAACCACTCTGTTGTTTTTTTTTCCTTTTTTTTATATCGGGTTACGCGTTGCAGAGCAGAATCGTCACGCCGCCCCTTCATCATGATGCCTTGTCTTCTCAACTTCTCCGCAGTGCATGATTTGACCGTTTTGGCACCACATTATGAAAAACTGCTATGGCATTGAACCACCTCCCACTATTCCCCTTATTTAAATTCATCTGAGCAGTTTGCGCCCCCATCCTCTTCCATTAGCCAAAAAACCCTCTTTCTCCTCCACGGCCTCCTCTTATTCCTCCAAATCATCCGGCCTTTCCTCCCAATCCTCCAACACAATGAGCGACCGGGAGCCGACGCCGGAGCACCCGCCAATGGCGGCGTACGATACTCTCGCCCCACAATGGTGGGACGAGAGGGACTGGGACTTCGCCGCCTGGTCAGAGGACGACGAGTCCCTGACCGACGGCGAGGAGGGCCTCCAGTTCCTTGTTGACAGGGAACTGGAGGCGGAGAGCACCGACGACGCCGTGTCCTGGGGCGAGGACATCGAACCCTCCGACGAGGAGGAGGAAGCGGAGGAGGACACCTCCTCCGACGAATACCCGCCAGTGAAGCGCTTCCGCGCCGGGTCCAGCGAGGACACCGACGACGACGACGAGGACGAGGAGGCCCCCGCTGACAACTTCAGCAGCAGCGGCGAAGACGACGCCGGCAGCAGCGCCGATGATAGCGAATACGACGACGGTGAAGACAGCGGCGACGACACCGGCTTCTAGATTAGGAACTAGTAGTAGTAGTACTAGTAGTAGATTTCCCTTTGTAAGCAATCGGCTTCATTGTACATAACCGTCTTTTGAATCAACAAAGATTGCTTTCCCAATTTGATTTTGCCGATAGTCAAAATAGGTCAACGTTCCAGAAGCCGATAGCAACGTATCGGCTTTCACCATACTACGCTCATATGGTCAACCAAGTCAAAGCCCAAAGAGCCGATGGTAACACATCGACTTTCCCCACAAACGTTGACAAGGTCAAATTTGGTCGCATACTTAGATAAATCTGAGCGGCCACTTTCCAATTTCAAACGGTAGTCTGCGACCCTCTTCAAAAAGGCTAACCCAGATCTCCAATTGCCTCACCGAACAGATCGAGCTTACAGCGACAAGAACCCTCGATCCCCCATCGCATAGATCCATCTCCGCCGGCAAACTAGATGGCGGAATCGTCCAATACCAACACGGCAGTCTCTGGTCTGAAGGTACGCCTGATCCTCGCAGTCTGAACACGGTGCTAGAATTAATAGCAAACACCTGAATTAATGCTTTATTCCACCGTTAATTTTAGGTTTCAGACATCCTGCTGCCACATCCTTCTCTCCCAAATTCTCTCTGTCTTGGCCCCCGTACCGAATCTAGTCCTGCCCATCTGATCTCTTGCGAGGCAAACAGAATCCCCTTCGTAAGCCAAAACCTAGATTTGAATTCCTGGGCCGACTGCTTGCGAGCCTGGCCTAACCCTCCTGAACACTGGGTCTCTTGGTACAGCAGGGTAGCCAAAACTTACCAATCCCAATGGGAAAGCACGGGAATAGCCGATGCTTTGTATTTGTCATTGTCTCCCCTTGAGAAACATGAAAATCTTCTAAAAACCATCGGCTATTTCTGGTCCGATGCTCTGAACTGCTTCATGTTTGGTCATGGCCCCATGACACCAACTCTGTTAGACGTGGTGATGATTACTGGTCTGGACGTTACATCACCCAGCCCCTCTGCTTTTAAGTTGACAAAGGTCCCCTACAAGCTTTCTTCCAAAACAGACTGCACGAACTAGGGTGCCTATCTTCAAAAACACATGAAAACTAAAGGCCCTGTCACAGAGAAAGAACACACGGCTTTCCTCAACTTCTGGCTGGAACATTTCATATTCTGTGGCCCTTCCCTGGCTCCAACCAAGAATTACCTCTCCTTGGCCTACGAACTTGCCAAAGGCACTCAACTCGGCATCGGCAAAATGTTCCTTGGAGAAGTCTATCGATATCTCCAGTTGATGTCTGTCAAATTATTCTCCGGCCTAGCAGTCAAAACAGGAGGTCCTTGGTGGTTCATTCAGCTATGGTCTCAGCTGTATTTCCAAAACCATGTCCCAAACTTCCCCCTTTTGGCGAGCTGCACCTTTCCAGATACCAAAGGGAAGCAGATCCGATGCACCAGCTACGGCCAAGCTCTGTATAGACTGCCAGGTAATAAACTGATCCCTCAGGAAGCATCCAAGTGGTTCAGCATTTTCTTCCAAGGCCTGGACAATCCTATCTTCTTTCCTTACACGGAAGAATCGGAACATTTTGAAAATCCAATCTCCTTCAGGCTAGACAACTTTGCCGATGACACCAGCACTCGGCAGCTATTTTCCACTGTGATCCGTCCCTGCTTCCTTCCAGTTGGCATGAGCACATCCAACAGAATAATCAAGCCTGGATACGAGTTCTACCAGCCGGTCGTAGCGGCTCGGCAATTTGGCCTTGGACAAGTACCTCCCCATTTCTTTCTCCACCATCTTACAGAGAGCAGAGCTGATCTGCCCGATCCTCTCATCAGTCAAAGGTGTTACTCCTTCTTCGATGCTTTGACCATCCCAATTCCTAACAACCTCACCTTCGCTTCATCAACCGATGGTTTCGAGAACTGGTGGTCGATGTGGAAGACTCATGCCTTCAGGCGAGCTCTGGGACCGTTGCTGGAACAGCTCGATGCTGAATATGATATCCCCGCATAACAGGTACCACTACTTGTAAATTTTCTTGATGCAGCTCACAAATGATAACCTGCTCTGTCATCTTGCAGCAACAAGATGGTCCTGAACCTACACACGGTGATGGCTCCCCCTTCGAATTCTTCCCACCAGCTCCTGTGGTCCTTTTCTGCAAAAACTCGCCACCTTTAAAAAAGGTCGTGATGCAGAATCAACCGATATCACCACAATCGGCTTCCAAGAGCCAAGCAACTTCTGGGTCAGCCGCCTCTCGAGTTCCAACTAAAACAAGAACGGTGGTGAGGAAGGTAGCTGCCAGGAAGACTTTGAGGCGTCGGAGCCCTTCTCCAGAAAGTTCGCATGTACGCTGATCCATGCCTTGGTCAATCTCTTTCATCCCTGCAAACATGCTTGTGCTTACTAGCTCTCCTTTTCTTACAGGGTTCCATCGAAAACACCTCCAGCGGGGACACACAATCCAATCGAGGAGAATCGGGCCCAACAGACTCTGAGAGGACCACCACACCGAGCCAGCCAGATTTGCCACCATCAGCTTCCAGGAAACGGCCGGGTCCTGCACCTACTACCCCCGAGCATCAGTCGAGGCGGGGCCAGCTGTGAGCCCCAAGAGGGCTCGCAAGGGACTGCAAACTCCTTCGTCGAGCCAGGAGGTTTCGAAAGTCATCACCCTTGATGCTCTTACCAATTGTTTCTTTTATCTGCCGATTCATCACTATTTATATCGGCTAAACACTTTCCATGCAGGCGACTGACACTTCTAGTGGGAAAGCCGGGGAAGTGCCGATGCCTTTCGTAAGGCTGGACCTAGTAATCCCTGAAGGTGTAGATGAAACGGTGACCACTTTGGCCAAGCCCCCAGCAACAACACACGAGCCGATTGTCTCGTCATCTGCTATCCCCTTGATCTCAGGAGAGGTACGTTCGCTTCACTCGGCTCATCCTTCCATGTTGGACGCATACTGACGCCATTTCGGCCTGCCAGGGTTGTGATATCTCAGGCCTGCTGACGTTCGACCCTGAATCCATCGAACCAACTCTCTCTGTCGCCAACAATGAACCACGAGCAAGGGCTGTTCTACCTCAATTCCAGCGTCTCAAAGCCTTGCTGTCCTCCCCGATCGAGAAGTTGATCGAGGGTTCTGAAGAGGTGAAGAGTGTTCTTGCCGAAATCAAGGACCAACTCCCAGTAGCACTGCAGGTGAAGCTTTGGCCAGTTGTAACTCTGTCTTTCTACGGGTCAAGGGTGAAGTTGGCTCGTGAGAGGATTAACCTGCGCCGCGCCCAACTCCCACTGAAGGCCAATATTGCAGACAAATGTCAGCAGCTCAACGAGAAAAAGGCGTCTCTGGATGCCAAAACTGACACCTCTGTCAGCACCGCCGAGCTTGCATCCTTGAAAAAGGAATTGGGAGATCTTGAAGAGAAGGTCCGGGCGACTAAACAGCTCATTCGTGACAAGGAAGCATTCATCGCCCGCTCCCAAGTCGAAGCAGAAGGCCTCAAAGCTCAACTGAAGACTGATCTGGCGGAAATACGTGCCCTGAACAAGCAGCTAGTGATGGGCAAGGACGAAGATGACGAAGCCGAGATCGCTGAGGTGGATCGTGTCCGTGCTGACGCCCTCCACGCCTTCGAGGCATTCCTTCAGTAGCTTATTCGTGTAAACTGACACCTGCTCGTAACAGTTTGAACCTCTAGAGTCGATGGCTGTGCATCGGCTGTATATTCTGTTTTTTTTTATTGGCCGATTTCATGTATCGGCCCCCATATTTTGCAGTCCATCATCCCACATGCTTGGGAAATTGGCCGATTTCATGTATCGGCCCCCATATTTCACTGTCCATCGTCCCACATGCTTGGGAAATATTTCTTGAGATGCTGACCGTTGACAACCACTGGGAATTTCACGCCGTCTAGCTCCTCAAGCATGTACGCGTTCCCTCTTAAAACTTGATCGATCCTGTATGGCCCGTGCCAATTTGGAGACCATTTACCATATGTCGCATCCTTAGTCCCCAATGGCAATACAGCTTCCCATACCAAATCGCCAACGTGGAACTCCTTTGGTCTCACCTTCTTATTATATGCACGAGCTACCTTGGCCTTGTTCTCTTTGATTTTCTCAAGCGACCACAGCCTAAGCTCAGTTAAATCCTCAACACTGTCACTCATCAGGGCCGCATACTCCTCAGTTGTTAGATCGTTCTGAAAAGTGACACGCCTCGATCCAGCCGTAATCTCCCAGGGCAATACGGCTTCTTGTCCATAGACTAGATGGTATGGCGAGGTTTTTATCGCTCCATGACATGACATGCGATAAGCCCATAAAGCCTCTGACAAAACCTCGTGCCAACGCCTAGGGTGCTCATCGATTTTCCTCTTGATCAGCTTGATAAGGCTCTGGTTGGACGCTTCAGCTTGCCCATTTGCTTGAGCATAGTATGGAGATGATCGGATCAGCTTAATTCCCGTGTCCTCACAGAACTCTCTAAATTCGTGAGAAGTGAAGACCGAACCTCCATCGGTCGTGATAGTTTGGGGAATCCCGAACCTATGAATGACATGTTCTTTCACAAAATCGATAACATCCTTCGAGTTCACTGACTTCATAGGGACGGCTTCCACCCATTTAGTGAAATAATCCGTAATGGCCAAAATCCACATGTGGCCTTTGCTTGATGGAGGATTGATCTTGCCAATCATATCCATGCCCCAACCTCGGAATGGCCAAGGCTTGATGATGGGGTTCATTGCTGACGCGGGTACCGTCTGAATTTTTCCAAATTTCTGACATGCTTGACACCCTTTGTAGTACTTAAAACAGTCCTCAAGCATGGTGGGCCAATAAAACCCTGATCGCCTGATCAACCATTTCATCTTGTGAGCCGATTGGTGAGTTCCACAGGCGCCTTCGTGTACCTCGTGTAGGAGCCGATTGGCCTCGGTTGGCCCCAGACATTTAAGCAGTAACCCTTCCAGAGTCCTGTAGAACATGTCGTCCCCCAATAAGCACATACTTCATGGCCTTGTACCTTATCCGTTTAGGTGCCCCCCGAGCCGAATCTTTCAAGTAATTGAAGATATCGGCTCTCCAGTCGTCCGCCTCCAGGAACTGTACCTGCACATCAGCTCCCTCTGCTACGTCCTGGTAGCCTGAAGCCATTTGTGCGAGATCATTCGCCTCGGTATTCTGCGATCGCGGGATCCAGTTAAAGTTTATGTACCGGAACTGTGCCATCAGCTCACGGCATTGCAACCATAATGGGAAGAGCGACTCGCTCTCGCACTTGTATTCCTCCGTGAGTTGGGAAATCACCAATTTGGAGTCTCCAAAAATTTCCACTGCTTCTGCTCTAGCTTCGATGAGCAACTCCATTCCCTTGCGTATCGCCTCATACTCAGCGACGTTGTTGGTGCAAGGGGTAGATAGCCTGATGGAGAAGGAATATGTTGCCCCCCGGGGCGACACGAGTAGAATGCCGATGCCGCAACCATCATCACAAACCGATCCATCGAAAAACATAGCCCACGCTCGTATAGACAGCGCTGCTATATCAGTGTTGATTCTTTCAGCAATAAGGTCGGCCAACGCCTGACCCTTAACTGCTTTCGCGGGTTGATATCGGATATCAAATTCCGATAATGCAAACATCCATTTGCTGAGTCGGCCTTTCAACATAGGAGCCGACAGCATATGTTTTATGACATCTGATTTGCATATAATGATAATCTCCGCTGAGAGCAAGATGTGGTGCAGCTTGGTGCAGGTGAAAAACAGGCAGAGGCACAACTTATCGATCTCAGGATACCTTGTCTCTGCATCCAGCATCCTTCTGCTGATGTAAAACACAACTCGCTCCAGACCATCATAAACCTGCACCACCACCGAGGCGATGGACGTGTCAGCTACTGACAAGTAAATGTAGAACGGCCTATCTGGCTGGGGTGGAACCAACACTGGCGGCTTCGTTAGATATTCTTTGATCTCGTCGAAGGCTCGTTGTTGTTCTGTCCCCCAGCGGAACTCCTCATCAGATTTAATTTTCACCAGTCCCATGAACGGCTCTATTCTTCCTGACAGATTGGATATGAATCTTCTGACGAAGTTGATCTTGCCGATGAGGGACTGCAGTTCTTTCTTCATGGTAGGTGGCTTCATTGTTCGCACTGCCTCCTGACTTTTCAGGCCGATCTCGATTCCGCGTTCATGGACCAAGAAACCCAAGAACTGACCGGCCGTCACACCGAAGGCACACTTCTTTGGATTCATCCGTAGCCCGAATTTCCTTGTTCGGTCCAGGACGCGTCGCAGATCGTCCAAGTGTCCTTGTACTGAAGCAGACTTGACCACCACGTCATCGATATAAATTTCCACCAGCTTGCCGATCAGATCATGGAAAATGTAATTCATGGCTCTTTGGTATGTGGCGCCGGCATTCTTCAGTCCAAACGTCATGACTACATATTCAAACAACCCCACTGAACCTGGGACTCTGAATGCAGTCTTGTGTATATCTTCCGGAGCCATAAAAATTTGGTTGTAACCGGCATTTCCATCCATGAAGCTCAAAACCTTATGACCAGCAGCTGCGTTGATTAATGTCTCTGCTACCGGCATCGGATACTCATCCTTTGGAGTGGCTCTATTGAGATCCCGAAAATCTATGGCAACACGCCAGCGGCCATCCTTTTTCTCTACAGGTACGATACTAGAAATCCACTCAGCATACCTGCATGGCCTGATTAACCGAGCTGTCAACATTTTCTCGATCTCTTTCTTGACTTCTTTCAAAATTTCGGCCTTCATCTGTCGTGCTCCCTGCTGGAATGGCCGAAACCCTTTCTTAAGCGGGAGTCGGTGCTCGATGATGCTCCTGTCTAACCCGGGCATCTCTGTATAGTCCCAGGCAAAGCAATCTGGATATTCTTTCAACAAAGCTATCATCAGACCCCGCAGATTCGGATCTAACTTCTTGCTGATAAATGTTGGTCGTGGCTTATCCCCAGGACCGATGTCAATCTCCTCTAGCTCATCAGCGGAGGTAAACCCATACCCTAGCTTTCCGTCACCTGCTAAATCGATGCTAAACACGGGGCAAACAGTTGGTGAGGATAACAAAGATAATTTGGGCCGATTGCCGGAATCGGCCCCCTTTTTGATTGCATTAGTCAAGGAAGGTTTACAACTTATCTGTGCTCTACAATGGCAGGGAATCTCCCTACTACGACTGCATGACCTGTTTGTCGTAAGATTACTGCTTTTCATTTTTTGTGGCCGATCGCAGGGATCGGCCATACCACGTCCGATCGTGGACTTTGCTACTCTGTCAGGCCAGTGGATAAGACCAGCCTCACCCCGTTTTTTGTAGCTTCAATGCGCTCACAGCCGTCTAGACTGATTCCAGAGATCGGCTCTTGGTCCTCTGCCTCCCAGATGTTCATTCCAGCTATAGAGATCTCGATCGAATCATCTGCATGAATGACTTCCACTTCATCTCCATCCCACTGTATTAGGCACTGGTGCATCGTGGATGGAATGCAGCAGTTAGCGTGAATCCAATCCCTCCCCAGCAAGACAGCGTAGGTGCTTTTGCTGTCAACGATGAAGAATGACGTAGGGATGGTTTTTCTACCGACGGTTAGCTCCACGTTCAGAACGCCTTGCGTTTCTGAAGTTTGGCCGTTGAAGTCGCTTAACGTGACGTTGGTTTTGATCAGATTTGCAATGGAGCGTCCCAAACGCCGTAGCATGGAGTATGGCATTATATTGACTGCCGCTCCGGTGTCAACCAACATCTTGCGGACAGGCTGCCCATTGATATAACCTCGCAGGTACAGGGCTTTCAGATGTTTGTAGCCCTTCTCTCGTGGCTTTTCAAAGATAACCGGCCGTGGGCCGCAGTCAAACTGTGCCACTGGTAGTTCTTTGGTTCTTGGAGCGCAAAATTCTGACGGAAGTGTGAACACCATGTTTGTGCCAGCCGATGTCTTCGCATCGGCTTTTACTGGTTTGGGGCGCCACTCTTTCCTTTTCGGACGAGCCTCCGTTTCCAAGGTTTGCCGAACTTTCACGGCCAGATCGGGCCGTGCTTTCCTTAAAGCGTGGAGGTACTGCGCTTCGGCTTCCTCCAAGCTACGCAGTCGCTGAACTCTACGCTTCTGGGTGTGTCTGAGTCCATCGGGACACCACCTTGGCCGGTGATACCTGTCTTCTTCTTCTTTACCCTTTAGCTCCTCGAGATCTTTTGCTCGAGATGACTCCTCTTGCCTGTTCTGAGGCGGGAGAGGCCCTAGACGCTTGAACACTGAAACTGGACCTGTGTCATCCTTCTGCTGTCCACATTCCGGGCAGTTGTCGATTGTAGGCAATCGGCTCATTCCCGCATCCCAGCAATACTTGAAGAAAGGACAATCCCAATGTTTATCCACGCCTTCCTTTCCCTTTGACTTTCCCCTAGCGAGGTGCTCATATCCTTCATTGTCTCTATCGTGCCGGCGACGTCGGTCATACTGACGCTCATACTTGTTAAGGAGATGCGTGGAGTGTGGCTTCTGGTATCGCACGCTTCTCACTTGCTCCTCGGTTAAATACCGCCTGTCATCATAACGGGGCCGGTCACGTGGACCGGCCTCCTCTATTTCTTTGCCCCGAGAGCGACCGCCTTCCTCCTTATATGTGCCATGGTGGTACACAGGCCCTGTCATATTAACATCGAACGAGAAATCTAACTGACGCCTCGTGGAGTGGCTGTGTTCTACCATGTTGACGCCGGGAAACGGGTTTGTGTCTACTTTCATGGCAAATTGCCCAAGGATCAGACGGCCCTGTTCTATCGCCGTTTGGATCTGGCGACGTAGCTCTTTGCAATCATTGGTGGTGTGGGTGAATGAGTGGTGCCACTTGCAATATGGTCTCCCGTTCATTTCTTGAGCCGTAGGGATTTTATGGCCTTCGGGTAACTTCAGCTGCTTTTCTTTTAGTAGTAAATCGAATATCTGCTCAGCTTTGCTCACATCGAAGTCGAACCCTTTTGTAGGCCCTTACTGTTTTACCCATTTGCAGGACACAGGATCTGCCCCCCGAGCCCATTCAGCCACGGCCACCTCCTGGTCTTGTACGGGATCCTCTTCTTCTGTATCGACCAGGCCTATCGGACGTTTGAACTTGTCTTGGTACAACTCAGGGTGGCGCTGTTCATACATTGTCAGTTTCTGGGCCATGTGCGCCAATGAATTGTATTCTACTTGGAAAGCCAGATCCTTGATAGGTGCTGAGAGACCCAAACTGCCAGCTCGACTGCTTCTTTCTCAGTTAAACGAGCCGAATAACATCGGTTCTTGACAGTCCTGAAACGCTGAATGTACTCGGCTACCGTTTCTCCCCGCTTTTGCCGCACCTGCGCCAGATCTGCAATGCCAGCCTCGGTAGCTTCTGAATGATACTGAATGTGGAACTGCTCTTCCAGTTGCTTCCAGGTCTGGATCGAATCCGGTGGCAATGAGGTGTACCACCCAAAAGCTGGTCCTGTCAGAGATTGCGCAAAGAACCTCACGCATAACTGATCCGATGCTGAAATCATGCCTAACTGTGCCAGGTATCGGCTCACATGCTCGATCGAGCTCGACCCTTCTGATCCGCTAAACCTTGAGAACTCAGGGAGCCGATACTTGGGTGGCAGAGGAATCAGATCAAACTCGTTGGGGTACGGCTTGGAGTAGCCGATTGTCCTTTTCTTCGGCACGAAGCCGAACTGGTCTCTCAGGATGGTACGGATTTGCTCCACCGTTTGAGCTACAGGGGCTAAATTCTCATGACTCGTTCCGGTGGCATATTTGGCTAGCCATGCCTGTTTATCAGCGTCCATCCCAGACATCCCTGCTCCAGAAATACCTGCTCCCGAAGCCCCTGCTCCAGAAACTCCTGCCCCAGAAATCCCTGCGGTTGCAATCTGGTTCGTGCGCGTCAGGCTATTGCAGTCCGGCACGTAGGTGCACACATATCCATGTGGGATTTCTTTAGGTGGTTCAAACAGGAATTGGCAATCGCCAGGGTCACCTCCAACCTTGTAGACGACGTACGCCGGTGCCCCTGGTGGCTCCGGAGCTGCAAGCGCGAACGGCAGCTGTGGCCTGGTCTGGAGCGGTCTTTCTCCCTGGTGAGTCCCTAGAGTAGGCCCCGACGGAGAGTACTGATGTTTCATGATCTCCTGAACTACGCGAACCGCAACGCGCTCGAAAGCATTCACTAGGCTCTCAGAATGGCGGTGAAGCGAATGAGCCACCATGTAATTGACTTCCTGTCGCAGAGCTCTGGTGCGCTCCTCTGAAGGAACAGACAGATCCACCTCATCAAGAGCACCTTCGGGTGAGAACCCTTTCCACCTGATGCCATGCTTACGGGTCCTCTCAAAAGAGCCGATGAGATCGGCTTCGAAGAGAGCTTTGATATCATCATACTTCGCCTTGTGCTCCTCAGGCAGATCGTCGTACGTGACCGGTCTGTCCCCCATCGCAGCGTCGGATGTTGATGCAGATGTTGTTGAATGTCCCACCGGGCGTGCCAGAATGTGTTGCCTGCCAAAACCCACCGGCGAGCAGCGATGAGCAACACGAAGAGCCGGGAGGCTCCCAGACCTGCTGGTGGGCCCTGGTCCCTCGGGCAACGGCCCGCAAAACTCCAGCACACGTCCTGGCTGATGCAAGGGCGTGCCACCTGACCTATACCTGGTCAGGAAGGTGATGGATTGCTTCGATTGGTTTCCTGCATGGCAAACAAACATACGTAAAATTCGAGCCGTGACCGGCTCCCAGGTTTCCCTGTGAATCGGCTCCTGGAGCCGATTACCCCATGGTTCTGCATTAGATCTACAATAACATGGGGTTTTGCTTCATCAATACAAGTTAAATTGATCTACGACAGTTTAACGTTTTCACCACATAATTGGAACATCCTACACGTAATTGAGCCTGGTAGATACAAAAGATGATAGAAAACTAACCCTAGAGAAGGCCTAACAACCGACGTAAAGTCAATTCCCGGAACAACTCCTCTCGAATTGGCAAACCATATCCTTACATACTACTGGATCGTTCAACCCGTTTGCAAGGCCTGACCATGTGGATATCAAACTAAACCTTGGAAAACAAGGCATAACCATAACAGATCAAATCGACTAAATAAAGATCAAGCAAGATGCTACCCTTACACCCAAAAAAGGTGCAAAGGCAACAAGATGAATAAAGGTAGCATAACTAAGCAATCATAACAAAAAAGGTATCGATGCTAGCCCAAACAGATCTATGATAACAGTATTACTCGCCATCAACAAGGCTTCAACATGAGTAACACTAAATAACGCATAAGCAGATACTGCCTAGACCGCAAGATGCGATCTAGGCAGCATGACACTTACCCGAGAAAAACCCTAGAAACAAGGGGTGGCGATGCGCCGAGATTGTGTTTGTTGTGAACGTGATCGTCCTCCTTTCTCAATAACCTTAGGTACATATTTATAGTCCGGAGACTTTCTATCTTTGGAATAACCCTAACAACTCTATCTCTTACTTAAACCGAAACGTAACCTACCATAATATACAGATACACGGGCAATTTAGCCCAAATCCACGCACAAGGCTGATCCAGCAATACGTTGCATATATGTATCCTCCAAGCCCATCTTGATTACGGCCCATCTCCTCCTTTGGCCAAAATGTGGCGATAACAGGATGGCAAAAAGAAGGCGAGCCACATGCTCAAGGACTGCCGCGAGTTCCAGAAACTCAGCGAAAGTATGGTGCAGATGAGGCAGCAAGCCCCAATCCCTGCGTTCGGAAACGCACCCGCGCCAGGTGAAATAGCGCACGGAGCTCCTCCACCGCCACCTGTTGGAGGCCCGAACCAACCAGTCGCACCAGCACAGAACAACGTGGGGAATGGGTATCCCCAGCCGAAGGGAGCACTGATGATCCAGAAGGGGCGCCCCATGAATAGGGTACAGAAGAAAATCACCCGACAGATCAACCTGGCCGTGGCAACTCCACCCGCCATCCCAGAGTACCTCAGCGGATCGGAGTCCTGCATCACGTTTAGTCGTTCGGATCACCCTTGCCAGATCCCTCGCCCAGGTCATGCTGCCCTGGTGCTGGAGGCGCAGATCGGAGGTTTCGAGATGAGCCGCGTCTTCATGGACGGCGGCAGCGGCATCAACCTGATGTTCGCAAGCACCCTAGCAGCAATGCGGATCCCGCAGTGCAGCCTGGAACAATCAGACACAACGTTCCACGGCATCGTTCCAGGGAAGGGCATATCCCCCCTGGGCAAAATATGGCTCGACGTCATCTTCGGCAAGACAGACAACTTCCGACTGGAACGGCTCGAATTCTAAGTGGTGGACTGGCCATCACAGTACCACGCCATCCTGGGGCGCGTAGCATTCGCAAGGTTCTTGGCTGTACCACACTATGCATACCTGCTACTCAAGATGCCAGGGCCGAAGGGCGTCATCACAATCCACGGGAGCTTCACCTGATCGGACCAATGCGACAGAGATTTCAACAGAATCTCCCAATCATTCGGCATGCAGGAGGAGCTCCTAAGGCTCCGCGAGGTGACGGACAACGGGGCACCCCCAGTCGCACGACAGAACGCACCTGACATGTCTTTCGACTCCACCATCAACACAAAGAAGGTGCAGGTCCATCAGACGGATGCCTCCAATACGGCGCTGATCGCCAACGACCTCAGCCCCGCATAGGAAGGCGCGCTCGTCGAATTCCTCTGTGAGCGCTGGGAAATCTTCGCCTGGTGTCCTGCAGACATGCCAGGAGTTCCCAGGGAATTCGCCGAGCAAGCACTCAACGTCTTTCCAGACACCAAGCCTGTCAAGCAGTCCATCCGGAGACTGTCCGAGCCACGAGCCGAAGCTATCGGCAAAGAAATCAACAGACTACTCGCTGCAGACTTCATCAGGGAAATCAAAGAAAGCGAGTGGCTTGCAAATACAGTGATGGTCCCAAAGAAGGACACGGACATCCTGCGGATGTGCGTGGATTTCACGTCGCTAAACAAGCATTGCCCAAAGGACCACTTCCCTCTTCCTCGGATCGATCAAATCATCGATTCGACTGCAGGCTGCGAGAAACTCTCCTTCCTTGACGCCTACTCAGGCTACAACCAGATTCGACTCAAGGTTGAAGATCAGGAGAAAACAACGTTTATCACACCGTTCGGAGTGTTCTGCTACAACACAATGCCCTTCGGGCTAAAGAATGCAGGCGCCACGTACCAGCGATGCATGCAAGCATTCCTTAAGGACCATATCGGTCGCAATGTTCAAGTCTATGTCGACGACATAGTCATAAAAACCAGGGAGGCAAGGACACTTATCGACGATCTCCGCGAGACATTCGACAACCTCGATCGCTACATGATCAATCTCAACCCCGAAAAGTGCGCCTTCGGCGTCCCATCGAGTCAGCTACTTGGGTACTTCATCTCTCAGCGAGGGATCGAGACGAACCCGAAGAAAATCAGAGCCATCATGGCAATGGAGAAGCCGGAAAACCTCAAGGGTGTTCAGCAGCTCGCAGGACGAATAGCGGCGTTGAGCAGATTCATCAGCCAAATAGGCGAGAAGGCCCTGCCATTCTACCAGCTGCTACGCAAGGCAGAGAAATTTGAGTGGACACCCAAAGCCGACGATGCGTTCGAAAGCCTCAAACGGCTCCTCTCCACCTCACCCGTCCTGGTCACACCAAAGGAGCGCGAGCCTCTGCTGCTGTACATAGCAGCCACGCATCAGGTGGTCAGCACCGTGCTAGTGGTCGAACGACCCGAAGAGGGCAAGACCCACGGGGTCCAATGCCCAATCTACTACCTCAGCGAGGTACTGATGCCAACAAAGCAGAGGTACCCTCACTACCAGAAACTCGCCTACGGCGTGTTCATGACGGCTGAGCCATTACTTCCAGGAGCACCAGGTAATGGTCGTCAACGAGGCACCCCTGAACAGCATCCTGAATAACCCAGAGGCCACAGGACGCGTGGCCCTATGGGGCATCGAGCTGTCACCCCTGGACATCATCTACGAGAAGCGACACGCAATCAAATCCCAAGTCCTCCCAGACTTCCTTGTACATTGGATGGAGCTGCAGCTACCAGACACCCCAGACATGTCGCAGTCATGGACGATGCACTTCGACGGCTCCAAACGCGAAGCTGGAGCGGGAGCCGGGGTCATACTGACCTCCCCGCAGGGCGACCAGATGAAGTACGTCCTCCGGATGAAATTTCGAGCTTCCAACAACGAGGCCGAATATGAAGCCCTCATCCACAGCATGAGGATGGCAAAGATCTGCGGTGCAATGCGCCTGGTCATCTACGGTGACTCCAACCTCGTCGTCCAGCAGACGATGAACGAGTGCGACGCACACGCCGAAAATATGATCGCGTACCGCGCGCTCTACAACGCACTCGAAGGAGAATTCGACGGCTTTGAGCTTCGACACGTTGGAAGAGAAAGCAACGAGGAAGCCGACAGACTCGCCAACATCGGCTGCACCTGCGCAAAGGTGCCACCGGGTGTGTTCCTCGAATAGATCTGCGTGCCATCCATCAAACGGAAATTCCCCAAGGGATCACCCGAAGAAGCAGAACACTTGGGGGCTACGCCGCCCGAAGGCCATGAAGGACCCGAAAAACTGGACACAGAAGTCGCTATGGTCAACCTGATGCAGGTGATGGCAGTCGAAGAAACATGGACACGACCATACCTCCAGTTCCTCATCAACGGAGAACTGCCTGACAGCCCGACAGATGCCCGGCGCATATCTCGCCGGTCTAAAGCCTTCACTATCATGAATGGCGAACTATACAAGCGCAGTATTACGGGTGTACTACAAAGATGCGTCACCAACGGTGACGGAAAAGCCATCCTCCAAGACATCCACGAGGGCATCTGCGGCCACCACGCAGGCAGCCGCTCCCTTGTCGCCAAAGCTCTACGAGCCGGATTCTACTGGCCAACGGCCATGAGCGATGCAAAGGACATCGTTCGAAGATGCAACGGATGCCAACGGTTTGCCGATAAACCACACGCACCCGGATCAGAGCTCATGCCAATACCTATAGTGTGGCCCTTTGCTCAATGGGGCCTCAACATGATCGGCAAACTGCCAAAGTCCTCGAAAGGAGGGAACGTCTACCTCCTGGTCGCCGTCGACAAATTCACCAAGTGGGTCGAGGCCATGCCAGTGACCAACCAAAAAGGCAAGACCTCCGTTAAGTTCTTTGAATCCATTGTCTACAGGTTCGGCGTACCGCACAGCATCATCACGACAATGGATCGAACTTCATCTCCGAAGAATTCCAAGACTTCTGCGAAGGCCTCGGGATCAACATCACATATGCCTCAGTGGCTCACCTGCAAACGAATGCACAAGTCGAAAAGGCCAACGGCCTAATCGGCGCTGGCATCAAGAAGCGCCTCATGAGCCCACTCGAACGAAAGGCCGGAGCCTGGACAGAAGAGCTACCATCCGTCCTCTAGAGTTTGCGCACAACGCCAAACAGCTCCACCGGCTACACGCTGTTTTTCATGGTGCACGGAGCCGAGGCCGTGCTACCAGCCGAAGTACGCCACCAGGCCCCCCGGGTCGTCGCTTACAGCAAAGCCGAATCCACAGCTGCACTCGAAGATGCCGTCGACACACTCGACGAAGCAAGAGACATAGCAGCAGCTCGATCAGCGGTGTAACAGCAGAGTCTCCGCAACTACCACAGCTGCCGGCTACGCCCAAGGTCCTTTGTCGAAGGAGACCTCGTCTTGCGACTCAAGCAAGAGCGACAGAAGAAATTTGAGTCGCCATGGGAAGGACCCTACATTATTACCGAAGTCATCCCAGGTGGCGCCTATCGCCTCAAGCACGTGGAGTCTGGAGTTGCATACTCCAACCCATGGAACATCACACACTTGCAACGATTCTACCCATACCTACCTACCCCTGGAGCATCCAGAGAATTATCCGGAGCATCCGGAAATAATCCACCACGTCATTATCCGGAGCATCCGTAAATAATTTAGGCAATGGCGGCACCATGCCCGACACCTTGAAGATCTACAAAAAAGAAGGAACTTTGTTAGCAAACAAAGGAAAATACATATGCAGTCGACAAAAAGCGCTACGCGCACGAATCTACACCTGTGGAACGGCCAGCGTCGAAGAAAACGGAGGAGTCAGCGACTTCCCCGGGATTTTTTCTCCGTCCTTGAACTTTAGCAGCAAGCGAAGGGCCCTGTCAAGATCTCCCTCGGAGATTTTCTCAGTCGAAACTCTCGTCGGGTCACGGAGCCCAGAATAAAGAAACATCGGGTGCGCCCTAGCCTGGAGAGGTTGCACCCGACGCTCGAGGAAGGTGCGGATGATATCCACACCATTGACTTCCTTCTCCGGAATCAACTGGAGATCCTCCACCCGACGATATAGAGCCTCAATCTCCTCTACCTCGCCATCCAAGATCTTGTTTTTCCAAGACCTTTTCGGCTCAATCTTCTGGGAGGGGTCGAAAGGAGCAAGACCAAAATCTTGCCCAGGCACTACGGAGTGGATGTAAAACCATCGCCTCCGCCAGTTCTAGACAGATTCGGACACGGAAAAAGAAAAGAAAAGCAGATTGGGCCTGAGTGAAATGATGCAACCCCCAATGGGATATACACCATCCGAACCAGACTGCCTCTTCACGGAATAAAGTTTCCGGAAGAGGCCAAAGTGCGGCTCGATGCCGAGCCAGCACTCGCGGAAAGTGATGAAACAAGCAATGTGCAGAAGAGAATTGGGGGGAAGATGATGCAGCTGGATGCCATAGAGAAAGAGCAGCCCACGAAGGAAGTAGTGGACTGGGAAAGAAAACCCACGAATAACGAAGGCAAGAAACATAACCCGATACCCAGCGGGGGGACGGGGGATTACCTTGTTGCCGGGGAGTCTGACAGTCTCGCTATCTTGCGGGATCAAGCCCCGCTCGCGAAGCTTGCGGAGGTCACTCTCCCACGTCTGTGATCGCCGCCAACCACCGTCGGTAAAACGGGTAGCGGTGGCGCCTTTCCTTCCTCCGGCGGCGCTGGTACCAACCGCAGATGATGATTTCTTCGGTTTCCCCATCACGCTACGGCGGCGCCAGCGGCGAGAGCGCAGAAGGGAAGAAGGAAATGTGGAAGGATACTCCGGCGCGCAGCAGGAACTGCTAGAGCACAAGGAGGCAGTGAAAACAAGAATCGATGCGGTGAAAACAAACTGCAGCTTCCCCCAATGATTATAACGGCGAAGAAGACGTATAGCAACCGTCCATCCAGAAGACCTAACGCCAACAGCAGATCTGACCATACACGTGTCAGCATCATAGCGAACCGTCGTTACCACGCCGTCCACTACGCGCGGAAATCGAGGCGACGCCGTACTTATCTCCACGCCGCGCGTGACCGGTCAATTCAAGGTTAGCAAGTGGGACCCACGTTCGTCCAGTCAAGTCATCTCTGGCGCGGCAGAGGCTTGAGGTCATTGATCGTCAGCACTGATGTCATCAAAAGCTATACTAGCAGCAACTACAATTTCTTTGGCTTCAAAGCTAAGAGTACTCACTCGAATCTAAGATTCGACTAAATACTCGGGGGCTACTCCTATTAGGAGCGCTGTCCGTGCACCCGAAAGATTAATAAAAACGAACTATTTCTTCGAGTCCTATGTCGAGTCTACGACTCCACTACGGACTCGGGGGCTACTCCCATAGGGAGGATGGATTTAAGCATCCGAATTTTTTTGTGTCCTACAGACTTAACAACTGAACAATGTTTGAATTAAAGTCTCCGCTCGAGTCTACAACTCGAACAGACACTTGGGGGCTACTCCCATAGGGAGCGCTGGTCGCGCACCCTATGAATTCTTCGACTGCGATCTTTCGGATCAGCATTCAAAAACTTTTCGGCAACTCTTCCCCAACAAAACGCTAAGTGAGCAACGTTATCCTTGGCCACCCGAAACACCTCCGCGGTGATAAACATTCGGATGATGTGTCTGCGACACAAAGATAAGACCTACAGATATCGTCTGATGGCCTGGCAACGCACACGACTGCGCTCTGCTAGTAAAAACCCGTGCCAACAGGCGCGATGAAAAATCCCGACGGACGCGCTGGGTGCATCAATTAAATTCACTGGAATTCCACTCATGTAAGTCCTCAGCGGCCTGAGTTGAATTACGCCAGCATATGTTCCAGTTTCGAGTTAAGGGACTCGAACCTGAAGAAGATCGTGTTGTTTCATCCTAAGACAGTTAACTGACCCTGATCCGTCGGGTGAGTCAGGCACGCGCATCAACAATCCCTATACACATACTGTTAACACATAGTTGCACCCGAAGGATTGAAGAGTCCTCAGCCGAATCTACGATTCGACTGATCACTCGGGGGCTACTGACATGGTTATACCCTACGGGTACGTGATCTCAGCATACCTGGTCCAGCCCAAGGAAGGCCCACGGTAGATGAACGCCGGCCCATAAAGATTTTAGGGTGGCCAAGGCCCATGACGCTTTCGGATCCTTGGAGAGCAGGACTAGAGTAGATAGGAAATTCAAAAGGGTAAAACCCTAGAACCTGTAACCGACTAGGTCTATGCCCGGGACCTGCCTGAGTCTATATAAAGGCTAGGAGGGCACGACCTAGATCTCTCTCTCATACCTTCTCATACTCACTTCCACGCCAGATTGCATCTGCGCACCCTGTAACCTTCGGTTCCGCCATAATCAGAGCAGGCAAGCAGGAGTAGGGTTTTCCCTCCGGAGGCCTGAACCTGGGTAAACCTCCTGTCCCGTGTTGCTTGTTTGTTAACCGTTCCACGATCTCCAGCATCCCCATCTTCTCCAAAACCCAAGTCCATAACAATGGGCATTGATGAGATCAAACCTCGTTAGGTTCATTCGATCGCAAAGTAATCGTAGAAATATGTGGGAGCCATATGAATTTCCAGATTCCTCTATTGGTTATTGATCAGAGAAGTGTCTCGGTCATGTCCGCATAATTCACGAACCGTAGGGAGACACACTTAAGGATTCGATGTTGTTTAGTAGATATGGAATGTTAGTAGGGATACCGAATGTTGTTCGGAGTCTCGGATGGGATCCGGGATATCACGAGGAGATCCGGAATGGTCCGGAGAATAAGATTCATATAAGGAAAGTCCTATTTCGGAGTTCGGGAAAGTTTCCGATGATTTCATCGGAGAGGTTCTAGAAGGGTCTAGAAGGTTCACCGGCCCAAAAGGAGAATGGTCCATGAATGTGTCATGGATAAGTGGAATGATTGGATCATGTCCAAGGTCACTTGGTGTTGGCATATGCAAGAGAGAAATAAAGCTCTAAATTGAAAGTCAAACGGGAAGTTTGAAAAGTCAAACTGGAACAATGGTTTCCTAGTGGGAGAAGAAACAAGTCCTTCTCTCAATCCAACTTGGGTTTGGGTTTGGATTCATACCCACCCCTCCCAAGGCTGCCCCTCCCTCTCATAAATAGAGGGGGATGGCTGCCCCAAACAACACAAGTTCCAAGACCTCTCCACGAGCCGCCGCCGCTGACCCGCGCCGCCGCCGCCCGTCGCCGTCGGTCCGTCTCCGCCGCCCTAGCCGCCGCCGACACCTCCTCCTCCTCCCGGATCTCTAAGCCCTAGTTTTCCGGGAAACCCTAATCCACCATAACTCGCATCCGGCTTAGGCGAAGCCCTGCGGGATCTTCCCTCTACTTCTGACACCACGCCGTCGTGCTGCCGGAATCGCGAGGGAGAAATACAACCTCTGTTGCTTGCTAGAACAAGGGAGAGGAAGGTCTTCATCGAGTACCGAACGTGTGACCGACTGCGGAAGCGCTACCAGAACACAGCGCCGGAAGGATCATCTACGCGATCTTGAGATCGGCAAGTGTACGGCTACATCACCCACGAGAATCTGCTCTCGTTAACCGCTTTGGAATCTTCGAGGGTGAGTTCTTCTATCGACTCGTTGCTACAATCTAGTAGATAGATCTTGGCTTGTTTCTGTGCATGCGGTAGAAATTTTTTGTTTTCCATGCTACGAACCCTGCATGCCCAGTCGTGGAAAACCGAGAAAACCCCACGCCCAGTGCCACCGCGCCATGCCGAGCACGCGCCAGAGCGCCGCACCCGGCACGCGTGCACATGCCGCCACTCGACCGCAGCCCACGCCCACCACGTCGCCACGACCCAGGAAGCACGCTAGACACCCCCATTCGCCGTCCAACGCCTCACACCCACCGCTCGCCGTCGAAGACGCCGCCTCTGCCGCTCAGAGCGCCAGCTCCGCCCGACCGTTTACGACCGCCCCTAAGCCCGCATTAACATCCTAGAGCACCGCCAGGAGACCGCGCGTCGAACTCCACCCTCAGCCATGCCGCTAGCATCCCATAGCCATGTCGCCACCGTCGCCTGCCCATCCCTCTCGGTCTCACCGTCGAGCCTATTAAAGGAGGGCACCCCCAGACGTTTGCAACACACCACTTCACTCCCCTCGCCTCACTGATCGTCCCACACCTCTAGCCGGAGCACGGGGAGCAGCAGCTCGCCAGAATTGTACCGGAGCAGGACACCTCTGGAGGAGAAGGGCGCTGCTGATTGTGATCACCCCCAGAGTTGCCTCGATCGTCCCTGAGCTCGCCGTCGACCACCAGTTCGTTTGCCCGCCTCGCCGTCGTCGCAGGAGCCCTGGCACTACTAGGAAAATGGCTATAGGTAATCAGCACATCCGTGGCTCACATGGTTGAAGTGCCCCACGGCTAAAACAGGCATGGCTCACCTATGGGCAGTGCCCTAGTAGTAACTAGAAACAACCGTGGCGCACATGATCATAGTGCGCCACAGATATGTGTGGGCCAGGGCTTGCTGGCCACACACCAGATATCCGTAGCGCACATAAGGTAGGTGCGCTACGCTTGTTGGTGTTATCCGTGGCACACGTTGGGGGGGTGCGCTACGCCTAAGCGCATGCCCCTCTGCTCTGTAAAACGGGCAGACACATCCGTGGCGCCTTATGGCATGTGCGCCACGGATGTTATTAATCCCTGTGGCGCACTGGGGCCGCGTGCGCCACAGATGTGGCGACCCTTTTTTGGCATCTCCACTTTGTGCACATGTGTGATCATCCACCACCTCACACTTCACTTTCCCCTTCTTCTTCCTCCTTAGATCTAGTCGGTATCCTTCTCCTTCCCACCTCAATTTCTCCACTCATTCACCATTTTTAGCATGTAGAACTTGCCTTGGATGTTACATAAGTAATAGAGGAAGCTAGCTCTCCGGTCTCTCATCTCCTTCTACGGTCTCGCGCGCGCACCTCTCCTTTCCATCTTCTCGCGATTGGTCTCTCATCTCGGTAAGTTGTCCATATAAGGATATGTTCATGTGTATATGGATGATATGCTCATATGTATGTAGATGATAGATGCTCATGATGTGTGTATGGAGAGGATCGATGGTCATATGTGTGTGTATATGGAGAGTATCGATGATGCTCATGCATGTGTGTATGGAGAGGATAATGATATGTTCATGTGTGTATGGATCGGTCTCTCTCTCTTGTGTTTGTATGTGAACAAGTTGCCATTTGTTTTGCCAAAATGTTGATTCATTTCCATTTTGGAAAGACTTTGGCATTTCGCAAAGGTCCTAATTTTAGGATAGGTCATGCCGAAATTTTCTATCGACCATTGCATGCATGCATTGATTATGTGGTTCTAATAGACTTCTAATTTTACCATGTACACAGTGTAGGCAAAAATGGTGCTCATAACGAGTGAAGACATTGTGGCTAGATTTTTGAAATGTGCAACGGCCGACATGATATGAAATAACAAGACGGAGATAAGATGTCCGTACAGAAGATGCAAACTCAACTGGGTGATCGACCCAGATTCCGGGAATCTGCAGGCGCACATGCTCCTCCATGGTTTCATGGATGGATACACTCGTTGGATAAGCGATGACGAAGACAATGGAGACGGTGAAGGTGGGCAACATGACGTTGATCATCATCACGGCGAGAACGGGCGAGATGATGAAGAGTCTCCTGGAGATGGTGAAGGAGCGGAAGTAGACCGGGATGATGATGATCTAGATGCCGGAGGAGCAGACGACGATGGAACAACGTCATGCTGGGTGCGGGACCCTTATGTGCAAGAGCTGCTTCTCAAGCAGACGAGTAACGCCAGGGCTGCCGCTAGAGAGAAAGCCAAGCTTTCGCAACTTGAGAAAGACGCGATTACTCCATTGTATGAAGGATGCAGGCCCGATGATACCCGGTTGAATGTAACATTCAAGGCTATGGAGATGAAGGCAAAACACAAATTGAGCGATGCAAGCTTCGACGATATGATGGCATTCTGGCACGATCGTCTCCCGGAGGGGAACACATGTCCAACTAGTATCGAGGACACCAAGAAAATCGTCTGTCCTCTCGATCTGCCGCACGTTAGATATCACGTATGCATTAATGATTGCATCATTTATCGGGGCGAGGACGCGGAGAAAACCACATGTCCAGTGTGCGGCGTGAGTCGATACAAGAAAGGGAAGAAAGCACCTCGAAAAGTGGTATGGTACTTTCCTATCACTCCTCGTCTACATCGCTATTTTACGGACCCTAAGGAATCGAAGCTCATGCGATGGCATGCGGAAAGGAAGAAGCCAGGAGATGACGATGATGACCCCGAAAAGGATGAGCTGCTGACGCACCCTTCAGATGCTAGCCAGTGGAAAGCATTGGACCTCGAATTCCCAGAATTCGGTGGAGATTCGAGGAACATCAGGCTTGGTGCGAGCACCGATGGACTCAATCCGTTCGGTAGCCAGAGCAGCACGCACAGCACTTGGCCCGTGTTTGTATCGATGTACAACCTCCCTCCATGGTTGTGCATGAAGAAGAAGTACATACAAATGAGTATGCCAATTCAAGGGACGAAACAACCTGGTACAGACATCAATCTGTATCTCGAGCTATTGAAAGAGGAGCTAGCCACATTATGGGAATCTGGAGCCAATACTTACGATGCCATCGCACAAGATTATTTCACTATGAGAGCTGCGTTGGTCACTACGGTGCAAGACTATCCAGGTTGCGAGTATATCTCGGGGCAGGTTATCCAAGGATTCTGCGCATGCGTTAGGTGCATGGATAACACAAGCTACTCCAACTAGAGAAAGATCCAGGGTCATCGAAAACCGTGTTTATGGCGCACCGGAGGTGGCTCGGCAAGAATGATCCATGGAGAAAACGTGGAGACCTGTTCGATGGCAAATCCGAGACCCGAGGAATCCCAGAGCATAGGAGCAGCGAAGAAGTGGAAGAGTTGCTGAAAAACTGGAAAGATTGTCCTAAGCCTGGAAAGAAGCGAAAGAGGCAGCAAGACAAGCTGCTGATGAAGGTATGGAAAACAAGGTCTGTTTTCTGGGAGTTGCCATACTGGAAGTTTCTCCGCACGCCTCATAGCCTCGACATCATGCATATCACAAAAAATGTGTGTGAGAGTCTGGTCGCCACCATAATCAACATGCCAGATAGGACGAAAGATGGTCGAAAAGCAAGGCACGACCTGATATGCTTGGGTATCCGGAAGGAGCTTCACGGAGGACGCACTACTCCTGATGATCAGGAAGATGACGATGATCATGAGTCGGAGACGACACAAGGTCATCGGAAGGGTAAAAAGTTCAAGAAGAACGAATATTACTTCCCTCCTTCTTGCTTCACTCTAAGCCAGGATGAGATCAAACAGTTTTTCAAGTGCCTTATAGGAGTCAAATTTCCTTACGGCTACGCGGGCAAGATAAGCAGATACCTAGACGAGGCGAAGCAGAGGTTCAGTGGCATGAAGTCTCACGATTGTGCCGTGCTAATGACGCAGGTACTTCCGGTCGCACTAAGAGGGATAATGGACGAGCACGTCCGTGAAACGTTATTTGGCCTCTGCAAGTTTTTCAACGTCATCTCTAGGAAGTCGATTGGCGTGAATAAGCCTGGGAGGCTATAGGAGGAGATCGTGGTGATACTATGCGAGCTTGAGGTCTACTTCCCACCCGCATTCTTCGACATTATGGTTCATCTGCTGGTCCATGTCGTGGAGGACATCGTCCAACTCGGGCCGATGTTCCTCCGCAGCATGATGGCGTTCGAAAGGATGAACGGACACATCAAAGGATATGTTCGCAACAGGTCCCGTCCAGATGGAAGCATAGCCAAGGGCTTTCTGGCCGAAGAGTGCATCTCTTTCTGCACGAATTATCTAGACATTGAGAACCCTGTCGGTCTTCCCGTCAATAGGCACCTTGACAAGCTCGACGGATCTGGTCACCGAGAGGGTCGTCGCATACTACATGCAGACTTCGATTTTCGACGCGCAAACTTTGATCGAGCAAACCTCGTCGCGCTACAGCATTTAGAACTGGTCGATCCTTGGGTTCAGAAGCACAAAAGGTTAATCGAAAAGAAGTACAGTGACCAGGGCATACAGAGGACGCAGGGAGAAATAATCAAAGAGCACAACTCAGATTTCACGCGTTGGTTTAGGCAGACGCTCCTTGATAATACCCCGCGATCACATTCTTCTGACACGGAAAAGATCATATTCACTTTGTCGCAGGGACCGATGCAAAACCTGGTGACCTATCAGGCGTATGATATCAACGGCTACACATTCTACACAGAGAAAAAGGACAACAAGTGTGATTATCAGAACTCAGGCGTAACGTCGGAATTCTACACCGATGACAACGTGAAGGAAAGATTCTACGGAAGAATCGAGGAGATTTGGGAGATCGACTACAGTGGAGAAAAGGTGCCGATGTTCCGTGTCAGATGGGCAAAGAGCGTCGAAAGAGAAGACCGGTATTTCACAACCATGGTTATACCCGAAGCAGCCAAATCCAAGGCCGTCGGTGCGAACGTGGCCACGAAAAATGAACCGTGGGTACTGGCTACCAAAGTGGACCGATGTTTTTTCATTACCGACCCGACAAAGCCTAGCTGTGTTGTCGTGAGGAGAGGAAAATGAAACATCATCGGAATGGATGGAGTCGCCAACGAGCAAGACTTCTACTAGTACGGCGATCCAAAGATTGAAGATGACGACGACTAGGATGCAACAACATACATCACAAGAAGAAAAAGGACAACCCTACCCAAAAAAGGTAGCCCGTTCGAAAGAAGAAACATTAAAGTGCCGAGGCTAAATTATTCAACCGCAACAAAGAAGGGAAAAAAGATTGTAAAACGTTAGCTCAAAAAATATTGTAAAACGCGTGGTCGAAAAAGATTGTAATATTCATGGACAAATTATTATGACATATTTGTATCATGGACAAATTATTATGACATATTTGAATCATATTTAATTTGTACTACTTTTATGACATATATTATCACTTTTGGGCATTTTTGGAATATTTAAAAGTATTTTAAAAACAAAACAAAACTTTTGTGGCATATATCACCACTTTTGGGCATTTTGTGGAACATTTAAAAGTATTTTTAAAATAAAAAAGGTGGGCACCAGGATTCGAACCTGGGTGCTCACAAGTTTAGAATAGAGAAGTGGGCAGATCCACTGGGATAGGGCAGTGTTAGTTGACAATAGGGGTGGCTGCGCCGTCTTATGTGACTAGTAGTACCGAGTTAGGCATAGCGCACCCTGGCCAAGTGCGTGACGGTTACCCGTAGCGCACTTGGCCAGGGTGCGCTACGCCTAACTGGGTACGACTAGTCAACCATGCCACGCCCGCGCGCCTCTCCTCCCCATCTTAGACACCGCCTCTCATCCCCAAGTCTGAGCCCCGCCGCCGCGCTCTCAATCCGCCCCCGCGCTCTCGATCCGTCGCTGCTCTAGGAGGAGGACGTGGAGGAGGAGGATCCCGAGCCCTGCCAGCTGCCGCCGCTCGAGGAGGAGGTCGTGGAGGAGGAGGCCCGTGCGCGTCCGAGGAGGAGGAGTCCGTGGAGGATCCCGCCGTCGTCCGCCAGCCGCTCTAGGAGGAGGACGTGGAGGAGGAGGAGCCCGAGCCCTGCCAGCCGCCGTTGCTCGAGGAGGAGGCCGTGGAGGAGGAGGCCCGTGCACGTCCGAGGAGGAGGAGTCCATGGAGGAGCCCGCCGTTGTCCGCCAGCCCTCGTCGTCCTCATCTCAGAGGTGAGCACCGCCCCTCCCCTCTCTCCTTCTCTCCCTCTCTCCTCGAGCAATGGTTAGGGTTAGGCTGCCTCTGCAATGGTTTAGGGTTAGGCTGCCTCGAGCAATGGTTAGGGTTAGGCTGCCTCTGCAATGGTTTAGGGTTAGGCTGCCTCGAGCAATGGTTAGGGTTAGGCTATTGTACTTTGGTTCTTGCAGAATGTTAGACAAAAATGTGCTAGTGGTTACAATTACCAAGAGAAAGCATCTGTAATTATTGACAGTTACTTGTATATCTAAAGCCGCATAAACAGATGGTTCAGATTTAGCCATTTTATTCTGTGAATAATGTTTCTGGACATCTGATACCCAAGTCTTAGCCATTTTATTCTGTGAATAATGTTCTTGGAGTACAAGATCTGACCAACGTTACTGTTTATCTGCAAGTATGCATGTTATATCTGTGATTTTGGTCTTAATAAAATTGGTCTCAAGATCTTATCAATGTTTTCATTTTTTCCAAGAAAAAATGTCACTGTCTTCCACTCCATGTTACTCTTCTTTAGATAGCTAGTCATTGTTAGTCATGGGCTTCATATGGAAGTAAATATGAGATGATATCTAGCTGCCAGTATCGCAATACTTGGTGCTTTATCTGGAATTCTCATTTTCTTGCTGTCACTTGGTCATTTGCTTGCTGTCACTTGCTGTAATGATCTTCTAGTATAGAAATCCTTGGTCCTTAGTCTGAAGTAGTAAAAATGACAACAAGGATTGTTGTATTCTCATTTGCTTGCTGTCACTTGGTCATTTGTTGTCATTTGTTCATAGAACTGAAATAGTACAAATGACAGCAATATGCTTGTTGTGTTGTGCTTGCTCTGCTTGCTGTTGTCCTTGTTGTGCTTACTCTTCTTCTTAGTCTGGAACATCCACATACTATATGTCCACCCTACTTGTGCTCCTACTACTTCTATGCTACTTGAGCTGCTACTACTTCTATTATCTGTGCTGCTACTACTATCTGTTCCTTATATCCATCCTAGTGTTGCTCTGGCTACTACTATCTGTGGTGCTACTTTGCTTCTACTACTATCTGTGTTGGGACAACAACACCTTGAAATTGTGCTTGTGCGTGTATGAAGCACTTTATTATGTCGTGTATGCAGGTTCTTGTAAGAAATGAGTCCCGATTTTTTCCGGAATGTTGATTAACTTCCATTTTGGAAGAAATCGGGCACTCCTAGTTTAAGAAAATTAGCAAAGGTCATGCCGGATTTTTCCGTGAATTTAACCAATTATTTGTTTTTTATTAGTGCAAAGATGTGTGACAACGACGAGACTGGATGTTCTAAGCGCATCAGCGCTGAAGGAGAACTCAGACCTCCGAATAAACAATTGACATTCTGGGAGGCGGCCCAGCGGCTAGAAGACGATGAAGAATACCATCCTTCAGAGAGCGAGGATGATGAGATGGAATACACGGAGGAAGAAGCCGAAGGAATGGCGGGTGATGAAACCAATGATGGCAGCGAGGGCACAGGGAGTGGTAGCAATCCTCCTAAGAAGAAGAAGAAGAAGAAGCCGAAGGACCGGCGCCCAAACACGGTCGGCACGGTCAGGGAGGAAATTACCGAAGTGAGCCCAACAGGGGTTCCTTTGGAGCCCGACCTTGTCGTCAAAGGGTACGGTGGGCAAGTGGCGGCGATCACCCGGACAACCATCTCGATCAACACCGAGAATCTCCGGCATAAAGATAATGGCCAGTTGCGCACACTCCTCTTCGAGAAGCTGCACGCAAGATACAAGTTCCCCACTAAGTATCAGAACACAAATTATCATGGGAACGAAGTAAACAAATACGCCCTCACAAAGATGAGCACCGCCCTGGCCAGCTGGAGAACCCGGATAAAAAAGAAGATCTATAAAGAAGGCAAAAGTCTCGAGGAGATCCAGAAGATTGACCCGCAGATCACTAAAGATCAGTTCCGGGAGTTCAAGGAGAGGTGTGAATCCGAAAGAGCCCTGGCCAATAGTAATCGGGGAAAGGTGCTGCAGGCGATGAATATAGGTCATCACCATCTCGGATCTGGTGGATACAGAACCGCGGAGGCCAAATGGAATAAGGAGGACGAAGAGTATAGATCCAAGGGGATAGAAAACCCCTTTGCGAAATTCGAACTCGGGCAGGTTCGAAACTTCATCAGGGCCCGTTACCATGTGGACCCAAAAACCAAACAACTCACCGCGGATCCTGCGGTGAAGGAATTCGAGGAAATTGTGGTAAGTATAATCTAATTACCGTGGATCAACTCGATTGCATTCTAATCGATGATCTAAACGATTCACTATTACTTCTTCTGCAGGAGGAGGAAATTGTTGCTAGTCATGGATCCCAGGGTTCCTCATCCCAGGGGTCGACGGAGGCCACCCAGTGGGATAACCCTTTTAACAGGGCGATGAACCGGGCCAAGAAAATAGAGCCGGTTACGAAGAAGCCATCGTCGGCTGGCCGTCTGGCCGACCTCGGGGGTAAGAATTGGGTGGATCATTATGGTCCACCGTCGAGGACGCATGTGGCGCCGTCGGGAAGGAGCGAGGACGAAAACCGCGAGGTTCAAGAACTTAAGGAACAAGTGGCGCGGATCCTGCATATCGTCCAAGACAACCTGGCAATCACCCTCACGTCCTTCCTGCCTACCTTGGTGGAGTCAATAGCGAACTGGGGTGCGGGTGGTCGAGTAGGGCCGTGCCCGATTCCAAGCATGGTCAGCAGCCACTCGAACAACGCGGCGCCGACGAATCAGGCGAACCACGTGTTCATGACTCCGCCCGCTAGCACCGCGGCGCCGCAAGTGTTGGTGACTCCCCCTGCCATCACCCCGGCGCCGGAGTAAATGTTGGTGGCCCCCCTGCCATCGTCGCGGCAGCACCGGAGCTGCAAGCACCCGGCAGTAGGGAGAATACACCGGCGGCCAGCACCGCGCCATCAAGAAGCCCTTCCGTCTCTTGCACGCCCATCGCCGTATGAGGTGCCTCGACATTAGCCGATCTCGACGCCATCACGGTAAACAAATTGCTTTACCGCCTTTCATGCCATCTATTACTCTTATGGCATCTCTGACGACGTCGTACATGTTTTCCGCAGACAGATGTTGCTTGCACTCTCTTATGCTACGTGAACAACGAGCTGAGGGATGTTACCAAGGGTACCATCGTTCAACCCTTGCAGCGCATGTTCCACTCAAGGACGATTCCAGATAGCGTGCACAGGGTTAAAATTAGTCGGGTGCTAAGGGGCTGCGATGTCCTGAAACCTCCCATTCAATGCCCATGGGCGAATGAAGAAGACTCGGCTGTCCTCAGAAGTTGCTTCGGCTTATTCTTGCAATGGCCAAAGAGCATGATCCATTTGGGGACAGCGGGGGCCATCACACCACAGACAACAGCACCGCCTGTCGTGCCAGCGACAAGCGGTGGCAAGGCCCCCTTACCGCCCTCGCCGTCACCTCCACGCAGTGGGTCGGATGATCATGTTGATGATATGCATATGGTGCAGGATCCGGCCGAGGAAGACGAAGACTGGAATGATCACTTCTTCAACACTCAGTTTAGCAACGAAGACCTAGCTGGTGGCCCCACAGAGAAAGCCACTATCACCAAGCGTCTGTTTGGTTCTCAGGAGACGCCTCCAGCTTGCGCCTTTATAGAGCTAGTTGATACAACCAACCGGCCCTTTATTCTAAGCCCTGACACACTACATAGGGCGGCCGGTGCACAGATTGCGGTGCCTGCCCGCTCTCCAAAAGGAAAAAAGGGCAGGAAAAGAAAATCTAGCAGCTCGAGCCAGCCGGTGGCGTCAACAACTACGAATCCGATCAGGTTTCGGGACGGGCCACCAAGACCCGAGGGTATTATGTGGAGGATTCATGTGGTGGGTGAGCCCATGCTACCTAAGAATCTGCGGAGGCTCGCCAATTCGGAACTGCAGAGTGTGCATGACGGCGTGCTGACGATAGAGAGACGCCTTCTATCGGAGAAAGATCCCTCGCACCCGGTATTCGTGGTTAAGGTGCCACCATGCTTGGGCTTCGTCGACAATGCCCCTGCGGATCTGTTCTTCCTGTGGTTCGACGACATCTTCAATATGTTCCACCTATACCCGTTGCACTATACCATGGTCCGCCTGTTTTCTCTCAGCCTGGCCATGCAGATCATTAGAGAGAACACACCGGGCATCGCTATAGTGGACCCCTACTACATGCGTGACGGCTGCTTGGGTTCCCCCGCTGAACGACGTATCGTAGCCTCGTACCTAAAAAGAATCCTCGTGGCGAACAAGACAAATGAATACATTCTCGTGCCTTACTTTCCCGAGTAAGTCGTTATTCACTCGCCACCGTCGATTGGCTTTATTATATTATCATCATTATTTTTCCAACACATTCCATTTGATTTTTTTGCGCAGAGATGAACATTGCACGCTCATCTCCTTATCGCCGAAGCATTCCCACGCCACGTATTTTGACTCGGGGATTCTAGAAAAGAAGAAAAACTACGACAAGATCAAGGAAGTTCTGGATGATGCTCTCACTGGCTATGCCTCGACGGAAGGCACCACCTTCGTGCGTACGAAGGTCAAGTTCGGCAGGCACGTCTTCGACCACGTAACGGAGTTCCCCTGCGTGAAGCAGCCGGAAAACAGTAATAAGGAAGCCTACTACGCACTCCATCACATGAGGGCGTTCCTACTTGACCAACAGAATTCTACGTTGCCAGATCATCTCAAACAGTGGGCCGAAGCAAAGGCCAAGATCACTGATTCGGATATTAGACAAGAGATGTATCGCATCCAGCAGCAGTTTGGGGCAATCATCTTTTGTGATGTCATGACTTCGGGGGGGGATCTTCTACGGAGGAAATATCCCGAATAACCGTGACATTGAAGATCGCCTAGAGATGCATGGTGACTATAGGAAGTTCATGACGAGACAAGGCGTCCTCCCGTTCCCTAAGCCGAGCCAGAAGGCTTGATGTTGGCCTAGTTGTAGTTACAAACTATAGATGACCTTTGTGTGTGTGTGGACAAGTGTACATGCTACTACTTATCTTATTAGGTTTATGAATCATCGCTTATTTATTTTGCTTATTATTATTATATATCAATCAATGCTTGGTTTTTTTGCTTACTCTTTGGTCCTTTGCACACTTTGGTCCTTTTTTCCTTACTCTTTTTTCGAGAATAATGCCGATGATTGAAATGTCCTGGCACACTATATATGTGAATGTGCTACGACGGGATTGTGAGCCTTGTGATATGCACAAGTCCAGGTCTTGTGCATCCTACTTGGCTCACGGTTCCATCGTAGCATATTCCTGTGTCCAACGACCTATGTATATATATGAGGGATTCTTTTTGAGTTATTTTTGTCTTTTTCGAGAATAATGCCGATGATTGAAATGTCGTGGCACACTATATATGTGAATGTGCTGCGATGGGATTGTTCGCCTTGTGCTATGCACAGGTCCAGGTGTTGTGCATCCTACTTGGCGAACAGTTCCATCGTAGCATATTCCTGTGTCCAACAACCTAGTTATATATGAGGCATGATTTTTGAGTTACTTTGGTCTTTTTCGAGAATAATGCCGATGATTGAAATGTCGTGGCACACTATATATGTGAATATGCTGCGATGGGATTGTCCGCCTTGTGCTATGCACATGTCCAGGTGTTGTGCATCCTACTTGGCGGACGGTTCCATCGTAGCATATTCCTGTGTCGAACAACCTAGTTATATATGAGGCATGCTTTTTGATTTTGGTCTTTTTGATTTAGGAGTACTTTCTATAAGTGTATCTTCATATGCGAATTTAATTATACATGTTTTTTCAATCACCGGTTAATTATTATTGTAAACTTGTAGAAGACGTGGTACGTCGTGTACAAGGGACGGGTTTCCGGAGTCTACGATGATTGGAAAGACTGCCGGAAACAAGTGCACCATTTCAGCGGCAATAGCTACAAAGGGTACAACACTATGGCGGAGGCGGAAGCTAGATACACGCGCTATCTAGCGGGAGTTAGGACGAGGAACCGGATGAATACCTACACCTTCGTCGCGGTGATCATGCTTATCGTTTTTGGTTGTTTATCCCGCGTTTGTTTCTAGCTAGTTTAGATGTCTAGGCGAGCTTCCGAGCTCTAACTTGTTCGAGATACATGTATTCGCATGTCACCAACTACTTTGTAACTTGATTGAAACAATGTAACTTATACTATGTATTCATGTATGAGACTTATCTATATGTATTTGTTTCAATCTTGTTTTGCAAATTGTGTATTTATATATATAATTGTATATCTTGTATCTGTGTGTGTATATCTGTCTGTAATATTGTATATAATCTGTATTGTATATCATGTGGCTCTGAAATTAAAAAAACAAAAAAACACCTGTGGAGCACATGACCTAGCTTTTGTGGCGCACTACATCTAAAGCGCACCTACGCAGCTTAGTGGCGCACTGCGACGTGCACCACAGAAGATCCAATGCGTAGCGCACCTGCCCACATAGCCGTGGCGCACTAGTAGGTGCGCTACGCCTATCTCGACACAACCGTGGCGCACTAGGCAGTGTGCCACGACTAGGAGATAGCCGCAGCGCGAGGGTAGTGGCGCACTGCTAGTGCGCCACGGATGGCCATTCCATGTGTGCCACAAACAAGCATTTTCCTAGTAGTGTGATACGCCCCCTATGCACCCCCACCGAGCCGCCAGGGTTAGATCTCGCGGGCGACAGGTCCGTCGTCGACAACGATCCACAGCCGTTGATCTCCACTCTAATCCAACGTCCCACACCGCCCCGTACCGCTTCGCGCGTTATGAGCCACTGACGGGTGGATCCACACTGTCAGCTGAGCCCCACACTACGGAGTGACACTGGGCCGGCCCATTAACGTCTCCCGCGCGACCCAACAGTTTAAATTTAGATTTTCCATTTAATTTCAAACACAGTTCTGTACATAGATTCAAAATTCAACCCAGCTCGATTCAATGAACCAAAATGCATGAAACCAATTTTGTTAGAAAGGTACTGAAATGCTTAATCCAAGCCTGTTGGATTCAAATCATTTGGATCTGTGGATCAACCTTGGTAAAAATAACAAGGAAGAAGCATTTTTGCATTCAAACATTTTTCAAAATTCAACCATAAGAGCTTTTGAGTTGATTCCAACTCTCAAAAATCACATTTGTTCATACCTTTAAAATATATAAAAACATATGGGTTTACTTACAGAAATAATAAACAAGTAATAAAATAATGTCACATAGGCATTTCTAGTCACTTTATTTATTTAAAATAAAAAGGTTAAACCTTATTAAATTGTGACACCACTTTAAATCACATTCCCATGTACTGAAATATACGGTGATGACATGTGTCAACATAATCCCATGTTTGAGTTGGATAATATTAAATCTTAAGTAGTTTTTCAATGAGTAGAAATTACTTTTCTCAAATTAAAATAAATAAGACAAATGTTTTAATCTTGTAATATTAAGTGGTGATGCTAGATCATCTGTAGTGCACCCTTGTGTGATGATTGAAAATATTTAAGTATTGTTTGGTGATTGTGTACCTCGTATTTATTTATAGACGCTAGTACCGACCAAGGATACGAGGAGGAAGGAGGATACTACGAGGAAGAAGTCGAGGAGAACTTCAACCACTGCTCTGCACAAGGCAAGCTATTAACTTAGAAAACTAACACTTGCAACTATGAAAGTTAGATAACCTATGCAATGCATTAAGCATGCTTGGTTCGACACATTTGATGACACCCAATCCTAGTTTTACTTACAAGATTTAGACTTTACTTCTTTATCAAAGCTTTCTCTTAGAGTTTACATAGTGAATTGTAAATACTAGAAATATATTGGAAGGTAGCATAAAGACCATAAAATTTGGCCTAAGTTAGATAATCTTGATGTCATCCTAAGGCATGAGATTGAACTTAGCAAATCTCCACTTGTTTATCACCCCTCATTAGTAGTTATCACCCCATGTAGATGCTAGTGCTAAGCATAAAACTTGATCAACTTTAGATGAGAATACTTGGTGAAAATGGTTATGAAAACCTTAGAATGATGATTCATTCTACTGAAATGTTTTGACATGTGTTTCTGAACACCAGATGATTCAGATGATGAAAACGTTGAGGCATGATCCTTAACCCTTTATAAAACTGATGGTTGTCTGGATGCGATACCATTACAATTTTACCGTACAACCACAATACCCGAAAATTGGGTAGGGCTTGACTGGAAATTTATATACCTTAGTATGGGTTCCCTCGCGGCCAAGGTCTGAGCTGAGGCTACCTTGTGAAGATTGTCTACCTATGCAGTACCCAAGATGACAGTTGGTCATGGTTGGGAGGCCAAACTCACAGGAGAGGTGCCTATACTAGGGCGTGTAATTGAAAGGTTAGGATTGATTATCCGCATACTATGTATGGTGAATTCAGGATTTGTTCCTGACGGATGTATCGAATGTTGTGGTGAAAGTGTACAATCTCTGCAGAGTGTCAAACTATTCGAATAGCCGCGTCCGCGGTTATGGACAGTTGGAGTGGCCATACTGTTCCCCGTCAGATGTTTTCAAAATGACTTATGAAATGAATTGAGACATTTACTTGACCACAACAGAGTTGTGATATGAAATTAAAATTCCCACTTAGGTGTTATAAAACTTTCAACTAGTTTTCTTTGCTTCTGAACTTAGTAGAGGTAAATCTGGCTTTTTGCAAAACAACCCTAGAGCTTAGTCTCCTATTACAAAAAACCCCTTAACTGTTAGTATTAGTTTGTGAGTACTTAAAGAGTACTCATGGATTTGTCCCTGGTTATTCCCGTGGCCAGACTATGAAGAAGAGTACCAGGATGATGGACCACAGGAAGGTTACGACAACTAGGATCATCTCCCATCGTCAGCATTGCCTATGACCCTGAAGATGGAGCTTCGCCTACGCTATCGTTACTATTACGTTATTCCGCTGCTTGAGTTGTATTAAGAACTGGATCATGAGATCCTTATTTGTGTAAGACCTTATGTATGGTTTGTAATGGATGATGTACTGTGATATCCAAATCTGTTATGTCTCACAAAAATGGTAATCCTGGGATTGCGATGTATGGCATAACCGGCATCTGGGATTAAAAATCTGGGTGTTGACACAATAGATGGTCAATTGCTCTCTCACTTAGTTGGTGAAGTATCGGAGGTGGGCTTTGATGAGACGGAGCTGGGTTCACTGTTTGAACTAAAGGCCTCCGATCGTAAATCAAAGAGCCAAATGTCTTGGAAAAGGACTCGTGTATCCAAAACTACTATTGTTTCTCAATGAATGGAATATTTTAAAACAACAAAGGTCTTCGCGACTTGGCTAAACATTTATTCTTTGCCGACTGTGTAAGAGAACATAACTTGGATTTTTTGTGTATTTCTAAAATTGGTAGACGTGATTTCTCACAAGCTCAGCTCAATCGTCTTTCTGGTGGAGTGGAATTTACGTGCGTGTCACGTCCACCTCGTGGTAGATCCGGGGGGATCTTGTTAGGCGTCAGAGATGAGACTATGGAAGTCTTGGCCTGTTCGGTTGGAGATTTTTTTATTAAACTCCATATCCGCAACAAGGCTGATGATTACACATGGTCTCTATTCGTTGTCTACGGGTCTGTCCATGATGTTTATAAGGCTGACTTTTTGCGTGAGTTGGTAAATCTGGATAAGGATAACCCATACCCTATTCTTATAGGTGGGGACTTTAACTTGCTAAGATTCCCTCATGAGAAAAGTCAGGGCAGGTTCGACGAATATTGGCCTTTCTTTCAATGTTGTCATTGACAGCTTGGACTTAAGAGAGGTCACAATGATCAGGAGACTGTTCACTTGGGCTAATATTCTCCTAGAGCCGACTTACGAAAAATTAGATAGAGTGCTTATGGATACACTATGGGAAGATAAATTCCCTTTGGTAACTGTTCGGGTTCTAGAGTGTATTGAGGCTTTGTCGTACCATGCTCCAATACTTTTATCTGTTGGAACACCATCACGTAGATACAAACATAGTTTCAAGTTTGAACTTGGATGGATTGAAAGAAATGGGTTCTTTTATTTGGTGAAAGATATATGGGAAAAATCGGTGGCTGGTCAAACGCCTATACAACTATGGAATAATAAAATGTGAACTCTTCGCAAATTCCTTCATGGTTGGGCCAGACATACTTCCGGTATCCTGAAAAAAGAAAAAATGCGTGTTTCATCTATTATTGATGATGGAGGCTTCCGCGGAAATGAGGCTTTTAACTGCATCTGAGATTGAGCTTAAGAAGCAATCGAATGCAGAAATTACCAGAATTCTTCGCAAGGAAGAACTCAAATGGTACCAACGTTCTAAAGCAAAATTCATTCTTGAAGGAGATGTGAATACAAGATACTTCCATGTTGTTGCCAATGGAAAGCAGAAGAAAAAACTTATTCACTCTTTAATTCAGGATGAAGGTATGATTGAGGGACATGAGCAACTAAAATCTTACATTACGAAGTACTACAAATCCTTGTTTGGGACACTGCCAGAAAATTCCATCTCACTAGATGAATCCCAAATAGATGATATTCCCCAGGTTTCTGTTGACGAAAACAACTTTCTAACCGCCTCTTATACGGAGGAAGAGGTCAAGAAAGCTGTTTTTCAAATGGAACACAATAAAGCACCAGGACCTGATGGCTTTCCAGCTGAAATTTATCAGAAATTCTGGGAAGTTATTAAGGATGATCTGATGCAATTGTTTCAAGATTTGCACGAAGGTCAGCTTGACATTTTTAGGCTGAACTTTGGCAACATTATTTTACTCCCTAAAGTTATTAACGCCGAGTGAATACAACAGTACCGCTCAATCTGCCTTCTTAATGTAAGTTTTAAAATCTTTACAAAGGTGGCTACGATTAGGCTAAACTCAGTAGCTGATAATGTTGTACGGCCTTCTCAAACAGCTTTTATGCAAGGAAGAAACATCTTAGATGATGTAGTAATCCTGCAATAGACTATCCATAAACTATACTCAAAAAAATTGAATGGTGTATTGTTCAATATTGACTTTGAGAAGGTATATGATAAAGTTAATTGATCTTTCCTTCAGCAAACACTCCGTATGAAAGGTTTCTCAGAGGAGTGGCGTGCTCTCATATAGTCTTTTGTTTCTGGTGGCAGCGTTGCTATAAATGTCAATGATGACATAGGCAAATACTTCCGGACAAACAAAGGACTTAGACAAGGGAATCCACTATCGCCTGTATTATTTAATATAGTGGCGGATATGTTGGCAATCCTTATTGAGAGGGCTAAGGCTGATGGACAAATTGAAGGATTAGTTCCACATCTGGTAGATGGTGGACTCTCAATCCTTCAATATGCGTACGATACAATATTATTTATGGAACATGATCTTGAGAAGGCTAAGAATCTGAAGTTCATACTATCAGCTTTTGAGCATCTATCAGGATTGAAAATTAACTTCCATAAAAGTGATTTGTATTGCTTTGGCGAGGCTAAAAACGAGGCGCATCTATATGCTGAGTTATTTGGATGTGGCCATGGGCATTTTCCTATTAACTATTTGGGAATACCGATACATTATCGATGTCTCATGATAGCTGAATGGAAACTTGTTGAGGAAAGACTTCAAAAACGTCTTAATAGTTGGAAAGGAAATCTTTTATCCCTGGGTGGAAGACTTGTACTCATTAATTTAGTACTTACTAATATGGTACTGTATATGATCTCATTCTTTCAAATATCAAAAGAGGTCTTGAAGAAAGTGGATTATTTCCGCTCAAGATTCTTTTGGCAAGGGGATGAGGAGAAAAAGAAATATCGACTGGCCAAATGGAATGTGGTTTGCCGACCAAAAGGAATATGGTGGACTTGGCATACATGATCTGCAAGTCAAAAACACTGCACTCCTAGGTAAATGTATGTTCAAACTTCTCTTAGAAGAAGGGGTCTGGCAAACCATTTTGTGGAGAAAGTACATTGGATCCAAAGCTCTGTCTCAAGTGGCCTGGAATCCAGGTGATTCACACTTTTGGGCTGGGCTAATGGCATCCAAAAAACATTTCTTCCATTTTGGTTTTTTTAATATTAAGGATGGATCACAGATTAGGTTCTGGAAAGATAAATGGCTCGGCCAAACGTCCCTTAGAGAACAATATCATGCTCTATATTCGATAGTAGACATAAAGGGGATACGCTTTCCATGGTAATGGAATCCAATCCTCCTAATGTCTCTTTCAGAAGAAGTCTAATAGGTCCTAGACTACTATCCTGAAACAATCTCTTATCGAGACGGTCCACGGTACAGTTGTCGGAGGATGTGGACGAATTCAAATGGAAATTATTACAGAATGGTAAATTTTCCGTTGATTATTTTTATAGAGCTTTGATCCAACCAAATATTCCAGTTGATGGTAATAGTAGAATTTGGAAAATGAAAATATCCCTGAAAACGAAAGTATTTGCTTGGTATCTTCGCAAAGGGGTAATTCTTACAAAAGATAATCCTGTTAAGAGGAATTGGCATGGAAGCAAACAATGTGTCTTTTGTCATCATAATGAGACAATTAAACACTTATTCTTCCTGTGTAAATTTGCTCGTGATATATGGTCAATCATCCAAGTGGCCTCTGGTTTATCTCCCCCTTCCTCGGTTGCTAATGTTTTTGGCAATTGGTTGAATGAGATTGATGATAAATATGAGACTGTGTTTAGGGTGGGGGCGCTTGCCATTACATGGTCGTTGTGGCTAGTAAGAATGACAAGATTTTTAATAGCATGGTGTTTTCTCCTTTGCAGGTTATCTTTCGAGCCACGGCTATCCTTCGATCATGAACAACTCTTCAATGTATGGAGTTTCGCAAAGGGGCGTATACAATTGGAGGCCGCGGCGAAAGATTTTTTTTTCTGACATGGATGGCAACGTGATCTACGAATAGATATAATAGATATATTATAGTCACAGTCCATTATGTTATCTGCATGTTTTGTACTTTTTATACTTTTCTTACTGATTGTAAGTTGTGAAAGTCTTCGGCTATGTACATCGTAGTTATGCAGAGGCCGGGGTAAACATTGATTTGAGTAATAAAACGCCCATTTACAAAAAAAAAAAACTTGGTAGAGCACCGGTATTAAAAAGCACGTGATTGTCCTACAGGCGGACGGCCAACATCTCTTTTTGGACACATCACAAACCTCGCCCACACTTCTCCCGCCTCCGAATCACAAACACCACAATCTGTGGGATCATGCCCTGCCTTTCTTCTTAAACGAAGAAGCCTGCTTGTTCCGCATTGTGGTCTTCCGGGGCTGCTCCTTGCCGTCTAGCATGTCAACGACATCCCACATGGTAGGTCTGTCTGCGCGCTCCTTTGCCGAGCACTGCAGTCCGATGTCCATACATCTCTTTATCTCCTTCAGCTCAGAATCGTCACGCGACGAAGAACCTAATAAGCCCTCCACGTCCTCTTCTCCTTCAAGTGCGCGCCCAATCTGAGAGAAGTGGCATCATATATATTCGACAAGTTTTAGTCAATATACAGTATATATCTGCTAGTCGGCAAACACGCATGCCAGCCTCAACAAAATGTTTGAAATCTTACCCAATCCGTCGAGTCTTGCAGAAGTCCCGACTTGTTAATGGTATGGAGGAGGAGAATGCCGAAGCTGAACACATCATGCTTAAACGAATAAATACCATCCGCCATGTACTCCGGAGGTAAATAGCCACTGAAATAGAAGAAAAAAAACACAAATCTCAGGAAAATTGAAATGAAGAAGGAAACAACAAGAAAAAAAATGCTAGCGCAGCCCTTACAGTGTGCCCGCAAACTCCTTCGTCACTCTTTCGCCGGTGACCTCTTCGTCATTTTGATTCAGTATTTTAGACCTCTCGAAGTCACAGATCTTAGGGTTCATTTTGGAGTCCAAGAGGATGTTGGCTGGTTTCAGATCCAAATGGACAGCGCCTTTGGTGTGAATGTAAGCTACACCCTCAGCGATCCCTCGAATGATTTGAAATACGGTGGACCAATCCAACTGCTGCGACGACCCTGCACCAACCAACAAGGTTAAAGAAATTTAGTCCGGAGGGTAACCATAATGCATATTGTGCTCCCAAGTCCCTCAGAACATTTATTAGTATCTAATAACCTCCTGCATATGCGCGAGAAAGTTTGGTTCAACACCTTGAGGGAGGGCAACCTACAACATCTGACACCCAATTCAGACTACACTATTAAGGAATGGTGGATAACAGCTGCTGCTTCCATGCCTCTTACTGACAAGAAGAACTTCAACACTATGATGACACTTGGCCTCTGGCGTATTTGGCTTGAACGAAACAGCATGATTTTTGACAATGATGCTCATCTTCTACAGGCGGTTGTGCAAAAAATCGGAGAAGAGTCTTTTATGCTCAAGCAAGCTCGAAGGGGCGGGACAGAGAGAGGAATCATGTAGACTTTTTCCTAGGCTTTGGCAGGCGGTTTCATGACTATTTTCATGATTTTTGCTCTTCTACTTTAAATACCTCTATCAAATCTCAATGAAAATGAAACGCAAGTCCTTTGTGTGTTCTGAAAAAAATGCACTAACATACTTATATTTCAACAGAAATTCACTTACCATCGACGACCTCGGACAAGGTTCCATTGGACATGTACTCTTCCACCACCAGCATATGACGCCTTTCAGCAGCTACACATTTTCCTTCTACTGGAACCATTTGAATCTTTACTTCATGGCAATATCCCAGAAATCTGACTATATTCTCGTGCTCACGGAGCACTGAGAAAACTTCAGCATAACGCGCTACGTTTTCATCTTGCGAATCATCCACACAGAAACTCTTGATGGCAACCTCTGATCCATTAAGTACACCCTGAGAAGCCGGCACACATAGTGTGCTGTATGAATACGTACAGTATGTGCCAAGGAAAAAGATAATCATGGCAAACAAGGTTCATGGATCGAGAGTACCTTGTAGACGATAGCAGAACCACCTTTTCCAATCACGCGTTGATTTGAAAAATTATTTGTAACCACCTTCAGTTCAGATGAACTGAAATTTCTGAAGCCTGCGGTTAAACAACAAAGGAGTGCATACATAAAAGAGAATGGTATTCATCTCCCTACAAGATAGATAAAAAAGTTACGATCGTACGTGATATGGTATCCTCCAAGCTTCCTGCTGGATAACTTCCTTTCTCACCATGAACTTCAGATCTGCCATGGTAATGACTAATGAGAATGCTTTTAACTGAGAATAAAAGAAACAAATGCAACGGCATTTTGGTCCTTTCATATATTATCATGTAATGTAATGGTATATGGCTGATTAAGCAAACTGAATGATAGTATTTATCCAAAAAAAAATGCAATGGTACTTCTGATCGGTTGTGAGGAGTTGTTTGTTTTAAGACTGAAGGCTCATAGAGCCCGACTGTGAGTTGTCAGCGACATACATTCCTTAAGATCAGAATACATTACTATATCCAAATAAAAGAGTTCAATTTTGTGGCTTCTGCATCTTGAATGCACACAATCCAAATCGGTACAAATTACAATGATAATACCTGGAGACAAAACTCTCCTGGCAAAATACCCAATAAACCCAAACAAGAATCTTACCTAGTACCACTGGCTGCTGGGTAACTGGAATGTCCATCCTCCTCATTTCCTGCAGCATCCTGGAATAAACAAGTGATTCCCTTACGATGTCAAAACTGAAGCTTTTATCATGTACTCCCTCTTCCCATAATATAAGATGTCATTGCAACCAATATACTTATGAAACGAAGGGAGTACTACAGTACTAGATAATTTCAGCAATACCAACACTAGTATCTGTGTCCTGCCACACCAAACGTCTGCCAACCACCTGGATTTCTTGCTCCCCTTCCATTGATTGCACTTTCAAAAGTTTCTATAACCAAAAATAAAACAATCAGATGTGGTAAACTAATGGTGAATAAAAGACATGTGTAAGCTACAAACTTAATTTAACTAACTCCTGTTTTCCGATTATATGGACGGATTGTTGTTTTAGTAATGTGATAGACAGATAGATGGATGGATACGACAGTTAGATAACATTGTTACTACCATGTATGAGTGATACCTTTGTTGGCTTGGCCGCTGTATCTCCAATATATCCTTTGGTGACCATGACAGTTAGCTCCACGCCGTTGCATAGGCTCACGGTCTGCATATGCTCCTGGATATCAGCCTTCACCTCCCGCAGCTGTTTGGATACGTTCCCGGCCCTGAGGAAAAGCCAGACGTTGTTCTTGGTCTGGCAGGCCTTGACGATCTTGAGGGCCCGAAGGAACGTCTCCTCGAACTCGTTGAGGGCGTCGACCATGGTTTGCTCGCTGGAGACGGCCGTACTGTCGAGACGTTCCACGATAGCTCGAAGCCTATCCACGCGCGTCGCCATCTTCTTGCACTCCTCCTTGTTCTGCTGGACCTTCTCCACCAGCTCCTTGATCTGGATCGCGATTTTGACAACCTTCGCCACGCTGTCCACCAGATCCATGGCCGGCGAGGACTATAATCTGGAGAATCCGGAGATCTGTGGAATGGGATGGTTAAGGATATGGTGAAATGGAGTGAGAAAAACGAATTCAGATTACTTGGATTTTCTCGAAAAATCCCAAATCAAGCAGGCAATCATGGAAAGCACATCACAACCTGCTTCTAGCTTCTTGTTGGCATCTCCTCCTTGTCGTCGCTCAGACCGACCGACAGATTCCTTATTGGCAGCAACCTAGGCTTGCCTCTATCAGCTAATCTAATAGTACTACATAAAGTAACTAATGAGCACTAGCTTATTTGTGGAAGCAATAGCTAACTACTAACCCAACGCGGTTACCGAAGAAGAGAGGGAGGAGCTGTGAGCTTTCGCTTTATATGTTAGTGCTGAAGTCTTCTCAACAAAAACATAACCAATTGCAAGTGTGGGACAGGATGAATCAGGGCAGGTGGCTCTCCGTGTTAGTAGAAACGGTGTTAACCTTTTCGTTTGTTTAGCTTATGAGTTACCAGGAAAGCGAGCGCATCTTGTGTCTCGGTACGGGTGTGGTGGGGGGATCATGATTCTTTTTGTTTTGTTTGCCATCGGAGCCAATCAAGATGAACGCGTTTACCCACACTTCAGGCAAGAACGCGGTTCCTATTTTTGATCTGAAGACTCGAAGAACAATGCCTTTTTTTATATATTAATATCACAAAGCTACCTGCTACATTCAGTCTCTGCGACATACTATTGGTCTAGCGGCATTATCGATACACATATCCTAGAAAAAAGAATAAGAACTACAAAAAAGAAAAATACCGCTGCATAGATTTATTCCTTATAATAGTAGTACTAAGAGCATCTCCACTCGCCTACCTAGGACGCCGATCCGGACACCAAAAATTGGCCCAGTCGTCCCAGGAACTTGTTTTCGTCCGAATTTGGATGAACTTTGGCCCGGACAACCTAGGCCGTACCCAGGATCCCGGGTACGCCCTGGAAACGCCGGACGCAGCGAAAACGGGCGTGGGCCAGCTCTGCCGGCGAGAGAAGGCTGAACTCCCGCCACTTCGCCGAGCTCCTGAATTTTTCTTTCTCCCCTCCCGCCTTTCTTTCCCATTCCCCTCCCTCCACTCCGCCGAGCTCCCGCCCACCATGCCGCCCAAGAGCTTCGTCCAACCCAGATCGATCCTCGGCGAGGGTCCGGCGGAGAAGAAGGCGAGGAAGCCGAGAGCGCCGCCAAAGAAGTCGGAGGGCATGTCGAACGCCGTGTGGGCGTCCAAGGAGCAGGCCAGGAAGATGGCGTCGGAGGCCCGGAAGGGCGTAAAGGAGAGGGCGAAGCTCCGGCAAAAACAAGAGAAGGCGGCGACGGAAGAGCAGACGATCGTGAGGGCGAAACAGGCGGCGGCGATGAGGTCGACGTTGATGGCGGCATAGTACCCACCCCACTGGGGAAGCCAGGCAAGCGTCGGCTCGCCCGCCGGATCCAGGAGAGCCAGGCGGCTGCTCGGCAGAGATACCCCTCATCCCCCGAGTTCGACGGTGGGTTCAACCCCAACGTGGTCTTTCCCTGCCCGGCGCCGCATCCTCCTTCGGCCTTCAACGTGGACATCAACCTCCCCTACTCCACCTCTCCGACGTACACAGGCCCCGCACTACGCCACAGACCACTGCCTTTAGGCGGAAGCTCGGCGCAAGGAACCTACGGCGAGGCCAACGCGCGCAACATGTTCGACGGAATGCCGGTCACCCTGCCAGTCGGCATGTCGATCGAGACGTACATGGAGGACATGATCGCAACAGGCTCGGCCTCCAGCCACCCCTCCTTCTTCATGGAAGAACAGACCCAGGCCAACGCCGAGCACGGCATCGAGTCTCAGGATCTTGCCGACATCGACGCCGAGGAGACGCAGGCAGAGGACGCCGAGGGTGAAGCCGTGCTGCTGGCGAAAGGTAAGAAGGGGAAGAAGAAGCCGGGCACTTTGGAAGACGCTCGGATCAAGTGGAACGTGGCCGAGGACACCTGTCTCGCCGAAGCTTGGAAAATGGTGAGCATGGATCCGATTACCGGTGCCAACCAGAATTCAGACAACTATTGGCGGCGCGTGAAGGTAGCGTTCGACGAGCGTAGCGTTTGCGACCCAAAGTATCGCAAAAATCACATGGAGCAAGGGGAGAAGGCTATTACCAACCATTGGGCGATCATTCAGACAGCGTGCAGCAAGTGGCACAGTTGCGTGAAAGAGATGAAACGCACACAAGCCAGCGGGGAAAACATGGACAACAAGGTACTCACGAATACTAGCTTTGTCGTGCACTCGCTTCCATTTTGACACACTTGACACACTTCCATTTTGCAGCTTCGTCGTGCACTTGCTTTGTTTCGAGAGGACATGAAGATGGAGTTTAAGTTCCATCATGTCTTCGAGGAGATCAAGAACTACGAAAAGTGGCGGGACACTCGCCTGAGCCTCTCCAAGACTAAGGACGGCGTCTACAACCCGGAGGCCCCTCCCGCTGTTGTCGGCGAAGGAAGACCAGAGATCGGCCAGAAGAAGGCGAAGATGCTCAAAGCCGCCGGACCTCCCGCCGAGCGTCTCCAGGCTTCGATCGAGAAATGCATCGCCGACACGAGGGGGCAGGCCGAGAAGAGGGCTGAGAAGACCGACGAGCGTTGGAAGCAGTTGATCGAGACCCAAGGGGAAAAGGTGGCCCTCATCAAGGCCAACCTCGCCGAGAAGAAGGCCAACTACGCCGCCAAGAAACGCAACATGGATCTCAAGTTCCTGATGGGCGGCGAGGACACGTAGAAGATGAGCTCGCCGGTCAAGGCCTGGTACATGGCGCAATGTCAGGCCATCCTCCAGGGCGAGATCACGCCTTCCCCTTCCTCTGCGCCGAACGCCCCTGCGCCGAGCTCTGCTTCCACTTCCTCCAACCCGTCAGCGTCCGCCGGTGAGACGGACGACCACGCCGCGTCGGCCACGCCGCAGGAGCCCATCCCCATCGACGACCGAGAGATAGTCGAGTCATTTTCTCTGTTTTGTAATAATTTGTCGCCGAATTTGTGGGCGTTAATTCTGTCGAACACCTTGTGGCCGAGCACTCGCCGGCGGGAACAATAAAAATTTAAATATGTCATCATTTTCTATTCGCCTGGGTTCTCGGCCTGGGTACGCGAGTGGGAAACTGGGCATACCCAGGCCGAAATCAAGTTCCGTCCGGCCAAAAAAAGGTCCGGGTTTCGGCCTGGGTTCGCCCAACGAGTGGAGCACCAAAAAGTCTATCTTCTCCAAAAATAACGACTCCAATTAGGAAACGTTGCACAGGATGACGCCCGATCATAGATCTTAGGTTTTTACCCTGGAGAAAGTCCTCGTTCCAAAAACAGTGTCTTCAATAGAACATTGCCAGACGCGACCATTTAAAGTCAGACCTTAGATTTTCACACTAAAAGGTGAGACTTTGGCCTTCTCTTGTGTTGTCGCTTCCACTTACGATGTCGATCCAAGTCAGAAATCTCCAAGCCAATTCGTCATCGCAACAAAGAGTCGAATCACCATTGCTAGTCCTCGGATCTCGGCTTCCATGACCTTCTCCGCCAGTTGACTTCACCATGGAAGAAGAACACATGCCCATGATGGTAACAACCAACAAAGCTTCGCAAACTCCCTCTGAAACCAAATGTTTAGATAAAAAACACAGGTGCGCACGACTAAATTCCATCTGATCTAGTAATCTCTAGGCAATAGGCGTCCATGGGAGTTCATCGGTGGAACCTTCGCCACACTGTCCACCAGATCCATGGCCGGCGAAGACTAGAATCTTGAGATCTGTGGAATGGGATGATTAAGAAGATGGTGAAATAGAGTAAGAAAAACAAAATCAGATTACTTGGATTTCTCGAAAAATCGAAATCAAGCATAGCACATCAAACTTCTTCTAGCTTCTTGTTGGCATCTCATCCTTGTCTTCATTTAGAGTCGGCCCCCCTCTCTCTCCCGCTTCCCTTTCAGAGCGACCAGCATATTCCTTATTGGCAGCAATCTAAGCTTCCTTCTATCAGCTAATCTAATAAAAAGTGCCTCCAACATGATCTATCCCTTGCCATGATACATCGTTAGAATGTTCTCTCTATAGTGTAATAAGTCTATTTCAGTTATTGATAAACTTGTTTATTGTGGTAGCTTGTTGTCATCACGGAAGCCTCCAATTCATTTATGGATGTGTGTCCCACTAGTGTTGTAAAGGCATCAGTTCCTGCCTCAAAGAGTACCAAATAGTGGAAAGATGGATCTGACCTCTTGTGGCGAGATCCATCGGAGAACAGGGTGAGGCCTATTGTGGCATGGTGGTCTTAGTACCGCCCACCCCTCCAACATAGACGTATTTCCCTTAACAAGAAAGGAACTGCCGTAAAACAAATCCTGTATCTCCGCGTGCTCCACTATGGTTTCCTTGTTCCTCTCAACGCCTTTACTCGCTTAGTAGATAGGTTGGCATATAGGGAAATTCATCTTAGTTGCATATCTAGATAATTTACCTTTGTGTCATGCCTAAATTTGTAAAATAAATAAATCTGGAGTAGGGCCTATTCACCCTCCTCTAGGTGCCCATACAATCCATTTCAATTGGCATCAGAGCCTCGGCTCTTTATTCAGACTTTACCGCACTAAGAGAGTATGGGTACTAAAGTTAATGGTAGACAGTTTGTGGACAAGGTAACTGATGCAGCGCTGAGTTGATGTAGGAGCGCTTTGTTGGGAAACCCCAAGAGCAAGGTGTGAAGCAGCATAGCAGCAAGTTTTTCCTAAGTAAGAAACCGAGGTTATCGAACCAGTAGGAGGAAGGAAACGTCGCACATGTGTTTCAAGCAACGTGGAGACCTGCACAACACAAACTCAAGACTTTGCCCCAACGAATTGGTGAGGTTGTCAAGCTCATCGGTTTGCTGTAACAAAGGATTAAACGTATGGTGTGGAAGGTAATGGTTTGAAGCAAGTAAACAAGTAACAGCGAAAGATGTATCAATGGTAAAGATTGGACCGGGGTCCATAGTTCACTAGAGGTGCTCTCCTTAGATAAACAACATGGCATGAAGGGTAAAAAAATTACAGCAGTGCAATTAACATGAACTGAGCAAGGCATAACAATGCAATAATAGACAAAAAGATCCTATGAGATTCGATTGGGAAATACAACAATATACATAGACCGCCATCCAACTGCATCTATGACTAGAAGTCCACCTTCAGGTTATCATCCGAACCCCCTCCAGTATTAAGTTGCAAGCAACAGACAAATGCTTAAAGCAAAGTGTGTAAGGTAAACAATCCACTTGTTTCATGAATAAGAGACCGTTGTTTTCTCCCTGGTGGCAACAACACATCTACAACCGAAGAGATTTTTGTCACTTCCCTTGGAAACTAGAGGCATGAACCCACTATTGAGCATAAATACCCCCTCTTGGAGTCACTAGCAACTATTCGGCCAAGATAGCTACTAACAATGGATAGCATGCAAGATCACAAATAACACATACATGATAGAATCATAAAGACAAAACCATTAATCAATCTAACATAGTAATCTCAATATCCATCGGATCCCCGCAAACACAACATGCATGATTACAAATAGATTAGATCTTGATCATGAACGGAGCTCACAAGATCTATACATGAAAGCACAAGGAGGAGATACAACCATCTAGCTACTACGAGGACCCATAGTCCAAGGTGGAACTACTCACGCTTCATACCGGAGAGAAGGCCTCCGGGATGATCTCCCCTCCGGCAGGGTGCCGGGAAGAACTTCAGATCCCCCGATCTAGGGACGACGGTGGCGGCGGCTATAGAAGGTTTCATGGAGTTTTGATCGGGTACTTAGGGTTTCTGCATCGGGGGCTTCTTATAGGCGAAGAGGCGAGGCCGGGAGGCGACCAGGGGGGCCACACCCTGCCCAGACGCGGGCCCACCCCTGGCCGCGCCTAGGGGGTTTGGCTGCCCTGGTTTGCTTCTCCGTCTCGTCTTCTAGATTCGTGTCCCCCACGGTAAAATATTGACTTTGGCTTTTGTCCCGTCCAATTCCGAGAATATTAATTTTCTGTCTTTCTAGAACCAAAAACAGAAGAAAACAGGGAACTGGCACTGTGACAACTTGTTAATAGGTTAGTTCCAGAAAAGATATAAAAATGCCTCAAAGTGCAGACAAAGCAAGGCAAAGTAGATACTAAACAAACATGGAGCATCAAAAATTATAGATACGTTTCCGACGTATCAAGCATCCCCAAGCTTAACTCCTGCTCGTCCTCGAGTAGGTAAGTGATAAAAAGAATAATTTTTGAGGTGACATGCACCATCAAAATCAAGATCAAACCATTTTCAAGCATTGAAAGATGAGATCAAAAAACTCCAAACATGTGCATGAAAGATGAAGTTCTAACAATAGGACATAGTAACTATGCATGCAATACGAAAGGCTATAAACAAAGATCATGAATAACATGCATCGAAAAACGTTTGTTTGTTTCACATACAGAAAACATAGCATAGTGGCAATCAGCTTGTCCCTCATAGAGTAGCAAATAGATGCATAAGACACCTTCAAAGTTCACAAGGGTGACTAGAAATAAGTATCACAAGAACAAGTAATATCACAATATGCATCAATCAATAAGCTTTGGGACACTGCACACAAAATGACAACTATGCTCTCTTAATGGTGCCTAAAGGTAGAAAGTGGAGACTCAAATAATGGTGGAAGAAAGGCCTTTCATAAAGGAAGCAGGGATTTCAAGTTTCAAAAAGAGCTTCCAAAAATTATGGTACTTGTTAGCTTTTAGCCCTCATTGCCCCTATCATAAGCATCTTCAAGTGGTTAAAGTTAAAGTGAACAAAGATGGAGCATATGCTTGACAAAGTATAAGTTGACAATCTCAAGTCCTTGAATACGAGGGCCACACCTCATGCTACTCAACTTCAGTCACCTGTAAGTTCTTATCATTGTAAGTATACGCATATCATAGAGAACCGTCAACGGGATATCCCTTGCACATTGTACAGGAGCTATCCCATAACCAAAATGACAATGCAAGTAGACAATGAGCATCTCAGCGATCTTTTTATTTACTATGTGCATATCTTTTTATTGAGGATGCTTCATAGACAACTCACTATGATGATGCTGCAAGTTTCCACCATGATTAGACATGGCTTAGGCTAGCGACCCATGCGTTTCTCTAACACAAAATACATAATCCATGGACTTACAAATTCCCTCTTTATTTCACACCGGTGACATCCATAGACAAAAGAGCATGATATCAACTGAGTACAAAGTACAAGTGCAATGTTGAAAACATTCCCCACGACACCACGGTTCTACTAATTCCAACGTATAATTGCAAGCATATACAACATAGATGACACAATGATTCAAGTTTATTAGGGGCAAAGAATATAAAGTGTGCCATCAAGTTTGTGAGGGATTTAATCACTAAGTTTTCACATAACAAAAATACTTTTTAATTGGAAGATAGCTGAAAACAAGAATATACTTGGAATGGCGTAACACACCATGCATAGGAGTTTATAGTGGACACTTTGGAATAACTTGATTTCTTGGGAGTTGGAATCATGAATAGAGCTTACTCATACAAGTGGAGGCTAGCAAAAGACTGGGAGCAACCAACTAAGAGAGCAATAATGGCCATAATCATGTAGAGCAACAAAGCATTAGTAATCAAAGCATAGGGTGGTACTACAAGTCAAGGACTAAATGATCATAGAGGCTATGGTGACTTTTCATAGTAATAACATGGTGTGAGCATGTGCCAAGTCAACCCAAATAAAGCATCAAATGAGAATACCACAATACTATGCTTTTGCATGCTAAAACAACACATAATTTCTTCAAGGCACACTAAGCAATTCCAATTGTTTGGAACAAGACATACTATAGCAATAATCACTAAGCATAAGGTCAAAACAACACGTAGCATGTCATGTTAAAGTCTAAGTCACTGTCAATGCAAGCTCCTCTTGCACTTACAAGCAAGAACTTACTACTCCTTTCCAACACCAAGCAACTTATTTGCAAAACAACACAGCGAGAACGGGGATACAAACTACTTTATTCAAGCAAACTAAACAACCTAAGCAAAGAAAATTAAAACTAAGACGCTCCAAGAACAACACAATAGTGCATGAAACAATAAAAACGAAGTGTCTAGACAGACATGAGCTTTTATTGATGAAGAAGGGGATGCCTTGGGCATCCCCAAGCTTTGACGCTTGTACCTCTTGGATATTTCTTGGGGTGACACCGAGGTGGCATCCCCAAGCTTGAGCTTTTGTCCATTCTTCATATCATTACATCATTCTCTCTCTACACCTAATTTTTTTCCTTCATACAAAACTTAACACAATCTTCATTAGCAACATTAGTGTATTCAAAAGATATTAGACCTTAGGCAAAGCTTTGGAACAACAAAACTTTTTACTAAAAACACAAGCTACTGTAGCAACTCATTCAAAAAGCTCAATTCCGCAAAACAGAACTTAAAAAGGAATCAATAAGAAGCAAATGCAAATAATGGCAGAAATCTGTCAAAACAGACCAGCAGGTAGAAACCGATTTTTTTTGAACATCTTATGTTGCTCAAATTAAATAGTGTTGAGCTAACAAAAGTTAGCTAACATACTGGGGGATTTATTTGTAAATTTTTAGCTCAATCCGAGTTACATAGACTCCTCACGAATTTTTATGGTGGAGGACGGAAATCTGTTTCGGGACAGCAACTCTCCAAATCTTACTTCCCTCTCATTAGAGGTCATTCTTGGCACAAAAATCAAACAAAAAGGATAAGGAGAGGTCATTACTAAAGTAATAACTTCCAAGACTCAAGGAAACTCTTGGGTTATCTCCCAACAAGTACTTTTCTTTAGCGCCTTTAAGTTCGGTACAAGAAGCAAGAAAAATCAAGTATTTTCAAATGAGGCATTAAGATCAATACTTGCAAAATCTTCAACTATGAGAGGTATCTCATCCAAATGAGTTTTGGAGGATCCCTTCTCATTTATCTTTGGTTTACTACTTTCATCAAAAAGATTTTCAGGAGCAATCCAATCAAAATTCTTTTCAAAGGCCTCATGCATCCCAACAAGCTTAAAGGGTATGGGTATCTTAAATTCCTCTATAGGCTTAGTTTTATCAGAAGTGCCCACAACGTCTACATTTGAGCCTAGCATATTGAAACGCTCAAAGACCTTTTTGGCTTCCTTAGCAACATCATGGAACTCTTTGAGTAGAGTTTCAAGAATAAATTCTCTCTTTTAAGCATTCTTTTCTTCTTTTAGTTTTAGGAACAAGATCTGCATAAAGGGTTAAGGCTAACAAACCTAGCCTCCAACATATAAACTAAAGATGCTTCATCAACCTCATAATTTGGAGCAAGCTTTGCTATAGATTTATCCTCAATATCCTCATGCTTGCTCAAATGATTAAAGAATTCTTCAATATTATCTTTCCCAGTTATGGAGCCACTACCTATTGAAAGGTTTTTCAGGGTGAACTTGGGGAGCAACATGTCAAGCTAGAACAAGGTGGCAACTAGAGCATGAACTAATTTTTGTGTTTTTTAATAAAGCAAACAAACCAAACTAGACTATTTTTTTTGGAGTTTTTGAAAAGAGGCAAACAAAACCAAGCAAAAGAAACTAAGCAAACTAAAAACAAAGTAAAGATAAAGGAAGTGGAGGACTCCCCTTGTGAAGACGTCCTTAGCATCCCCGACAACGACGCTAGAAAAAGCTTGATGCAGTGCTGAGTTGATGTAGGAGCGCTTCGTTGGGAAACCCCAAGATCAAGGTGTGATGCATCACAACAACATTTTTTCCCTTAGTAAGAAACCGACGTTATCGAACCAGTACGAGGAAGGAAACGTCACACATGTGTTGCAAGCAATGCAGAGACCTGCATAACACAAAATCAAGACTTTGCCCAACGAATCGGTGAGGTTGTCAGGCTCACCGGTTTGCTGTAACAAAGGATTAAACGTATGGTGTGAAAGGTAATGGTTTGAAGCAAGTAAACAAGTAACAACGGAAGATGTATCAATGGTAAAGATTGGACCGGGGTCCATAGTTCACTAGAGGTGCTCTCCTTAGATAAACAACATGGCATGAAGGGTAAAAAAATTACAGCAGGGCAATTGACAGGAACTGAGCAAGGCATAACAATGCAACACCAGACAAAAAGATCCTATGATATTCGATTGGGCAATACAACAATATACATAGACCGCCATCCAACTGCATCTATGACTAGAAGTCCACCTTCAGGTTATCATCCGACCCCCCCCCCCTAGTATTAAGTTGCAAGCAACAGACAACTACTTTAAGCAAAGTGTGTAAGGTAGACAATCCACTTGTTCCATGAACAAGAGACCGTTGTTTTCTCCCTAGTGGCAACAACACATCTACAACCGAAGAGATTTTTGTCACTTCCTTGGAAACTAGAGGCATGAACCCACTATCGAGCATAAATACCCCCTCTTGGAGTCACTAGCAACTATTCGGCCAAGATAGCTACTAACAATGGAGAACATGCAAGATCACAAACAACACATACATGATAGAATCATAAAGACAAAACCATTAATCAATCTGACATAGTAATGTCAATATCCATCGGATCTTCACAAACACAACATGCATGATTACAAATAGATTAGATCTTGATCATGAACGGAGCTCACAAGATCTATACATGAAAGCACAAGGAGGAGATACAACCATCTAGCTACTACATGGACCCATAGTCCAAGGTGGAACTACTCATGCTTCATACCGGAGAGATCTCCCCTCCGGCAAGGTGCCGGGAAGAACTTCAGATCCCCCTGATCTAGGAATGATGGTGGTGGCGGCTACAGAAGGTTTCGTGGAGTTTTGATCGGGTACTTAGGGTTTCTGCATCGGGGGCTTCTTATAGGCAAAGAGGCGAGCCCGGGAGGCGACCAGGGGGCCCACACCCTGCCTAGGCACGGGCCCACCCCTGGCCGCGCCTAGGGGGGTTTGGCCGCCCTGGTTTGCCTCTCCGTCTCGTCTTCTGGATTCGTGTCCCCCATGGTAAAATATTGACTTTGTTGTCCCGTCCAATTCCGAGAATATTTATTTTCTGCCTTTCTAAAACCAAAAACAGAAGAAAACAGACAACTGGCACTGTGGCAACTTGTTAATAGGTTAGTTCCAAAAAAGATATAAAAACACCTCAAAGTGTAGACAAAGCAAGGCAAAATAGATACTAAACAAGCATGGAGCATCAAAAATTATAGATACGTTTCCGACGTATCAGTAACCATAGATGATCTCAAAACGTTGGAAACAACCTTGATTAAAACCATGGAGACCCAAATGCAAGAGATGCGTGAAATGATATCACGTCTCTTGACATCCACAACCCCTCCTCCATTTTCCTTAGTGGCTGCAACTGCTATTTCGAAGGATAAAGCTACGGCTAACTCCAAGAAAGAATACTTGGAGGGTGATGACAAAAATAAAAGTTCCTCTTCGAAAAGGGGTAGTGGTAAGGAGGATTATAGTGAGGTCTCTCATTTATACTCACCTGGTCCACCAATCCCTCACCCTCATATAAACAATAGGGGTGATCCACCCAAGCTCAGTGCATCTTCCTTTAATCAATGTCAATTTTTGATAAAGTCTCATGTGTGCAACTCGTCTATTGAGTTATAAAAAATCATAGAGAGTGGTCTTCATATTGGGGATCCAACTAACTGGACAAGAAGAGAAGTCGTCGATAGTAAACTCAGTGCAACGGCCTTGCACATGATTCATCTTGGTGTGGGTCCCAAAGACATGCCACATATTGAACATCTCAGCACTGCTAAGAAAGCTTGGGATGCTCTCGCTGAGTTATTTATTGGAAAAGTGAGCATGAGAAGAAATAGGTATTATTCTCTAAGCAATCAAGCAGAAGGTTTCTATATGATGGATGGTGAGGATCACGAAGATATGTATAGAAGAATCAAGTCTATTGCCACCATATTTAGAAACCATGGTGCAACACATGATGATACTTAGATCAGGAGAAAAAATGTAAGTTCTCTTATGCCATTTGAGCCCATAGACTTGAAGAGCCTATAAGGAAGACACAATTATCACCAAATGACTTCCAACGAGGTCATGCAAGAAATGGCCGCATTCAGAGTCGCCGCTAAGCTTGTTGAAGGCAGAGCTTCTTCAGTGTAGTTCGAGATCAATGACCACCAGTATGACAAGGGCTACTATTTGGCAGATGACATCTACCCAAGATGGTAAACATTTGTGAAGATAACCTCAAACCCTGTGCCCGGAGGAAAGAAAGCTTGGTTTGCACACAACAGGAGGCTTGCAGGAGGGATGTTGAGAGAGCATTCGGTGTGCTGCAAGCTCGATTTGCTATTGTTAGGTATCCTGCCCTTACCTGGTCGAAAGATCAAATGTGGGAGGTCATGACTGCCTGTGTGAATTTGCATAACATGATCATTAAGAGCGAGCGAGAGATTCCTGTGTTTGACACTAAACCGTATTATTGCCAAGGTCCTATTGCATATGTTGATCACCAAGTACCACCAGGGTTTGCTTTTTTTTCGCTAGACGACAAGAAGCCCGAGACACAAAGACTCATAGTCAACTGCAAGATGATCCGGTGGAGCATTTATGGAGACTTTAAAGAGCCAACTAGTTTGTTTATTTGTTTATCTTTGTTTGCTATATTGAACTTGTTGAATTATTTATTTAATTTTATAAACTTGTACTAAATTTATATTTTGAATTTCTTTTAGAGCCAACGTCCCTCGATTTGTGAACCAGTTCAGGGCTTCCATACGGTGAAAATCAAGGCAATTTTTTTTAAATAATATACGTTTTTTAGTATTTTCTAGATCTATTACACATCTTTTGAATTTGACAAAACTAGCATTTTGTCGGCTTGGTTAAAGCCGATTGGGTCAGTCGGCGTGGAGTGAGCCAATTATCCGAGGTTGTTGGCCAGACCCAGGCCGATTGGACCAATCGATCTGGCCTAGGCCGACTGGACTAGTCGGTCAGACCCTAACCGATTGCATACGCAAAATGAAAGGACTCGATTGGGCAATCGGCCAGGGAGCATGCAGATTCATTTGCTTTTTATTATGTCCTGGTTAACTGCCTAGGCAGCTGCATGTAAATGAGCTGCATGCGATATAATTTGTGTCAAGGTACTGACCGGGCTAGCTGGATTGCATGGTGCACGCCTAGAATGAGCTAGCTGAAGCAGTTGGCTTCTCCAAGGCCGATTGGGACGGTCGGCTTCTCTCAAGCCGATTGGGGCACTCGGCCTGACGGCAACCGATTGGCCGAGGCAGGCCCAGCTGCCCCACGTGTCGGCGCTCAGTCGGCTTGCTTCACGCCAACTAGCCCAATCGGCCTCGTCTTGGCCGACAAAGGTCTAATTATGTAAAATCCAAAAATAGATCTGAAAAAGATTTAAAAAGTATATTATTTTTAAAAAAATCGCGAAAATCAAGTTGCGCTGGACACTGTATCGGAAGACAAGTAGAGATGCTCTATAAAACGACCTCATTCAGACTATCTCTCCAGTCTCCACAAAGCCTAACTTTTCTGGCCCCTGTACTGTGCACTGCAGTACGCCCACAGCCCACCTACCCCACAAAACAACTGTTCCCCGCCCAGCCCATCGCCGGAGGAGATGGCGACGGCTGTTGGCGCGGCGGACTTGATCCTCGGCAAGGTGCTCACGAAGCTGTCCGATGAACGGGTGGCCTTGTATGTGGCCAGCTCCGAGCTCGGCCTCGACTACGAGCAGATCTCGAGTGATCTCAAGTTCACGCACGGGCTGCTGCACCAGGCCCAGGGGAGGGACATCGGCCACGGCCCTGGAGTCAACGGATTTCTGGCGAAGCTGAGCAAGAAGGCCGGCCACGCCGAGGATGCGCTGAACGAGCTCCAGTACTTCATGATCCAGGACCAGCACGACGGCACCCAGCTCGTCAAGCCAGATCTGGGCGGTGGCCTCAAGGTCAACAAGGGTAACTGCCTTCCATGCTTTTCTTGTCCGTGTACCAATAGCCCGCAACATGGATCCAAGTCTGATAGCGGCGACCATGTTGAGAAACTGGCATTTGACACTGTGTCTATGTCCAGAAGAATCAAGTCACTGATACAGGAGATACACTCCGAATGTATCCTTGTCTCTGACTTGCTCAGAATTCTAAACCATAGCAGCAGCACTACGACAGCCACACCTGTTGTCCCAAACAGGCCTCTTGTAGGATCAGCAGTTGCACACGATAGACTGTATGGCAGGGAAGCCACTCTTGATCAAGCTATAGGCATTATCACCAGTTGCAAAGAAACCCTTACTGTTCTTCCTGTAGTTGGGCTAGGGGGCATTGGAAAAACAACTTTCGTCCAACACCTTTTAAGGGATGCAAGGACTAGACAGCACTTCACTCTCAAGATCTGGGTAAATGTGTCCTTTGATTTCGATGTGCTTAAGCTCACCCAGCAGATCCTTGAAAACATAACTGCAACTAGCAGTGCTGCAAATGAAGTAGCAAATCTAGCTCAGCTTCAGATTTCCATTGCACAGAGACTAGAGTCCAAAAGGTTTTTTCTTGTTCTGGATGATGTGTGGAAGCCCAATAGTGATGAGTGGAATACCCTATTAGCTCCATTTACAAAAGGAGAAACCAAAGGTAACGTGGTGCTTCTCACAACTAGGATCGCAGAAGTAGCACAAATGACGAAAACAGTTGACCCAATAGAACTGCAAGGTTTGGACCCTGATGATTTCCTCGCATTCTTTGAAGCATGTATATTTGGTGATCTCAATAAACCTGAGAATTATGGAGATGAACTAATTGATATTGCAAGAAATATTGCAAAAAGGTTAAATGGTTCACCGTTAGCAGCCAAAACAGTCGGTCGACTGTTAAGAAATGACCTTTCTCTGCAGCACTGGGTGAGAGTTCTTGAAAGCAAGGAATGGGAAAACGAGCAAAGCAGTGGCGATATTATGTCATCTTTGTACATGAGTTACGATTATCTTCCTTTCCTCCTGCAAAAATGTTTATCCTATTGTTCCCTTTTTCCTGAAGATTATAGGTTTAGCAATTCAGAAATCAATCGCTTTTGGATTGCAGTAGGCATCATAGATTCTAGTGACCTAGGAAATTATAGTTACTTGGAACAATTAGTGAACAATGGTTTTCTCACGAGGGTAGATGGTTTGTCTGGTAAAAACTATGTGATGCATGATTTGATCCATGATCTATGCCGTTTTGTTTCCGCTCAAGAATGCCTTAATATAAGTGTTTCAGGTTTTATACCTGTCGCAGTCCCACAATCTGTCCGGCACTTATCTATCACCCTAGAAAATAGATACGATGAAAATTTTCCGCAAGAAATGAGTATACTGAAAAGAACGATAGATATTGCAAATTTACGGACTTTGTTGATTTTTGGTGAATATCAAGAAAGAATTGCTGATATTTTAAAAGATGCGTTTAATGAAGTTAATAGTCTGCATGTCCTGTTTATAGTAGTGAAATCCCTAGATGATTTGCCACCAAGTTTTTCAAAACTCATCCACCTCAAGTACCTCAAACTTGTATCACCATATGGCATAGAAATAAGTTTACCTAGCGCACTGTCCAGATTTTATCACATGAAATTCTTGGACCTAGAAGATTGGCATGGTAGTTCCAATTTGCCTAAAGACATTAGCCGCCTTGTGAATTTGCAAGATTTCCTTGCTAAAAAAGAACTCCACTCCAGTGTTCCTGAGGTTGGAAAGATGAAGTATCTACGGGAGTTAAAAGAATTCTGTGTTAAGAAAGAGAGACTTGGATTTGAATTAAAGGAGCTGGGGGAATTGACAGAGCTTGGGGGAGAACTCAGCATATGTAATCTCGAAAACGTGGCAACCAAGGAAGAAGCTACTGAAGCCAAGCTGATGTCGAAAAAGAATCTGAAGAAGTTGGCATTAGTTTGGGGCAGAAAACAACTGACTGTAGGTGCTGATATTCTTGATGCTCTTCAACCGCATCCCGATCTTCGAGAGCTCCGAGTTGCCAACTATGGTGGTGCTGTTGGTCCTAGTTGGTTTTGTTTTGACATTTTGCTGAAAAAGTTAGAGGCTCTCCATCTCGAAGGCATGTCTTGGGACACTCTTCCACCTTTTGGGCAGCTACCACACCTCACCAGACTCATTTTGACGAGGATTTCTGGAGTGCATCAGTAGTATTATAAGTCGCCGTCGACAAGAGATTTGACGGTTGAAGGTGTGTTTGGCCATGCATCTTTAGTTTTATTAATAAAAGCATATCTAGTAGAACCCTTATCTCGCGGGCCTTTGAAACGCGAATAAGAGCCACAGAAAACGCGTTTTGCGAGCTCGGGTGAGCTGTAGCCGGAATCCCTTTTACCATTCGCGTAACCATAAGACCATTGATTAACCCTCGATGCCGCTTGGCCGTCGCTGCCCTTTTAATAAGTGCTTGTGGAGGGACGGTTCATTCACCCTCCACAATCTCTCCTCCCCGTCGCCGGTCTTGAAGATGCCTTCTCTCAACTGGTACAAGGCCATCCAGTTCGCCGTGTATGGCATCCTTGCGCCGCCGTGCGCAACGCTACCGACCGGCTTTGAAATCAGCTTCGTCGGGGTGCCCGTGGTGCCGCTCTCTCGGGGTAACGAGTTGGCCCTCATGATCGAGGAGCATCGTCGCCACCTGCCTGAGTGGAAGAGGGCTATGGATCGGTACTCGCCCAACATCGAGTATTGGCCAAAAAGGTTCGCCAAGGAGCGGAAGGCAGCCCTTGGCATGTGCGGTGTTCATCGGCGGGAGAGTCCTCCGGATCTGCGCAACGCTGGCGGGAGGCAGCAATTCTGGGCTATGATAGACCGTGGAATCTACTATGTCATCGATGCTACACGCCATGAAGAATAAAATAGGGAGGCAAACACCATCGGGATCATGCACATCGAATATGAGGAGGAGGAAGGCAACAATGATGAAGACGACGACGACAGTAGCAGTATAGTCTAGGGGTATTATCTTTGTATCTATGCGACATTTTGTATTAATCGATGGAGAAGTTTGAATTTATATGTGCGCGTTATCTATGGCAGCCACGATAGCGATCCGCCGCGAGCGGGATCCAACTCGTGCATCCACCTATGACCTACCGTCGGTGGGAATGGTGGCGGCGGGCGATGAGCGTCTTCTATGCGGAAAGAATCGGCATGGCGGCGCGCGAACGGACAGACGGAGGGGGAAAGCATACGTGTGCCGAAACTTGCCTCCCGCCAAGGGTTTTCGTGCGATACGGGTCGGCGGTGCCATTTTCCATCCTCTTAAAAAAATTCTAAAGGCCGGCCTCGTATGCGGTGTCTGATCTATCTATTTTCTTCGTTCGAAACCATAAACCGACGATTATTTTAAGAAAAAATTTGCTAGAGGACACCGTTATTTTTCGGTATTTGCCAAAATACACCGCTAGAATGTGTCTTTGCTATGTACCATTATATTTTCACGACACATTTGCCAGGACACATTGTATGCCGCAAATGGAAAGTTTGACTAATTTTATTGGAATGACCATCATATGTCCGGTTTGAACACTTTTTCCTCTAATTCAAGTTCATGAAATCCAGCATATGCATATATCAAACATGAATTAGGGACTATACGTAAGTGCACATCAAGTTGGATCATCCAGGCCAAGTCGCCATCAATTGCCGCATGCAGCATCCTGGTTAAGAAAAAAAATGGATGAGAGAATTGGGAAAAATTTGGACAGTTTTTTTTTATCTCAATCATCTTGCATTTCAATTAAAATTATAGACATATTTGCGAAAATGTAAAAAGATAATCTGAAACGTCAAACTTTCTGTTTTGGGCAGTACAGTGTGTTCCAGCAAATTGTAACGAAATAATAATGGTACTGAGCAAAGCCACATTCCAACAGCATGTTTTAGCAAACGCCGGAAAATAACTATGTCCTCTAGCAAATTTTCTTTTATTATAAAGATGAGGTTGTTATAAAAAAGTCTGCTAGAGATGCTCTGATAATTGGAAACTGCAAAAAAAAAAAAAAAATATCTCTCCGACTATCAAATCTTTCCGTCTCGTATTATACTGCTACCCTGCTAGTCGCCAGGCAAGGAAAGCGGATGTTCATGTCAAGAACTGTAGCAGTGTCACTTGGGCGCCAAACAATCATAAAAATAGGGGTCACGTGTGTTGACTACGATTGGGAGGCCTGCCGTTGGACATCATGTAATGCGAGGACATCATGTAAACAAGAACAGAGAGGGTAATCATGTAATCTCGAAATAGGCCTTTTGCCCACATTTTAAATAAAGCCACATAACTAATACAACTTGAGAAGGGAACCCTCTTACAAGTCAAATCAAACAAAGGACAAAGAAAATTGAACTTGCCACCGGAAACCATGAAACCGCTGGGACAGCAGGGCCCGCCCACCAGCCCAAAGGGGGCTAAGCAAGCGGAAAATCACTTTGGAGTACGGGTTTCATGGAGTATTTTTTTTTGAAAAAGCATAAAATATTAAATATCTTCATATAGGCAACAATCTGAAATATAGGTCTGCAATTTTCAACGGAAAATACTTTTGTATTTCAGGCACAATAAACATGAAAAATATGATTTTTTTTGGGGAAACAGTGGCCCTTCCAGAACTGCACAGTTCACGCCTCGATCTGTAAATTTATCCTTTTTGCTGAGACCAGAATACAAAGTTTTTCCACACAATTTATTGCACTCGCGTATTATAAATCATTGTCTATATCTTGGTATTTTTTTGGTTTTTTTTATCTTTATTAAATTAAACCAAACTTTGGACAAAAAATCTAGCAGGAAGCAAGCCAGAGGTGGACCGGAAGCCTTCCCGAGCTTCTCGCGAGGAACGAGAGCGACACAACAAAACTACCCTATGTAGTAGTGGTTAAATTGATTGTTAAAATTAAATCATGTAATGCGAGGACATCACGTAAACGAGGACAATGAGGGTAATCATGTAATCTCGAAATAGGCCTTTCGCCCTTTTTTAAATAAATCTGCAGAACCGATACAACTTGATTAAAAAAAAAATCCTCTTTCAAAGCAAATCAAAGATAAACAAGAAAATAACAAAGAAAATTGGACTTGTCACGGAAAACCATGGAACAACCGGGACAATAGGGCCCGCCTCACCAGTCCAATGGACAATGGGCATAGACCGTGGCTAAGCAAGTGGGAAAATCACTTTGGAGCACGGACTTTATCAATGATTTCTTTTCTAGAAAACATCAAATATTAAATATCTTCGTGTAGGCAATTTCAGTGGAAAATGCTCTGTATTTCGGAGCGTAGTGAACAAGAAAAATATGACGGAATTTGGGCCCTTTCAAAACTGCAGGATGCCCACATCAGTAGATTTATCATTCTTGCTGAGGCCATAATAGTACAAAGTTTTTTCCACATGATTTGTTGCACTCCTCGCATTATAAATCATTATCTACGTCTTAGTATTTTTTTATTTCTTTATTAATCTTTAAATAAATAAAAACAAACTTTTGAAAAAAAAAATCTAGCACGGAGACCGTGCTACATCTTTGTGTATCTTTTCGTGGTACAGTACGATGTTGGTTGGGGCTTGGAGTATCTGTGTATCTGTGGTAGGCGCGTCGTCCACGTGGCAGCCGACGTGCCGCGGCCAAAGCGTGTCGACGTCGACCCCCTCCCCTCGTGCCGCCGTTTGTTCCGGCACCGCTACCACTACTAGTACCACCATGGGACCGATCGATCAAGGTGACCGTTGCCATCCCGAACCCATCCATCCGCCATCCGCCATCCGCCGCCCCTCCGCTCCGCTCCCCCTTTTTATTGCTTCCCGATACGGTACCACCAGAATCACCGCCACCGCCCACCGGAGCGAGCGAGCGAGCATCAAATCGGGGCAAGCAAACCCAGCCACCCCGCCAGCCTACCCTCCCTGCTCCCTAGCATAATTTGGGGAAAGCCACCCAGGAAGGAAGGAAGGAAGGAAGGAAGCAGAGTAGGATTATCCCTAGGCCCAAGCCAAGCTACCGCCACCACTACCCCCACAGCTTTCCCCCCAAGGCAACCGAGAAGATCCCCCGCCCCCGCCGCCGGCAGCGAGATCACCGCCTTCCCCTGCCCCGAGAACCGCCGCCGTCTCCTCCTCCTCCGCCCAGGTGACGATCCCTCGACTCCTCCTCCCCGATTCCATCTCCCTGCCGCTTGCTTGCTTCACCACTACTACAGCTAACAAAATTTCCGGTTTTTCCGTTGATAATTTCCCTGCTTCACGCGTCCCTGCCGTGCCTGCTGCTTTGCGTTCACTCCTCGATCGTACCGCCGTAGTAGCGCTACAGGATATCCCCCGCTGCTTGCTTCGGTTCCCCCCTCTCCCCCTTTTTCTCCATAGATGCGATACAGCACAGCGATTCCGATGCCGCCGCCCACCTGTTCGTCGGATTGCCCACAACAAAACCGTGTAACTAACCAACAGTAAATCGTGTTTACCACGCTTCTCTCACCTGGCAAGCTGTATGCGCCGAATTGGTTTATTCCGCATTACCGGAAGTAGTAGTAGGAAAAAAAAGAATCTTCCTTGACTCTTAGCTGCGAAGCAATGCTGCCGTCCTCCCAGAATTCCGCTCCTTTCCCCGCGCATCGCCGTCCTTATTATGAGAAATTTTTATCCGAACATGGAGAAACAAAAACACCGTGCTTTTGTGCGTGCGTGCGTGGGGCTGTACTCCACCACCACGTAAAGTGTTCTTATTCGTTCGTCGATGCATGGGTTGATACGCCCCCGTATATTATTAATATTCGTTTCCAAGGTTCCTGTCATGCAAGTCGGCAACGGGCCCTCGCTTGGGGTCAAACGTGCACTCCGATGCTTCGGGAAGACAAGATATAAGTGAAAGCTCTTTCTGTGGAAGGAAACGTTCATGCACATTGTGTGGACCGCTACTACCTGCTTTATAGTAGTAGTTCAGAATAATCCCAACCACCCAGCATACTACAACTATTTTGATACGACACATACGGTTACCAGTTCCTTTCCGTGCACTACCTACCCTGTTCATGCTATTTTCCACTCAGTGCTCTGAGCTGTTTTGGTGGTACCCAATTCAGTCTTGTGCTTTGCTTGCTGCTTAAGAATGCTTAAGAATGTGGTGTCCCGCAAACACCTTTCTGTTTATCGATAATTAGCCGGACGGTGCTGTTGTGTATTTTGGTACCAAGTTCATTCTTGCACGCTGTTTTTTGTGCCACTTGTGCTCTGCTTGCTTCTTATGAATGTGGTGTTCCATAACAAACACCTTTCTGATTACCGATGGTTAGCTGGCTGGCTGTGTCGTATATTTTTGTTCCAAATTCTTGTACAGTACAAATATATATGCCCGAAGCTGCAGATGCAAGTTGACCACTTGTGCTCTGCTTGCTTCTTAAGAATGTGGCATTCCATAAACACCTTTTTGATTACCGATAGTTACCCGGCTGGCTATGTCGTATAATTTTGTACCAAATTCCTGCACAAATATGTATGTCTGAATCAATCGAAATACAGTTGAGTGCCTATGCCAACTAAAATTAATCTAAAGTCAGTTTTCATGCGGCGGCGGCCGTGTCACAGTTTCATCTTAGGATTGTGCTTTCCATGGCATTGCATATGGTGCTCTTGCACCATATTGTTACAATCGTTTCTTACATACCATATGGCTGTCTGTGTCATGTGCAGGCTTTGTTCTCCGTCAAGTTATCTGAAGGACAGCCATGGCTACAGTCCACGACATATGCGTCGCGGCGGGTTTAAACATAGCGACGGCCGTTGCCTTCTTGCTGGCGTTTGCTTTTCTACGGTTGCAACCCATCAACGACAGAATCTACTTCCCCAAATGGTACCTCAAAGGCATGCGAGACAGCCCGTCTTCCGCCGGCGCGGCTGTCACCAAGTACGTCAACATAAATCTGAGGTCGTACTTGAAGTTCTTGAGTTGGATGCCCGCGGCTCTCAAGATGCCCGATGATGAGCTGATCGAGCATGCAGGCCTCGATTCCGTTATCTATCTGCGGATATACCGCACAGGGTACGTTGCAGCTTTATGTTCTTGCCCCTTTGCAGCTGAGTTGCTGTTTGTTGTTGTGCAACAATGTGAATTCTTCATCAGGCCATTGATAGTGTATCTTGATCTGTTTATTATGCTAATAACAATGTTGTTGTTCTGTATGACACCACAAGCTCTTCTTCTACAGCAATTTATTAATCTCTCGATGAGTGAATGTTTGTTTTTGGGGAATGTTGGTCCCATTGAACCTTTTTGACCATTATCCGTCTCGAATTGAATAAACCTGGAGCATAACCGCAAAAACTAGTTCTTTGTAGATGCATGTTGGCTTCCAAGTCTAAGAATGGGTCAGCACATTATCATTTGAGTTCTAATTTATTTCTTTTGGCTGTGTGAAGTCGGCACATTTTTATTATGCAAACATATTTTCATTTTTTTTATCATAACTATATGTGGAATATCAGATGGGCCTATGTGCATAGTTCTTTTGTCCATTTCTGCTTAGCATCCTTCATATCAAGTGGCCAAATCTTCCCATGCATGTATGCTGATAAACGTTTTACTAATTGGTGCAGGCTCAAGATATTTGTTCCAATTACTATTCTTGCTTTTGCTGTTCTGGTCCCTGTGAACTGGACAAATGACACTCTAGATACTTTGACTGTAGTCCACAGTAACATTGACAACCTTTCAATATCCAACGTACCTTATGGATCTAAGAGGTGAGCCACATTAGTTTATTTCTTTATCAATGTGTTATGTTATTTACCAAAATGATTTTCTGATCTGTTTCACAAATGAAATCTGTATATGCATCCATTATGAGTGCTGTTTATAATCAGTTTTAGTTAAGTCTGTTCACTAAAATGTAATTTTTAAACAATGGAGGACAACATTCTTCAAGTTTAAGTAGTTAACTAATCTGCATACTGCACGAAGTAATACATGGACTTCTACAGCCATGGGATCATTCGTGTTTATTTAGGCAATATGAGCAGTGCACCACCCATTGGCCTTTAGCAGCTTCTGGTTAAATTTAATCATAGGATGTTCTGCTCAAAATCATGTTGCATATCAGCCATGCAACATAATCTTCCACCGATATTTGTCTGACTTTGCTACAATTTTGTATTTTTCTTCAGGTTTGTAGCTCACGTGGTTATGGCCTATGCTTTTACATTTTGGACCTGCTATGTACTTCTGAAGGAGTATGAAATAGTCGCGACCATGAGGCTATGCTTTCTTGCTTCAGAGAAACGCCGACCGGATCAGTTCACTGTATGATCATGTTCAACTTTGCCTATTCTTTTTCTGTTAGTAGATTGAAATGTTTAATACATGTTTTGTCATCTTGGACAAGTTGAAAGGCTTGCCAGTCTGGCAAAAGCGTGAGAATGAAATGATTGGAAACTGGGTTATAATGTAAAATGACATATATTTGGATCGTACTGTTATTTCACAATCGAACTGCAAATTCTACCAGACTTTTTTTTTGCATTTTCTAGGTATAAAGTGACTGCAACTTTTACATGGTTTAGAACCCTTTTCTGGAACATGATACTGCATATTGGTCCTTTTTCTTTACTACAATAAAGATCTTGGTGGCAGTCCGTTCGCATCTTAAGTTAATATGAATTGCTATAGTTGCCAAAGATATTTGGTTGATCAATTGATTTGTATTTTGAGATTGTTTTTCATTTTGCACGAACTCGACTGTGGTGACAGAAGCATTTAAATAATTAATAATATGTAACAACAAACTAACTTCTGTAACAACACAAGCATTTAGCTATTTTTTAAATTGTGTTTACATGTTTTTGTAGGTTCTTGTGCGGAATATACCACCAGACCCTGATGAATCAGTTAGTGAGCTCGTGGAACATTTCTTCCTTGTCAACCATCCAGATCATTACCTGAGACACCAGGTAATCTTTACTATTTTTCTTTACTTCCAGCAGGTTATCACTCTGCTTATTTGAATTCTTTAGTCCGATTTTGTAAATTCACTTGTGTTTAGTATAATTGTTCTACTTGTTAATCGTGTATTTCCACAGTTCTGGAGCAACTAATTTTTACATATTGAGGAGAGCGCAAAATTTTAGTACACCAATAAAATTTTGTATCAATTCAATATAAAAGATTTTGGACAAATCATTTGATTTTAATAGCTTGTGTTGTCAAGTGGAAGAGACATTTCTAATCATTTGGCTGTTTTAAACTTCATTAATCCAAAATGTTAAGGGGAACTCAGTAGTGCCGGGTTCTAGGACATGAATGCATCAGTTTATTGTTACGTACTTCACTAAAAATCGTATTTTTGCTCTTACTTACATTTGCAAATCTTCATTTCTTGCTGAGTCCCTGTTTAGATGTTTTATTTAAGGGAATAATATGTATGACTTGTTACTCTGTAGGTAGTTTACGATGCAAATAAACTTGCTGATCTGGTTGAAAAGAAGAAGAAAATGCGGAATTGGCTTGATTACTACCAACTCAAGTTTGAGCGAAAATCTGAAAGGCCGACAACCAAGGTTAGTCTACAGAAGTAGTTAGCTACCCATTGCTCTTTTCATGTGGATCTTATTATTTCTATATCAATTTAAACCAGAACACTGTTTCAGGGTCCTTTGTTTTAATTCCTTGCCTTCTTCTGGACATATTTACAGACTGGCTGGCTTGGATGTTTTGGTTCTACTGTGGATGCTATTGATTACTGCAAAGAAGAGATTGAGAAGTTGGGAAAGGAAGTAAGCTACAACTCATAACCTTTGTAATGGTCATCTTTGCATATTGTCACACTGAATTTGTTGTCCCTTCATTGGTCTTTTTAGGTGTTAGATTTTCTATTCTGCGTTAGTTTACAGTTGACTGTAAAAGTAGTCTACAGAAGTAGTTAGCTACCCATTGCTCTTTTCATGTGGATCTTATTATTTCTATATCAATTTAAACCAGAACACTGTTTCAGGGTCCTTTGTTTTAATTCCTTGCCTTCTTCTGGACCTGACTGTAAAAGTATTATAGACTAATGTGCGACGATACACAGGAAGTTGAAGAGCGGAAAAAGGTTATGAAGGATCCCAAGTCCATCATGCCAGCTTCCTTTGTTTCGTTCCGTTCACGGTGGGGTGCAGCTGTTTGTGCTCAGACACAACAAACCAGCAACCCAACTACCTGGCTGACTGAATGGGCTCCAGAACCTCGTGACGTGTACTGGAATAATCTCTCTATTCCATTTGTATCCCTCACAGTTAGGAGGTTGATAGTTGCGGTGGCCTTCTTCTTCCTCAACTTTTTTTATGTCTTCCCAATAGCATTAGTGCAGGCTCTTGCAAATCTTGAAGGCATAGAGAAGGCATTGCCATTTCTAGAACCTTTAATTGAAATGTAAGTATACTTCCACAAAAACAAAAGCCCACAGTTTCATGGCCTTTTCCATCATACCTGTACAATTATTGTGACAGTTCGTATTGTTGATTTTTTACATCTCCTGATTTCTGTTTGTCAACTATTATCTCCAGACCTTCCATTAAATCAGTACTCCAAGGGTTTCTTCCTGGAATTGCTTTGAAGATCTTCCTCATAGTGCTTCCGACTATACTGATGCTCATGTCGCAGTTTGAAGGATTGATATCACACTCATCACTGGAGCGAAGAACTGCATCCAAGTATTTTATATTCTTGTTCTTCAACGTGTTTTTGGGAAGCGTCATTACAGGATCTGCTTTGGAGCAGCTTAAAACCTACCTTCATCAGTCAGCTAATGAGTACGTCCCACGTGGCCACAGCTACCACTTGTACACTTGAGTAGAAAAACATATATGTGTGTTTATTATTTCACATTGAGTCGTTCCTACTGTTTTTTACCATGCATCTGAAAATCCGTTCTTCATATTCTTGTATCGGATGGTGATTGCTATTTCAAGCTGGTCTAAATTGCTTCTTTTGTGCAGCATACCAAAGACCGTCGGTGTAGCCATACCAATGAAGGCGACATTTTTCATAACATACGTAATGGTTGATGGTTGGAGTGGTGTAGCTCTTGAAATAACGAGAATTAGGGCATTTGTAATATATCATTTGAAAAACTGGTTCTTGGTTAAGACGGAGAAGGACAGAGAAGAGGCAATGGATCCTGGCAGCATCTGCTTTTACTGGTCTGAGCCTCGGATCCAGCTCTACTTCTTGCTTGGTCTTGTCTATGCCGCGGTGACACCGCTCCTGCTGCCTTTCATATTGGTATTCTTTGCGTTGGCATATGTTGTGTACCGCCACCAGGTAAAGAGCAATGATGCACTGCTGCTACATGGGATATTTTTTGGTTTTGTTCGTTTATCATCAAATCTTAGAAACCTATGAAAGAGCTTGGTTGTTCCACTAATTTAACTCGATCTTGCGTTGTTTCAGATCATAAATGTGTACAACCAACGCTACGAGAGTGGCGCACAGTTCTGGCCTCAGGTGCATCTGCGCATCATTGTAGCCTTGATCGTATCACAACTGGTTCTCCTTGGGCTATTAAGTACAAAGGGTCTGGAGGAGGCGACGCCAGCTCTTATCGTTCTTCCCGTACTGACCATCTGGTTCCACAAGTACTGCAAGAACCGGTTCGAGCCCGCGTTCGTGAGGAACCCGATACAGGTAACGTTTGCGAGAGCATCACTGTGTTAATTTCTTCACCGTTAGATGGGTTTTTGTTTCCTTTATGAAGCCTGATGGTTGCTGTTTTTCTGGTTTCTGCAGGAGGCGATGAAGAAGGACATCTTGGAACGCGCGAGGGAGCCCAACTTCGACCTGAAGTCGTACCTGGCCGACGCATACCTGCACCCGGTGTTCAAGAGCGACGAAGTGGACAAGTTTTACGTCGCTGATGACCCTGGGGCGGAGGAGGTGATCGTGGCGACCAAGCGGCAGTCCCGGCGGACGACGCCTGTGCCGTCTGTCCAGAGCAAGCATGATGGCTCCGACAGGCTCTTGCTGCCGGAAAGCGTGATCGAAAGATAGCAGCTGCCTTTTTGTTCTCTAGGCTATAGTTTGTACAGAGAGAGGAGGGGGTTGTCGAAATGCTGAATACCTGTTCTTTGTCGCTCGTGTTTATACTGGATATGTTGGAACGTGCACATTGCAGTGAGGATGTTTGGTCCAGATCTTTTCTGATGGAAGAAGAGCCTAATTTCTTCATCGAAAGCTGACGTTTTATATCCGGGCTGTAGCTCCGCCACTGGTGTCGATGATATCCCAATGTCTGAAGAAGGTCCTAGCAACCACACCAACAAAGACAAGAAGCAACCGAATATTCCAATCCTAATTTCCTCGAGGTGGAAGCAGAGCTCGGTGTAGCAGTGGTGTTCGGCGCAGGAGTTGGCGTGATCTCGGCGTTGTCCTCTTGGAGGATGCCGTTGCGGCGTCATGTACCAGGCCTTGACCGGCGAACTCATCGCCAACGTGTCCTTGCCGTCCATGAGGAACTGGAGATCCGTGTTCCTCTTCTTGGCAGCGTAGTTGGCCTTGAGAAGGTCTGTAGGGGTTCGTAACATGGAAAACAAAAATTTTCTACCGCATGCAAACAAACAAGCCAAGATCTATCTATTGGATTGTAGCAACGAGTCGATAGAGGAACCCACCCTCGAAGATTCCAAAGCGGTTAACAAGAGCAGATTCTCGTGGGTGATGTAGTCGTACACTTGCCGATCTCAAGATCGTGTAGACGATCCTTCCGGCGCTGCGTTCCGGCAGCGCTTCCGCAGTCGGTCACACGTTCGGTACTCGATGAAGACCTTCCTCTCCCTTGTTCCAGCAGACAGCGGAGGTTGTAGCACTTTCCTCGTGATTCCGGCAGCACGACGGCGTGGTACCGGAAGTGGAGGGGAGATCTCGCAGGGCTTCGCCTTAAGCCGGAGCGAGTACGGTGGACTATGAGAGAGCTCCTCGGCGATCTAGGGTTTAAACACACCAAGGAGGAGGTGCTTGGGCCGGCCACACATTGGTACTCTTTTCTCGTTCCCGTGATATGTGATCCCTTGTGAGCCAGTCACATGCTTGCAAGCTAACTGGATGACATTCCACCGAGAGGGCCCATAGTATATCTATCCGTCATATGGATGGACAAATCCCACTCTTGATCCATGTGCCTCAACCCATACTTTCCAAACACTCAATGCCACCTTTATAGCCACCCAGTTACGGTGTGGTGTTTGATGTCATCAAAGCATCCTTTCGGTGATGGTGATTAACATGATCTCATGGTCGAAGGAATTAGGTTACTATGTATCAGAAAGTTATAGAAAATGAACTATATTAAATGACTTGATCTTTATGCTACGCTTAACTATAGGAGTATGTCCATCACATCATTCTCCTAATGATATGACCCTGTTGTTAATAACATCTCTATGTTCATGATCAGGAAACCATGATCATATATTAACCAACAAGCTAGTTTAACAAGAGGCTTTACTAGGGACTCTTTTATGTTTACAAATCACACAAGTATTAATGTTTCCTGTTAATACAATTATAGCATGGTATGTAAACATTTATCATAAGTATGAAGATATGATAATAACTACTTTATTATTGCCTCTTGGGCATATCTCCAACAGTCTCCCACTTGCACTAGAGTCAATAATCTAATTTCAAACCTTTGTGTATTTAACACCTATGGCTTTCTGGTGTCGTATGTACACGATTGCTAGTGGTCAACTGATCTCCGGATCTGACACTTCCAGGTCCGTGTGTAGTTGCATGTCTTTGCGTCTCTACGCATCACTCATTCTCTAATGAGATGGCTTTGTATAATTTTGGTCCTTTGGTGAGACCTTTAGTTCTTTGGGGTTAAAACATGTTGATAATATTGTCGTACAATATATCTTCATAGTATTATCCCGCTGTGAACTACACCTAGTTTGATAACAAACTACTTGACACAAATGCCCTCTTTAGCTACTATTATAGCAGTCATATACTTAGCCTTTTGTTATAGTATCTGTCACAATGTCTTTAACTTTGGAACTCATCCAAATCCATTATGGAACTTACTTTCCATTATATTGTGCCACCCTTAGTTTAAATTGAGATAAACTTAATTTGCACTTTGTGACAAAACTAGTATCAATGTAGTACTTTTACAATGAACTAATCATCTATTTGTCACTTCTGCAAACAATATATTCTTAGTTCTTCCAAAAGATCATAAGAATATCCTTACTATCGTCCAATGATCATCTTATGAATCATTCTGGTATATGCTCATAACCTTTTAAAGCATAGGGCATATCTGGATTTGTACATATCACAGTATGATTGATATAAATACTCTTTGTGATTTCATACATCAAGTATCGATCTATACTTGAATCTTTGTTTCACTTACCCAGTGTCAATACACTTGAATATATCATCAATATTGAACTCATTCAATTTTTTTCTGTGTGACAAGAACCTTTCTTGTAGTTTCTATATTGAACTCATTCAATACATCATCTATGTACTTTCGGCACAACCATATTAGCGTCTATTGATGCCAAATATTTGGGTTTTGCCTAAGTCTTTCATCAGGATGAAATTCTTAATATGTGTTAATAAAAGATACATCTTTTCCAATCAACAATATGTCCTCCACATAATGTATTAGAAATATGTCTTAGCGCTCCCACTTAATTTCTTGCAAATGCAAGCATTTTCATTGTCTCTGATGAAATTAAACTCTTTTAACATTTTCATCATAGTGAAGATTCCAACTCCGCTATGCTTACTTCAACCATTGAAGTTTGCATATGCTTTTAACATCCTTTGAATTAACAAAAACCCTTTGGACCGTGTCATGCACACGTCCTAGGTAACCCTTCTATTAGAAGAACTTGTTTTGTTTATCCAACACATAACAAAATTATATGTCGTGATTGCTACATTAATCCGTCTAGACTAAATATCGCTTAATGAAAGATCAGATCTTGTCATAGTCAACTCTTTGAACATTATCGTGAACTCTTTTCCGACATGTCGATAATTTCATAGATATGAAACATCCATGTCTATTTCTTTATAGATCCAAACACAACTGTAAGGTCTTACACCTTTCTCGAGGGTCCTTCAAGTTCAAAACTTGATTTCTCGTGTATGGAACTATCACGGATTTTATGGCTTCAAGCCATTTTATGGAGTCAGGGCCCATCATCGCTTCTTTGCATGTAGTACGTTCATTATTCTCAAATAATGATTCAACCCTCAAATCTTGGTATTTGATTGTTTACTTGACCTACTTGGTTCAATAGGAACTTAGATCTCCGTGACCACAACCTTTGAGGCATGTGAGCCATGAGCATTGTTGCTGCCTCCGGAACACTTTTCGGCGCTGCGCAACTTTGCACATATAGCTAAGGTTCTTTTTAACCATATCAAAGTTCTATTGTCCTCCCACTTATCTATTCACGAAAAATTCCTTCTCAAATAAAATTTGACGTTCTAAGTGACAAACACTTTTGTCTTCGATGTTATGGAGGATTACTTAACAGTTATTCGAAATAACATACAAAGACAGGTTCATCCGACTTTGGTTGCAAACATCTTTCTTATGCATAGCATACCAATGTTTAAGAAAGGACAACTTGGGTTTTATCCCAAACCATAACTTTATATGGTGTCATTTCAACGGATTATGATGGAGCTCTTTTCAGTGGAAAAACGGTAGTCTCTAAAGCTTTTAATCTTTAAAATATAATGGCAGTTTTATGTATTACACCTTTGATCTTACCATGTCAAACAAGGTTTAATTACATATCTCGAACGCTCCATACTCTTATGGTGTTTTGGGAAATGCAAATCCACGAAACGATTCCTTAAATCTTAGGTATTATGCTAAACTTGTAACTCAAATATCTTCCTTTATGATCTTATCATAAACTATTTATATTCTTGTTACAATGATTTTGCACTTCATCTTGAAAGTCTTTGAACTTTTCAAATGTTTCATACTTCATCCTTATTAAGTAAATATTCATATATTCACTCAAATTTTCGGAGAAAGCATATGAAGTTGAAATCCATCGCTCTTGACTACACATAATGGACTTCATACAACAATATGTACAAGTTCCAACAAGCTAGTCATTCGTTCCCTTTTGGCCTATGAACGAAGTTTTAATTATCTCTAGGAAAGTTTCACAAGCGTCATTTGATCAAAATCAAAAGACTCCAAAATTCCATCCACATGGAGTTTCTTTTTCTTTCCAATATAATTTAAACGGCGATGTCACTTCCTAAGTGATCTTTCAATCAATTTTCTTTCGAAATTTTTAGCACTAGTTTTATGGATGTGATTTCTCCAACGATATTTGTGAATCATCCATCTTTTATGGATTACGGCAATTATTTGAACAACCCTTTTGTTCTCATAATACCTGATAAAACAAATATTGAAGGCAAGATTTGATGTTTAACGAGCAACACAATAACCCTTTATTTGTTCTCGATGAACATCATCACATATTCTTTTGCTAGTTACTTAGGCCATTGTAGTTCATGAATTGTGTTGTTTCGTATGACGATTCACACCAACAAATTCAGTATCAAATACTTAAGAACCACATTGTTTTATAAGCAAAGAATATAGTCATAACATGTATATCATCTATATACTTAAACTGAACAATTTTAGTCTTTTCTTTTCTGCCATATATTTCTGAGATTCTCTTTCAATATTTCCTTTTCTGTTTGAAAGAATCTATCAACATCAATAGTGGAGTCATACATATGACACATAGTCCAAAGCGTGCATAATTAAATACCAATGTCTTTGGACTTGCACTTTGACGTAGATCACCATCATCAAATGTTTGGTGTGCTTTCAAATTCCATTCTTTAGTAATCTCTTGGTGTGGTAAATATTTTACCTACATCAAATATTCACCCTTATCATGGAATTATTCATGATCAAGCTACTTTTAGCTTATAAAGATGAATCACGAGTATAATGTTGCTCTCCAAAACCTTTTGGTGGATTAGGACAACTAGTGTCTCCAACCTTTTGCAAATTCTCATCAAATATGAGAACATGACTTTTGCCATATTATACTCTATCATGTTGTAACCAAAACTTCGTTTCAGATATCACAATATCTTCCACACATCATGGTTTTTGAAACAACTCTTTCAGATCCTAGATAACCTTGATATTAAGACAATCCTTTGAATATCAAGAATCATGGAGACAAACATGATACTCATACACTAACTCTTGGAATTGTCACTCTTGATTTAATACCAATTATGAAACTTCATGGAGTAACCGGAACTTACTGAAAGTTTGCAATAGGACTTTTAAACTTTAGATTAACACTTCAAAAAATTTCTATCTACTAGATTGTAGCAACGAGTCGATGGAATAACTCACCCTCGAAGATTCCAAAGTGTTTAACGAGAGCGGATTCTCGTGGGTGATGTAGTCGTACTCTTCCCGATCTCAAGATCGCGTAGACGATCCTTCCGGCGCTGCGTTCCGGCAGCGCTCCCGCAGTCGGTCACACGTTCGATACTCGACGAAGACCTTCCTCTCCCTTGTTCCAGCAGGCAGCGGAGGTTGTAGCACTCTTCTCGCGATTCCGGCAGCACAACGGCGTGGTACCGGAAGTAGAGGGGAGATCTCGCAGGGCTTCGCCTTAAGCCGGAGCGAGTATGGTGGAGTATGAGAGAGTCCCTCGATGATCTAGGGTTTAGAAACGCTGAGGAGGGGGCTAGGCCGGCGGCTAGGGTTTCACCTAGGCGGCGGCGAGTGCCCTAGGGCCGGCGGCGGCTATGGAGGCGGCGGCGGCTTGGGGCTAGGGTTTAGAGGTGTAGGAACTTGTGTCTAGGAGGGGAGCCCTGCCCCTCCTTTTATAGGTGGAGGGGGCCGGCCAAGGGGAGGGGAGTCCGTCCCCAACTCGGCTTGGTGGTGCGCCGGCGGTGGGAGGAGGAACTCCTCCCCCAAGTCGGTTTCCACCTCCCTCTCCACTTCCCAAAATTAGCCGTTTGACTTTCAAACTTGGCGTTTGACTTTTCAAACTAGGATTTGAATAAACCCTCTATTTTGTTCAGCGATGACACCGAGTACATGATGCAATCATACCAACTTGATATAACACATTCATGTACCCTTCCCCTCCGGAGTGCCGGACATTCCGGAACCTTCTAGAACATTCCCGATGAAAACACCGGAACCATTCCCTAACTCCGAAACGGGACTTTCCTTATATGAATCTTATTCTCCGGACCATTCCGGATATCCTCGTGATATCCCGAATCCCATTCGAGACTCCGAACAACATTCGGTCTCTTTCTCATCATTCCATAACTACTCAAACAACGTCGAATCCTTAAGTGTGTCTCCCTACGGTTCGTGAATTATGCGGACATGATCGAGACACTTCTCCGAACAATAACCAATAGAGGAATCTGGAAATTCATATGGCTCCCACATATTTCTATGATTACTTTGCGATCGAATGAACCACTTACATACGATACCAATTTCCCTTTGTCTCACGATAGTTTACTTATCCGAGGTTATGATCGTCGGTATCTCTGCATACCTAGTTCAACCTCGTTACCGATAAGTACTCTTTTCTCGTTCCCGTGATATGTGATCCCTTGTGAGCCAGTCACATGCTTGCAAGCTAATTGGATGATATTTCACCGAGAGGGCCCAGAGTATATCTATCCGTCATATGGATGGACAAATCCCACTCTTGATCCATGTGTTTCAACCAATACTTTCCGAACACTCAATGCCACCTTTATAGCCACCCAGTTACGGTGTGGTGTTTGATGTCATCAAAGCATCCATCCGGCAGAGGTGATATGCATGATCTCATGGTCGAAGGAATTAGGTTACTATGTATCAGAAAGCATATAGGAATTGAACTATTAAAATGACTTGATCTTTATGCTATGCTTATCTATAGGAGTATGTCCACCATATCATTCTCCTAACGATATGATCTTGTTGTTAATAACATCTCAATGTTCGTGATAGGGAAACCACAATCATTCATTAACCAACAAGCTAGTATTATAAAGAGGCTTTACTAGGGACTCTATTTTAGTTTACAAATCACACAAGTATTAATGTTTCCTTGTTAATACTATTATAGCATGAATGTAAACATTTATCATAAACACAAAGATATAATAATAACCATATTTATTATTGCCTCTAGGTCATATCTCCAACAGCGTCTGTCCAGAGCAAGCATGATGGCTCCGACAGGCTCTTGCTGCCGGAAAGCGTGATCGAAAGATGGCAGCTGGCTTTTTGTTCTCTAGGCTATAGTTTGTACAGAGAGAGGAGGGGGTTGTCGAAATGCTGAATACCTTTTCTTTGTCGCTCGTGTTTATACTGGATATGTTGGAACGTGCACATTGCAGTGAGGATGTTTGGTCCAGTTCTTTTCTGATGGAAGAAGAGCCTAATTTCTTCATCGAAAGCTGACGTTTTATATCCGGGCTGTGGCTCCGCCACTGGTGGCAATGATATCCCAATGTCTGAAGAAGGTCCTAGCAACCACACCAACAAAGACAAGAAGCAACCGAATATTCCAATCCTAATTTCCTCCTGTCATATCCTCGCTTCGGTAATGCAGGTCGGTTCTTGTCTTCGTTGGTGTGGTTGTAGCTCCATCATTCCTTTGAATCCTTCGACGGTTCTTATCTTTGACGATGGTTGTTGCTCTGGTGTGGTTAGAGGAGGTGGAAGCAGAGCTCAGTGTAGCAGTGGTGTTCGGCGCATGAGTTGGCGTGATCTCGGTGTTGTCCTCTTGGAGGATGCCGTTGCGGCGCCATGTACCAGGCCTTGACCGGCGAACTCATCGCCAACGTGTCCTTGCCGTCCATGAGTAACTGGAGATCCGTGTTCCTCTTCTTGGCAGCGTAGTTGGCCTTGAGGAGGTCAATCTTCCAGTCTTGGTTCTGGAGCAGCTGCGCCCACCTCTCGTCGGTCTTCTCCGCCCACTTCTCGGCATGTGCCTTCATGTCGGCGATGCACTTCTCGATAGAAGCCTGGAGGTGCTTGGCGGGAGGTCCTGCGGCTTTGAGCATCTTCGCCTTCTTCTGGACGATCTTCGGCCTTCCTTCGCCGACAGCTGGGGGAGGAGCCTCCGGGTTGTACACGCTGTCCTTGGTATTGGCGAGGGTCTTGCGAGTGTCCGTCCATTTCTCGCAATGCTCGATCACGGTGAACACATGGTGAAACTTAAACTCTGACTTCGTGTCGTCCCGGTACAGACCGAGTGCACGAAGAAGATGCAAATGCAAGACAAAGTGTGTCAGGATATGCTTGAGCTTGTCATACCTTCGGCTAGTGTTTGGCGAAGTACCTTGTTGTCCATGTTTTCACCGCTGACGTGTGTGCGTTCGACCTCCTCCATACAGCTGTGCCACTTGATACACGCCTGCTGGATGAGCCCCCAATGGTTGGTCATGGCCTTCTCCCCTCGGTCCATATGAATTTTGCTATACTTCGGGTCGCAAAGGCAACGCTCGTCAAACGCTAGCTTCACACGCTTCCACTAGTTGTCAGAGTTCTTGTTGGCACCGGTGATGGGATCCATGCTCATCGATTTCCAGGCGTCGGCGAGGCAAAGGTCCTCAAGCACCGTCCACTTGATTCTTGGCTCCGACACCGACGTGCCCAGCTTCCTCTTGCCTCTGCCTTTCGCCGGAGCCAACGCAGACCCCTCGGCGTCCTCCACGTCCTTGGCCTGCATCGGTTCGGCCTGGCCCTCGACGAAATCCTAAGACTCGATGCCATGTTCGGCATCGGCCCGGGAATGTTCTTGAGTGAAGGAGGGCGCCGAACCTTGGGTGATCATGTCCTGTATATACGTCTCGGGTGACATTCCGTCGAACAGGTTGTGCGCGTCGGCCTCGCCGAAGGTTCCGTGTGACGAGCTGCCTCCGAATGGGAGTGGGCCGCGGCGCATTGCTGGCGAAGGACCTGCATATGCCGGAGAGGTGGAGTAGGGGATTTTGATGTCGATGTTGAAGGCCGAAGGAGGGCGAGGCGCGGGGCAGGGAAGACCACGTTCGGATTGAACCCGTCGTCGAACTCGGGGGACGAGGAGTACCTCTGCCGAGGGTTCGCCTGGCTCTCCTGGAAGCCGACCGGCGAGATCAGCGAGAATCCGGCCAGCGAGCCGACGCTTGGCTGGCTCCCCCAGTGGGCGGCGTACGGCGACGAAATGACCGGCCTCGGGCACGCGATCGCCGCGCGAGATGCCGTCTCCTGCTTTTGCCCTCATCGCCTGCTCTTCGGCGAGCTCCTATGCCTCAACGAGCTCCTGCCCGAGCTTCGCCCTGTACTTCCTCTCCTTGCGGCCGCCCGACTCGACCTTCCTCTTCTGCACAATGGTCAACCACTCGGTGTTGGATACGCCGTCCGGCCTCGCCGTCGGCGCTCTCGGTTTCCTCGCCTTTTTCTCCCCCGGTTCGCCGAGGTTGGATCTAGGTTTGACGAAACCCTTGGGCGGCATGGCGGGCAGGCGGGAGCTCGGCGAACTGGCGGGAGTCGGGGGAATGGGGAAGAAAGGCGGGAGGGGAAGAAGAAAAGGGCGGGAGTTCGGCCTAGAGTCACCAACAGAGCTGGCCCACAGTCGTTTTCGTTCTGTCCAGCGTTCTCAGGGCGTTCCCAGTAACCCGAGAATGACCTGAGAAGTCCGGATCAAAGTTGGCCCAAATCCGGACGAAACCGGGGTCCTGGAAACGCGAGTGGGCCAATTTTCGGTGTTCGGACCAAAAAACCGCGTTGGGATCGTCGTCGTGGAAAGCCGAGTGAAGATGAAGATGCTCTTACCACCATCATTTCTCGTTTATCTACTATAATAAACTACACCATGACAAGTTTTCCCATCTTCGTTATTTAGGGGCGAAGATGACGACGCGTATTCGGCTCGCTTTAGTGCTCGTCAAAATTAAATAAGCCTCGTGTTGGGCTGGAGTGCAACATTTACCGTGTAAAAGCACGGGGACTTCCCAAATAGATCATATTTGACGCATTACCCATTCACAAATATTTTCGATTATATTTTTATAAATCTTAAAGATTATTTATGATAAAATCATAAGGAAAATTGACCGTCAAAATTGCACTCGAAATTTATTGCTTGCATGTAAAACCAACAAAACTAGCTGATAAATATTATGTGCATACCGAGATCATATAATACCATGATGGAGGTGAAAGAATACCGTAGCACAAATAATTTGATAGTAACAAGTGAGGTATGTTATGCCAAATCGATATGATCAACATACCCTTCTTATTCAAACCTTCCCATATCATTCCATGCTACATACCATGGCCATATTCACATAGATTTTCAAATGAACAACCCGAGTTTGTACTTTGCAAGTAAACACCACATGAGAGTGAGCATTTCAAACACCAAGGAAAAAAAACCTCCCCGTCTCCATCCCTAGTGTAGGCCTCGTCTCCATCCCTAGCGTAGGCCTCCACTCGCGTACTGCCTGTCGCGGTCGTGACTTCTCCCTCTGCCGGCGTCTTCGGTGTTGTCCTGCCCGTCGTCGTGTTTCCCATCGCTGTACACTTTCTACTATGAGTCTGTGCCCACGACCTGATCTTTTGTTTGAAGTTGACACAAGTGATGGCACAGTTCATGGTGAATCAGAATAACAATCAAAACAATAACAATATGAACTAGAACAACAACAATCCACCTCAAGTGGATGCTCTCACCAAGTTTCTAAGGTTGAAACCTGCTAAATTCCCAAGCGCCCCTAAACCAATGGTCACCCTGGATTGGCTCTGTTATGTGAACAAAGATTTGGTCACTGTTGGATGCACCGGTGCTGAAAAAGTGGGATTTGCTACTCACTTACTGGAGGGACCAGCTGTTCAATGGTGGGACACTTTCTAGATAACTCACCCCAATGACATTCTCACCTAGGATATGTTTGTAGAAGGTTTCAAGACCAACCACGTCTCATCTGGTGCTCTCAGCTTGAAAAGGAAGGAATTCCGCAATCTGCGCCAAACAAATCGCACAGTGGCGGACCACATAGAAGAATTCAACAACTTGTCCCTCTATGCCCCTAAAGATGTTGACACTGATGCCAAAAGTAGAGAGAGAGATTTATGGATGGTCTAAGTGATGAACTTTCACTTCAGTTGTCAGTGTTTTACTGCCCTACTTTCCAAGAGCTGATGGATAATGCCCGGATACTTGAAGGAAAGCATAACCAACTAGTGGAGAACCACAAGAGGTATTATAGCAAGAACAACCACCCATGATCATATCAGGAGCGTACTTTACATGATGGTAATGGAAGTTCTGGACATCATCACAATGGAGGCAATGGACACAAACACTGTGGTGGTAATGGGCATCAACACCATGGAGGAGGCAATGGCCATCACCACAATGGAGATAGAGACCTCAGCAACATGGAATGCAACAAGTGCAAGAAGTTGAGACATTACGCCTATAGGTCTCCGGAATATGGGACCAAGCTAAATACAGCTGAGAAGGAAACTATGAACCATGTGAACATGAGAATAGGAATCAATAAGCCAGGCTTTTTGACTGGTAAGTTTTCTGGTTAACTCATGCATCACACTCGTATTTTTGCAATACTAGTGCATCACATTCATTCATATCAATGCATTCATGGATGAAAATAGTCACATATGGAGTTACTTAGAAGATATGTCAAAGTGAACCCACTAGAGAAGAATTGATAGCTAGTACAAGATGCCACAACTAGAGATTGGAGCATACATATTTCCCACTAGCTTACTTATATTGTATTCACATGGCTTAGATGAAATTATAGCATGGATTGGTTGGTTAAGTTGAGGGTCATATGTATTGGTACTACACTCATGCCTTAGAGGAAAGAAGAATCAAATATAGATCAATAGTTAACTTTGGAGATGCCAACTTTAATCTTCTTAAGGAGGTTAGCCTCGATATGTAACTCATATTAAAAGAAGCTAATTGGAGCTAGAATAGGGACCTTGAGTAGACCACCATAACCTATTTGCTAGCCATTTTTTGGAACTTTCTTAGAGTTCATACGCATTGCATAAAGCATCACGCAAAAGTTTATTTTCAAAAGCCCTTCTGTCAAAACCCTATTTTGAAATCTCTATTTACATCTATTAAGGTTTTAAATGGAAAACCAAGTTTGTATTCTTGTTGAATATGGAATAAGGTTCCATAATGTCCTAAAGGGTTATCTATGATTTTGCAATCTTTTGAAAAAATTTCAGTCAATTTGGAGCTCTGAAATAAAAGATACAAAGAAAAAATGATTAAATAAAAAAATGGGGTAGCCAGCCAGCTAAACCGGCCCAACCCAGGTCCCCTCCTCGGCGCCGCAAGCGTGCAGCAGCTAAAGGCCCAGTGCCGGACCAACTAGAGCGCCAGCAGCCAGCTTCACCCTCTCTTCTTCCCATGTTTCGACGAGTGGGACCTGTGTGTCATCGTTCGTCCACCCGTTGACTGAGGGAGCCAGCCTGTCATCCCCTCTCTGTAGTCAAGTTCATCTTCGATACAAACTTCCGCCACATGAATCATTGATTCCGCCCTATTCTCACCACCGATTTTTCGATACAGGTAACGTTTGCACAAGCATCATGATGTTAATTTCTTCACTACTCGATAATTTTCGTTTCCTTTCTGAAGTCTGATGGTTATTGTTTCTGGTTTCTTCTAGAGGCGATGAAGGACATCTTGGAACGCGCAAGGGAGCCCAACTTCGACCTCAAGTCCTATCTGGCCGACGCGGAGAACGTATCCAATGCACCGGGCCTTGTGGTGCGCCGGACTTTGGTTTTATATTTATAAAAATTGAAAAAATCTATCAAAAATCGAGACAATAGAAACAACTAGTTTTTAGCACTCTACAAATTCCTAACTCCAAATTCAAATCACAGTTTTCGAAAAAAAACAATAACTTCAGTGTGGAAACTGATAATGGGCCGAATTTCTAGCCCAACATGGAGTAGCTACTATTCACCTAGAGATTTCTCTTTTTGTTTCTCGAGCCATGGTTGTGATTTTGAATTGAAAATTTGCACCATATTAGAGATAAAAATATGAATATGTTCTAAAATTATATTAGAAATTTTTGTCAGCTTGCAGAAGACCGCACTAATGGGAGGGTTTAAAAAAAATTAAGTACTTGTACACAAAGATGGCATCGGGACCACCAGCCAGAACATACATGGATGCAGCGTCTCTAGCAGTGTTGTCAAGGAAAACAGGGAGACGGGTTCGAAGAAAAATTCCAGCAAAGAAAAAAAAAGTTTATCATACACATGTTTCTTCTAATAGGAGGCCGACATGTGAAACTCATCTGCGAGACGAAACGACTGATGCATCTGGCAAGTTCAAAACATGAAGATGCGAGTGCAAAAATATAGTCTACACACAGTTTCATTTAAATAGTAGATGACATGTGGACCCCACCAGTCTGGATAAATGGCTGATGCATCGTGCAACGTTATCGAGTCCATATCAGAAATATGCGAACCAAAGAAAAAATCCATCATACACATGTTTCTTCTAATAAAAGGCCGACACATGAGACCAAGCGGTTGATGCATCAAGTAACATTATCTATTTCGAACCAGAGAAAGCGCGATAGAAAAAAATCTCATCATACACACAATACTTCTAATGAGAGGCTGACCCAAGGGACCAGCAATCTGACTAAATAGAAGATGCATCAAGCAAGATTATCAAGTTCGAAACACGCAGACGTGAGCGGAAAAATATAATGTACACACGTTTCATTTAAATAGTAGATGACATGAGGGATCCACCATCATAATCGGTCAATACATCGTGTAACGTTATCGAGTTCAAATCAAGGACGCGCGAGCCACTTAAAAAAAATTAATTATACACACGTTTCTTCCTTCTAATAAGAGAGCGACACGTGAGACCTAGCTGCGAGACCAAATGGATGATGCATCGAGCAACATTATCTAATTCAAACCAGAGAAAACGCGATAGAAAAATCCCATGATACACACGATTTTCCTAATAAGAGGATGACATGGGGGGACACAACAGCCTGACTAAACGGCAGATCCATCTAGCAATGTTATCAAGTTCGAAACACGGAGGCACGAGCGAAGAAAAAAAGTCAATCATACACACATTTTTTTAACGTGAGGATGATATGTAGGACCCAACGACGCGACCAAACGGCTGGCGCATCAAACAATGTTATCAGGTTCAAATCAGGGAAGCATGAGCGAAAAAACTATCATACACATGATTTTTCTAACGAGAGACTGATATGTGGGGACCCAACAACCTGACTAAATGACAGATGCATCGAGCAACATTACCGAGTTCAAATCAGAGAGGCGTAACCGAAAAATATGGTTGAATAGAGACACTGACATCCGGAACCCATAGGTTTCAAAAGATTTCCACAAGTCAACATAGCACGAGGAACTAAAAATCTTTTTTCTGCCATGATTTTAGCTACTTCGCAGTAGAGAGGGCCTCGAAAACGAAAAAAATTCCATCAACCATGGTCAAGCGAAAAAAATCATGGCAGAAGAGACACGTTCTACAATAACCGGTGGATCAAGTCGTTGCGGATGGCAACTTTTTTTTTGCAGTGAAGAGAGGGGAACGAAATGCTGAATGCCTGATTTTTTGCTCGTATTTTATGCTGAATTGGTTGTCTTAAGTATTATATCCATGTGGCTTGGAAGAATGTTTCATTTATCCATGTCAGTCCTTTTCTCATTGAAGAAGAGCCTAACTTCTTCGTCAATTCTTTAACTTGGAAATTTTGAAAACTGTTACGTGTCACTATACACGATACAACTGGATTAGGTTTATCATGCGTAGATGCAAATGTTGATGTGCAAGTTCATATTTTAATTTTATAATGGTCCGCCTCTCCTGAGCCTGAGTTCAATCTTTAGTGTTTACTCTTTCTTATTATGTGTAGTCTTCTTCTAGTTGGATTCCTCGCGACCAGCTTTGGCTCTAAATGCTTGTTGGAGCTGTTTCATAAACAAGAAATTTATAATACTACCTCCTTCTCGAATATATAGTCTGCCATCACAAATTTGGAATAATGGCGAATAAATTTGGAATATAGTCTTCCATCACAAATTTATAATATACTGCCCCCTTCTCGAATAAATTTTGGAGATTTATTTGGCGACAGAGGTGTAGTACTAACTTGGAATATAGTCTGGCATCACAAATTTGAATAATGGCATTACAAATTAACCGGTGCTACTAGTTTCCTTGCTGTGACGGTGGACGCATTGCCGGGCAGACGGCGCAGGTGCACCCATTGGCGGTGCAATAGCCCATGCCGTGCTGCTTGCGGCACTCTGCCTGGCAGTCCCGGTGGACGCACGCCTTGCCCGGCTCGATCACCGTTATCGAGCAATGCATTAGAGGCACCACCTCGCCGTTGTCGATGCCACCCTCTCCTCCTGCCACGGCCTTCGCTGCGGCGTCTGCAATGTCATGCCCACCATTGAAATTGTTAAGACGATCATGATACAATCAACAGGGACAGGCATAGAAATTTTCACGGAGCCAGCAGGGATAGATAGAGAAGTATACCTGACGATAGTACGACCATGAGAGCGAGAGAGAACAGGAGACACTTTTTGAGGTTCCTCATTACGGACTCTGTCGATGGTAGTATGTTGATGCAAAATGTTTTCGATGATGTGAAGGATGAGAACTACTCCACTTTTAGGTGGCATGAGTGCTCGTTATTTCGATTCTAGAGTAGTACTGTAATGGGTGACGGATAACCTATACCAAATTAACTGGCATTTAATTGCTTTAACTTTTGGATAGACATGTATTAATTGGTAATTGGGCATTATCAAATGTAGAGTAGTAAATAATATCAAGGGCAGTGATCAAGCGTACCCATTTGTTACTGTGCCTATACGATAATCCCTAGTAAATCCAAAGTTTAGGCCAGTCTGGCTAACTTAAAGCATCCAAAGTTTAGGCAGCGGTGATCAAATATCGGACCAGTGTTAGAATTTAGTCATGTCAAGGGGACCATGAATTCTCTGGATTACTTTATTTGTCTTGCCCTCCTTTGTCCAAGATTGGTTTTATTCTAGAAACTTACTCCCTCCGATCTCCAAGAATAGATGTCTTAGATTTTTCAAATTTTGGATGAATCTATATACTAAATAGTGTTTAGATTTATTCAAATTTTGACAAATTTCAGACATCTATTTTGGGACGGAGGGAGTATTATTTAAAACATGATTGGTTTTGATCTGGACTAAAATTTTAGGACTTCTAAAGAAATAGAAGGTTATATCTAAAGCTAAATTAAATTTATTAAAATCCATTAGATTAAATAAATCTCATATTCAAAATGGAAATTAAAAATGTTTGAAGTGGAGTACATATTAGAAATTTAGGGCTTCAAGTAGGGAGAGAAGATGAGAATTAGGGTAAAATTTAATATATTAATGATCTTAAAGCTCTCGTGTTGATTTCAATTTAAAAATATACTATGAAGTATAGCCTTATAAGAGTGAATTCCACTTTTTACCCTCTACTTATGCATTTGTGACACTAATTACCCTATGTAGTGAAAATTCATCTAAATTACCAGGTTTGGAAACTTTAAACCCTTATTTTCTGATGCATATCTATTGGGCAAGGTGTAAGGTGACGAGTGAACTTCAAAATTATCGAGATGGCAGCAAAGAATAAAACATTTGGTGCAGAGAAGGGTAGATATGATCGATGCCGACTGATGACCCACAAGTGTAGAGGATCGCAACAGTCTTCGCGGGTAGTATTACCCAATTTATTGATTCGACACAAGGAGAGCCAAAGAATATTTGCAAGCCTTAACAACTGAGTTGTCAATTCAGCTACACCTGGAAATAGTTCTTGCTCATAGAAGTTTATCAGTAGCAACAGTTTGGTAGTAGCAACAGCAGCAGTAACAACAATAGTGAACAGTAGCAATAGTAACAATAACGGTAACGGTAGGATTCGAGTGCGATAGACATAGGGATAGATGGACGGGCGTTGTATGGACGAGTATAAATATGTAACTTCAAGATCTAGGGCATTGCAAATAAATAATAACAAGCATCCAAGTACTAAACAATCCTAGGCATGTGCTCTAAATATAGTCATACGTGCTCGCAATGAGAACTTGCACAACATTTTCTGTCCAGCCAGCCCGTGGCAGCGGGGCCTCTAGGGAACTACTGGCAATTAAGGTGCTCCTTTTAATAGAGCACCGGAGCAAAGCATTAACACTCAGTGAACATATGTGATCCTCACACCACAACCATCCCCTTCGGTTGTCCCAATTATTGTCACTTTGGGGCCTTTGGATCCGGACAATGATATGCGTACACAACTTGCAGATAAGATCACAAACAATACTATCATAATGATTCAATAATAAGTTCAGATCTGAGATCATGACACTCGGGGGGATTACTCACTCATGGATGAGAGAAACATCGGTGGTTGATGGAGATGCGTTGGTGATGATGATGGCGATGATCCTCTCCAAATTCCCCGTCACGGCAGGGTGCCAGAACGGAGTATCTGGATCCGAATCTTAGTTTCTGATGGCGACGGCGTAGTGGAACTCTTTCTGGAAAACTATCGACCCTCCCCTCGGTTTTTAGGTCGAAAGGAAACTTATAGACATAAAGAGAGGCCGAGGGGGTGCCTGGGGTGGCTGCACCCCCTCCAGGCGCGGCCAGTGGTGGGCCCGTGCCTAGGGTGGGTGTGGGCCCCCCAGGCCTCCTCTCTGTCTCTCCTTCTGGCTCCGTGGATCTTCTGGTGAAATATAATTTTTGGCATGTTTTTCCGGATTTTTCCTGGTAGTTGATTTTCTACACAAAAACAAGACACCAAAGTAATTATGCTGAAAACAGCGTCAGTCCGTGTTAGTTGTATCCAAATCACATAAGTTTAGAGGAGAAACAATAGCAAAGTGTTCGAGAAATTAGATACTTTTTGGACGTATCACCGACGTCCTCCGATCTTGACATATTTTATGGCAGCACATCGTCCTAACATGTCAGCCTTATCCAAGAACAAGTGTTGAATGCTAAAATGGAACAAAATCATGTTTAGAATTTTCTTAATAGGACATTTGGGTACAACTTCTACTAAATGGGGCAATTAGTGTCTCAAATGCATAAATAGAGGGTAACAAGTAGAATTCACTCGCCTTATAATAAAGTTAGATATAACGTCTATATTAGAAACCACAAGTAGGGTCGTGACACCAACCCCTGATGGCCAATCAGTGGTGATTAATTTTTCGTGGAGAGACAATCAAGAAAAGAGTTTGCATTTGGTTCAGCAAGGGCAGACCAAATATTTTTTGCCTTGAATCTAGGAAGAAGCCGTTGACTTGTGTGTGGTAAGAGCCATTGAATTGTTTCTTTTAGATAATCAACTTGTGTGCCAAGTTGATTTGAAAGGATGTCAGAAATGATTTGAAAGGATGGGGTGCTCATTTAAGGGGTGAGGATAAAAAAAGGAAGAAGAGGTTGGTGGAGGAGCTTCAGGAGCTGGAAAATATTGAGGAGTTGATTTTGCTTACTGCTGAACAACTTAAAAAAAGCAGTTATTTAGAAGGAGTTGCTAGAGGTGTATGAGAATGAGGAGAGATTTTGGCAGCAGAGATCGAGGGACAATTGGTTGCTTAGAGGTGATAACAATACTGAATATTTTCATAGGATTGCTAATGGGGTGAGGAGAAAGAAATTGATCTTTTCAATGAAAGATGGGGAGAATGAGATTCAGGGAACTCATGATCTCTTGCAGCATGCTACTAGTTATTATAAATCCTTGTTTGGTCCTGCTGGTGGGTTCTCTATTAGGCTTGCAGATGACAATTGGCAGGACTAGGAGAAGCTTAATGATGAGGATAGGGAAAAGATGGGGGTGCCTTTTACTGAGAAAGAGGTTAAAGAGGTTATTGATCAGATGGAGAAAAATAAAGCTGCTGGTCCTGATGGGATTCCTATTGAATTCTATCAGCATTGTTGGGCGATTATAAAAACAGATGTTATGGCTGTGTTTGATGATTTTTTTGCTCATAAGATTGATTTGAGGAGTATTAATTATGGTGTGATTACTCTGCTGCCCAAGGGTGATGATGCTGATAGGATCCAGAAGTATAGACCTATTTGTCTGCTCCAGGTTCTGTTTAAGATTTTTACTAAGACTCTGACGGTTAGAACTGAGCCTGTAATGGGGAAATTAATTGACACTTGCCAGACTGCTTTTATTAAAGGGAGGTTTATTGCAGATGGGGTGACTTTGTTACATGAGATCTTGAAAGAATCGAAAAGCCAGAAGCAGCAGGGTGTGGTTTTAAAAATTGACTTTGAGAAAGCTTATGACAAGGTCAACTGGGACTTTTTGTTTTACTGTTGTAGGCAGAAAGGTTTTAGTGAAGATTGGATGATTTGGTTAAAAAGTGCTATGACTCAGGGTACTCTCAGTGTTAAGGTGAATGGGGAAACTGGTCCTTATTTTGGCAGTTATAAAGGGGTTAGGCAAGGAGACCCTTTTTCTCCTTTTTTATTCAATTTGGCAGGGGAATGTTTGGCTAAGATGGTGCTTAATGCACAGGCTGGTGGGTTGTTTACAGGATTGGTTGATAATTTGTTTGATAAAGGGATTGCTATTTTGCAATATGCTGATGATACCATCCTGTTTATTAAAGATGATCCTGAGGGGGCTAGAAACTTGAAATTGTTGATGTATTTGTTTGAATCCATGTCTGGTCTCAAGATTAACTTTGAGAAGAGTGAGGTGATGATGGTGTTAGATGATGAGGAGAAACTTTCCAATTATGCTGAAATGTTCAACTGTCAGAAGGGTAGTTGGCCAATCAAATATTTGGGGTTGCCGGTTTGTAGCAGGAGATGCACAGTGGCTGATATGAGCTTTATTGGTGACAGGTTGAAGAAAAAGTTAGATGGTTGGATGGGGGGCTTTATCCCTGGGAGGGAGACATGTTAAAATCACTGCTTGTGTCTCTAGTGTGGTTGTTTACCCCATGACTATGTTTCTTCTACATAAGTCAAATGTGGAAGAAATTGAGAAACAGACTAGAGCTTTCTTTTGGTATGGGAAGGTGGGGAAAAAGAAATATCATCTGGTTAAATGGAAATATGTGTGTAGGCCCAGGAAAAAGGGTGGACTGGGGATTAAAAACATTAGGTTTTTTAACATTTGCTTGTTGTGTAAGTGGTGGTGGCGCCTCGAAGATGAGGAAGGTCCATGGCAAGTTTTTGTGAGAAAGAAATATTTGAAAAAAGGTGGGATCAGTACTGTGAAACACAGACAGAATGATTCTCCATGTTGGCATGATTTGATTAAGATTAGGGATCTTTATTTGGCTGGTAGGAGAATGAGGATTGGTAATGGGGAGTTGACTGACTTCTGGCATGATGCTTGGTGGCTGGACACGCCTTTGAGGGATAGGTTCCCTGATTTATTTGATATTTGCCAGAATCAAATGATCACTGTGGCTGATATGGCAAGAAAAGGGTGGAGATGTTCTTTTAGGAGATGGTTGGATACTGATGGGTTGAATCATCAGGAACAAATGAGAAAGTTGATGTCTGGGGTGAGTTTGAGTCAGGAAAAAGACAGGCCAGTGTGGATGTGGAATAAATCTGGCAAGTTCTCTTTTAAGTCAATGTACACACATCTGTCGAATGTTGGGATTGATAGAAGTTTTAAGCATCTGTGGAAAGCTAAAATTCCCCTGAAGATTAAAATTTGGCTGTGGCTCATCTGGCACAATGCTATTCTCACCAAAGACAATATGAGGAGGAAGAATTGGGTAGGAGATTTTACTTGCAGGTTTTGTAATGAGGACGAGAGCATTGGGCACTTGTTCTTTTCTTGTGTGGCAGCTAGATACGTTTGGGGGGTGGTTGCCAGAGCTATTGGTGCCGCGAATAGACCTGGGTCCTTTTCTCAATACTTTTGGTGGGCTTCGCAGTATGTGGGTGTTAGCAGGAATGTGCAGACTACGGTGGTGGCGGCAATCTGCTGGGCTATTTGGAAGCTCAGGAATAGGGCTTGTTTTAAAAAAAAACTCATTAACTCGCCTATTGATTTGGTTATATATGCTTGTGTGTTCATTCGTTATTGGGCAGGAATGCATGGGGAGAATGACCGGGCGGTGTTGCAAGCTGGAGCGGATACTTTGCAACAGAATGCGCTGGCTGATGCGGCAGCTATGGATGTGGCTCCTGTTCCTTTTCTGGGACTGCCTGCAATCCCTGGAGGTCATGCTCATGAAGCTCCGGAACTGGAAAGGGGGCGGGAGAAAAGAAGGAGAACTTGAAAAGGGACTGGGCTGCGAGAAGACGGTGTTGGCATCTCACGTGGCCTTCTTCGTTTTGGTCTGTTAGCTTCTTGATTGTGTCTGATAGTACTGTTCCCCACTAGCCTGAGGGCGGTGTTCTTGCGTCTCCAGCCTCCTTCTTTCTATCTGTTTAGTTTGCTTGGTGTGTAATTTGGACCTCTTGAATCTTTTTTGACCCCCTAGGTGGGTCAGTACTACGTTGATGTGTGTGTGGTTGTTGTTCCGTTGTCTGATGATAATGGAACCCGATCCCTCTTCCTGGGGGATTGTATGGAAAAAAACTTGTGTGCCAAGTTTAGAACTCTAAACCGACTTGGCTAGGGCACCGACTCGTCCAGGGCCTTAGACCCTCTTTATATTCTCTTGTAATTGTAATGATTATTATTATTGAAGTATCAAAACTATTATATTCAACATGGTATCAGACTAAAACCGATCTAGGGCATGTCGCCGCCCACCCTACCCCCGCCGTTGCCGCCAGGCTACTTCGAGTGGCGGGCTGTTGTCGCCTCCTCCAAGGTCGATGTCGCCACGTCGATCTCCTCTTTTTCTCCCCCACCCAAACCCTAGTCCCTTCAATCCCATCCACAATCCAATATGCCGATACAATTTCAGATGTTAGTCCTTTTATTCATGTTACTTTAGATCTCACCAAGCACAACTACTACCATTGGCACCACCTCTTTGAAGTTCATCTTGGTCGATGAAATCTCCTCGACCATGTCGCCTCCGACTTTGTCGCCTAGCCGTCAGATCCTCGCTAGGTCAAGGATTACCTTGCCATCATCCAATGGATCTACCAATGGGTGTCTACAGAAATCTTCAACCTCGTCTTCCGTGCAAGCGCCGCCACTCTTTGGGCGGCCCTTCGCCAACTTTTTCAAGACAACAACGATGCCTGCGTCAACACACTTCACATGGAACTTCGCAACACCGTGCAGGGCGATTCTCTAGAGGGTGTTTATTGTCAGTGCCTCAAAACCATCGTCGATGAACTCCAAGGACTTGGGGATCCCGTTGATGACCGACAACTCATCAACATCCTACTTGTCGGCCTCGGCGAGAATTTCGAGAAACAAGCTTCGTTCATCCCCATGATGTGGCCCCGTCCCTCCTTTGCGGAGGTTCGATCCATGCTCCAATGGGTCGGTCGCGCCGTCATCAATAAAGAGTCATGCCCCCAGGATTTTGCGGCCATCCTGTGGTGGCCCCGTCTGCGCATCCACCGCCGCCTTCCTCCTGGATGGCTCCCTAGCCCTAATTACTGTGGCACCCGACCTATCTATCGACCGCCACGACCACCGACTGCACCACGGGCTCCACTGCCTGTGGCTCCTTGTCATGCCCGGTCCATGTGCCTCTTGCATCTCCAACCTGGCGCCCTCAACCCGACCCATGGACTGGTCTCGTGCAGGCCTGGCCTATGCCTTGGGCTGCCCCGTCTCCGATCGGTGCCCCTCCTGCCTATGGCAGCGCCTGGCAGCCCAGTGTTCGCCCTCACACGGGTGCACCTGGTACCATGCTCCTGTGTGCGCCTCAGCATGCCCATCATGCGGCTCCGATCTACGTGTCGTACGACGCCTCCTACAGCTCCCCTATGGCACTCCTGCATATGTCGATGGGAGCTTCTACCCGGCACTGCCTCAACCACTTCAGCAACCGACGTTGTTGCGCACGTTGCCTTCTCCCTCAACTCCGAGCTGGGATCAAACTGCCTTTTTTACAGGCCATGAAAAACTTTGCTGCACAAGGAAACTCAGGTACGGATTGGATTTTTTATTCTGGTGCTTCTAGTCATATGTCTGTTTCAAGTAATTTGTTGTCTTCCTGCACCACTTCTCCGTTTTCTTCCATTATTCTTGGCAATGGTTCCTCCATTCCTATTCATTGTGTTGGATAAGCTCAAATTTCTTCAACCTCTAAACCACTTCTTGATGTGCTTGTTGCTCCTTCTCTTATCAAAAATCTTATTTTTGTTCGCCAATTCACTCGTGATAATGTTGTCTCCCTTTAATTTGACCCTCTTGGTTTACTTGTGAAGGATTACCGGACCAAGGCCGAGATCGCACGCTTCAATAGCTCTTGTGATTTATACTCTCTCCATGGTACCCTGGCCGCTGCGGATCCTACATCCATGGCGGCTTCAATTGATCTTTGGCATCGACGTCTCGGCCATCTCCGTAGTTCTGCTTTATCTTCCATCCTTAGTGAATTTTCAGTCCCTTGTAATAGAGATACCCATAATTCTTCGATGTGTGAGTCTTGTCAATTGGGGAAACATGTTCGTCTACCCTTTAGTTCTTCTACCTCTAATAGTACCTTCCCGTTTGAATTTCTACACTGATTTATGGACGTCTCTTTTAGAGAGTATTTCAAGTTATAAGAATTATCTTGTTATCTTAGATGATTTCACTCATTATGTTTGGACCTTTCCCTTGCCCAATAAATCCGGCGTGCATTCTCTTTTTCTAAATTTTCAATGTTATATATCAACACACTTCTTTCTCCCCATACGTTTTATTCAGTGTGATAACGATCACGAATTTGACAACTATAAAAAATAGGAACTTTTTTTCTCCAGCATGGTATTCTCCTTCGATTTTCTTGTCCCTACACCTCTCCTCAAACCGGAAAAGCTAAACGTTTCTTTACGAACTATCAATGACATTCTTAGAACTCTTATCCTCCATGCCTCCATGCCTCCAAAATTCTGGGCCGAAGAACTTCGCATGGCTACTTTTCTCCTTAATATTCGACCATCAAAAGCAAATTCTAACAATACACCCTTCTATTCTCTATTTTTAACGCACCCTAATTATGCCGACATTCACCTTTTTGGGTTGTCTTTGCTTTTCCAATTCTTCTGCTACTACCCGCAACAAATTTTCTTCTAGTATCTTCCATGTATCCATCTCGATTTTTCACATGAGCACAAAGGCTATCATTGCCTCGATCTCGTTTCAGGTCATGTTCATATTTCTCGTCATGTCACTTTTGCAGAAAATATTTTTCCTTTTTCTCAGTGTCTTGACTCCACTACTCCTGTACCTACCCCGCCATCCTCTAAAGTGCGTTTTCCACATTTTATGACTCCTGAAATTTCTGTCGTTGAACCTGCCGCGGCAGCCAAAACCTCAGCCGCTCCTGTCGCGGCAGCCAAAACCTCTTCCGCGGCAGCCGAAACAAGTCCAAAATCCTGCTGCTGCAGGAAACCATGTCGCCGATCCTCCATCACCGCCACCATCCCCCGTGCCAGCCCCCTCCCCTGCCACATATGAACCACCAACCCCGGTGTCAGTCCCTTCCGCTGTGCCTGACACCTCGCCTTCCCCACTTCTACATCACTACCTTCACACGCCATACTTATACCTGCACCACTCAAAGAATACCATGCGCGTACTCGTGCAAAATCTGGTTTTTGCCTTCATGCTCAATGTCTCAACCTACATGCTACCCCGTCTAGATCTCCTCTCCCTAAAACCTACATAACTGCTCTTCTCGCTTCCAATTGGGTTGCCGCCATGCAAGCTGAATTTAATGCTCTTATTGACAGGGGCGGAGCCAAGGGGGGGGGGGGTTAGCAGGGGCTAGACCCCCCTAACCATCGGCCCCCTCAATACATAGGTGCATATTTTAGTACTAAACTAATGGCCTCATAGATTTAATACACACTAAGCCCAAATTTAATTGATTTTTCGTGCTTCTCTATACCAAAAGCCAAATGTATCCCATGAATTCGTTTTATTAGTCAACTATAGTAACATGTCCCAACATTGTTCGTTTGTGTAACTAGACCTAATAGCTAGCACCATATGCAATCGTTTAGATCAACTGACTGGATGCCTGCCACCATTGCTCTCTTCTACTCAGTAGCCAGACACCACGCGATGCCGCAGCCGCGACATCATGCTTGCCAGCCATGTTGTTTGCCAGTTTCTATCTTTGTTAATCATGTCGCAACGCCAGCAACAAGCATGTTGTGCCATCGAATATAGGAACCAATCTTCCTCACTCTGATTGAAGGTACCAAATCATTAGTATTTTGTTGATAGATTGCATAATTTATAGTCTAATTGATTAATTTACAAAAAGATATGTGTCTTTTGTTTAACGTTTGCTCAGTGATGACGACAACTTATTGCATAATGATTGAGAAATAATAATAGAAAGATCACCTGCAATGGAATTATCAGGCTTTATACTCGTAGAGATAAAGTTAATCCAATATAAACTAATCTTTTGTTTTGTATTGTCTAAGATTTAGTGCTACATATTAATATCAGTTCTATGCCGATACTTTGATATACTGTTATGTTTTTTTATCCAAACAGTTCTTCCAACACAAAATGATAGATAGTTTTTGTCTTCATGAGAAAAAAATCCTATATATATGATCATCAGTATCTTCGCCCCCCTCAATATCAAATCCTGGCTCCGCCCCTTCTTATTCAAAATAATACTTGGACTCCTGTGCCTCGCCCATCCAACTCCAACATAGTCTCTGGAAAATGGATCTTTCACCAAACATTTCACTCCGATGGCAGTCTTGCTCGCTATAAGGCTCATTGGGTATGTCGTGGATACTCTCAACAACAAGGAATATACTACGATGAAACGTTCTCTCCTGTCGTCAAGCCTATCACCATCCGCATTGTTCTTAGTTTAGCCGTCTCTTCTTCCTAGACTATTCACCAATTAGATGTCAAAAATGCTTTTCTTCATGGTTCTCTCAATGAAACCGTCTACTGTCAGCAACCTTTAGGTTTCAAAAATTCCTCCTAACCCAATCATGTGTGTCTCCTTCAAAAATCTCTCTATGGCCTCAAACAAGCTCCCGCACCTGGTTTCAACGTTTTTATACATTAATTCAAACTATCGGGTTCACTCCATCTCTTTCCGACACTTCTCTCTTTACCTATCATCAAAACTCTAATGATGCCTACATCCTTGTTTATGTTGATGAAATTGTTCTTACTGCCTCCTCTCAATCTTTCATAGATCATGTTATCTCCCTTCTTCGCAACGAATTCTCCATGACCGATCTTGGTTCTCTTCATCATTTTCTGGGCATTGTTGTTCACCATGACACATCTGGACTTTTCTCTCTCTCAGCGTTAGTATGTTCTTGATTTGCTTAATCATGCTGGTATGACCGATTTTCAGTCTTCTCGCACCCCTATTGACACATCTTCTAAACTTTCTTCTGCCGGCGAACCTTTTTCTGATCCTACTCTATACCGTAGTCTCACTGGTGCTATCCAATGCCTAACAATTACTCATCCTGAAATTTATTTCGCTGTCCAACAAGCTCGTCTCTATATGCACGATCCTCATATCCCTCACTATAATCATGTCAAACGTGTTCTTCGTTACCTAAAAGGCACACTCGACCATGGCTTACATATAAACTCTTCTTCACCAAATTCTTTGATAGCTTACTCTGATGCAGACTAGGCTGGTTGTCCAAATACTCGACGATCCACATCTGGATTTTGTGTTTATCTTGGTAACAATTTGGTTTCGTGGTCCTTTAAAAGACAGGTTACTGTCTCTCGCTCATCTGCTGAGGCCGAGTATCGCGTCATGGCACATGCCGTTGCTGAAATGGTCTGGCTTCGCCAGCTTCTCACAGAGCTCCATCGACCTCTTAAACAAGCGACTATTGTTTATTGTGACAACATCTCAGCTGTTTATATGTCAGGAAATCCAGTGTAACATCGACGAACTAAACACATTGAGATAGACATTCATTTTTTTTGAGAGAAGGTGGCTCTTGGACAAGCTTGTGTTCTTCATGTCCCTATTACGGCTCAATTTGCAGACATCTTCACCAAGGGGCTAGCTACTACACCATTCACCGATAATCGATTCAGTCTCAATGTCGTTGAGCCTCCCATTGTGACTGCAGGGGGAAGTTAGACAATCAACTTGTGTGTCAAGTTTAGGACTCTAAACTAACTTAGTTAGGGCACCGACTCTGCCAAAGCCTAGACCCTCTTTATATTCTCTTTTAATTGTAAAGATTATTATTATTGAAGTACCAAAACTATTCTATTCAATAGTTTCAAATCTACATCGATTGATTCTTGTAACATCATATATTTTACTAAAAACTTATTAACTAAAAAATGGTTAGTTTTGATCTAGAATATAAGTTTAGGACTTATAAGAATATAGAAGGTTAAAACTAAGAGCTCTTTTACTGTGATTGGGGCAGCATTTTTTGTGTTATTGGGTGCCGTTGGGTGCTGCTTAATTTGATTTTTTCTAACCGTCAATTAACACATTTGATCAATATCTATCAAGGAACGATTTTATTAGAAGTGCCGTCTAGCTAGTTCAGTTTTGGGCGCACATTCACACGATCCTACAACTGTTCAACATGATCATCCATCCTCCACCGGATCATCTCGATCCTAGACACGATCATATCAATTGTGAACTGCCATCGGCACTACCGCCTGCCACCGCACGCCCTTCCCTTTCGAAGCCCCGCCTCCAACCACCCGGCAACTCCCCTCATCTTCCTTCACCCCCGCCCTTCAAGCCTAGTTGAGTACCATCGCACTAAGTTTAGGGTTTCGCGAGTTGGCCGCAGCTGACCCTGTTTGTTGTATGCGTGCCTGCAGGTTGAGGATTTTGTTGGGGATATGTTTTCTGGGTATACCCACTGTGACTCGCTGACCAGGGTGGCGCACTTCGGGTTAGAGTTATGCTTTCCAGGCGGCCCAGTCAGGGAGAGAAGTTGGAATCTCATCCGCCTATGGAAAGGCCCAGAAGACTTACCGACTTAGGCATATTGGAATAATTGTAGTTCAAGATGTACTATGTAACCGACTCTGTATCGTAGCTAGATAGGACCCTCCTGTAACCCTAGGACCGGATGACTATATAAGTCGTCCTAGAGACCAGTCTTGACAATCAACCTTAGCATGCACAGGCGAAACCTCTCTTGTAATCTGTACTTCCGGCTCTGCCTTATTACTGGATTGCTAGCAGGAGTAGAATCCGTCCATCGCAGGCCGATTTGAACCTGGGTAACCTTGTGTGCTCACCATCCTGGACAATCATACGTTTCACAACCCATATCTTTACACGCCCCTATGACCCCCTCATGGCGTACTTGTCTTCAATCCGACAACAGTTGGCGCCCACAGTGGGGCATAGAATATGTTCTCGTGCACATTGCAGTGAGGATGCTTGCTTGTTGCAATAATAATATCCATGTGGCTTGTAAAAATGTTTCATTTATCCATGTGAGTTTTTCTCTCATGGAAGAAGAGCCTAACTTCATGAGAAGCTGACATTTTATATCTACGTTATGCGTGAATTTCTTTGGAACATGTAACTTGGAAATGTGAAAACTGTTATGCGTCAATTTGCTTCATAAAGTGACTGTTCACTATAAAACTCGAATATGTTTATTATGTAGTTACAAAATGATTAAAAATGTTGATGCATGTGCAACTCTATATTGCAATTTTATAATGTCCTGCCTCTCCTTTAGGCTGTAGCATAAGTCCAATCCCTAGTGTGTGTTTTTTTGCCTTTTACTGTTTCTTCTTATGTGTAGTCTTCAAGTTGGAGATTTCTTGCAACCAACTTTTTGGCATTCAAAGCTCGTCATAGCTGTTTCGTAAACAAGAAAAATTATAATATTTGGAACCAAGTCTTGCGTTATAAATTCTGATAGTAATAGACCTGGCCACAAATTAATCAGTGCTATTAATTCCATTACTGTGACGATGGAGCCACCGACGGAAGATGCGCCGCGTAGGTGGCGCATCTGCACTGCCCTCCGGCGCACTCGCCCAGCCCGCCGAATGTACGGCATTCCCCCTCACAGGTTTCAGGGACGCACCCCACACCCGGCCAGAGCACCGTCACCGAGCAACCTGCCACAGGCACCACCACATTGCCATCGACGCCACTTTCTCCTCCCGCCGCCGCCATCTCTGCTGCGTCTGCAATGTATATAGTTCATGATACAATCAATGTGATCTGCATAGAAATATCAGCGAAACAATCTAGGACAAGCTGATAAGTATACCTGATGACAGTACTGCCGTGAAGGCGAGGGCGAATAGGAGACACTTTTGGAGGGTCCTCATTTCGGATCCGATGGTATGTTGATGGAAAATGTTTTCGATGTTGTGAAGGAGGAGAAGTACTCTACTTTTATAGTGAAGTGGCATGCATGCTCGTTATTTTGATTCTCTTGAGTAGCATTGCAATGGATGACCAGACAAATTTTGTACCAAATTAATTGGAGATTAATTGCTTTAACTTTTGGATAGACAGGTATTCATGGGCAATTGGGCATTACAAAATTTAGGGTACTAAATAACATTTATATATTAATTATAGAAGATGTTACAAGTTGCTTTGCCTTTTTGGATAGACAGCTATATACCTTAATGGGGGACGAAACAACATTTTGGAGAATAATTAAGAAAACTTCCATTAATTAGAACATATAATCACAACTTGCTTATTTCAGCTCCACATCGTTTGATACTTGGATGCGTCATATTTTTTACAAAGAACTTTCTCAAAATTAAGAAATGTTGGAGTTAATCTAGAATATAATTTTTAATTTCTAAGGTAATACGGTAGAAGGTTATAACTGAAGTTAAATTAAATTTATTAGAAAATACATTAAATGAATTAAAAATTCGAATTTGAGTTTTTATAGTGGATTTTATATTAGAAAATTAGGGTTTTAAGTAAGGAGAGAAGATGAGTATCAAAGTAAATTTTAACTTATTAATGATATTCAAGTTATGTTGGTTTAAGCTCAAAAATAAAATATCTAATACATATGTTTATTCAATCTCTAATACATCGGTTTAATCAATGGTCACATGCAAAAGAAATAAAGTAGGTTAGACACATTAATACTTTAATATACTTCTAAACATAATTATTTAGTATGATAAAATAGAAACATATTTAAATAGAAGTATGATGACACTATTTAATAATTATTGCGTAGATATACAATCATCTTGGTTATTTATTTCCTTGCATAAATGGACATATTGATGAGAAAATATGAGCAAATAAAGGAAGAATCACGAGGTGATAATCTTCCCAAGTAAAAGAGGTCGCGTAGCCAAAGCATCTGAAGCTCTAACTAGCACTAGTACAGTTATCCCCGACTGTACCATGTCGCCATACCATGCGACGGTGCCTCGGGATCATCAAACCGAACAACTTGAAGGGACCTCCTCATATCCGCACCACAGATGCACGAAAACCTAACGCAATTCACAGAACCATCACAGAGGAGAGGAGAACGACCACCAATTCATCGCCGTCTTTATCAACATCTTAATACATAGTCATCCCTCCATCTCCACATTCATTCCTTATCATACTCGTAATCCATATACTTGTAATCTTTATTCCATCGCAATTGGCGATATCGTAAGACCATTTGATATTTCTATCAAAAATATTTATAGAATGTTTATGATTGTTGATCTAATCATGAGTGAGTACTTATCACGGGCTGAGAGTCGTGGCCTAGGAAATATGTGCACCTTTTGATATGGGGTCCTTTGGTATAGCTGAAGTAATCTAGGCTTATAAATTTCTCTCTAGTATTTTGCCTCAATCGTAGGACTTGTGAGGAAGCTAAGACCTCGAAGGTCGATCAAGCTAAAGAGGTTAGAGAAGAGGAGATCCGAAGTCTATGAACTGAAACTTCGTGAGAGTAAGGGGAGTATAATAACTAAAGGAGATTCTCTAGGGAATCACAGTGACGTCACAAAGATTAATGGTTTGATCTATTTATCTTAATAACTGTTGGAGCCCTGCGCTAGTCATAGGAGTAATGGTTGTACAATGAATTCATAATGAATATGCATGTGATCGCCGCACATGTTAGTGCTTACTTAATCCTATTATAGTGTTTTGCATTACAATTGTTGATTTCTACACTTTTATAGTTCGAGGAATGGCATGAAGATGAAATTCTCAAGTCTTTGAGTTCGACTACACTACAAAAAATACCCCTGTGCCCGACACTTTTTTGGGGAGGCACAAGCGAAAGTACCTGTAAAAGTTGGTTACCTGGCGGATGAGCAATGGCAGGGCTATTTTCATTACAAAGATCACGAGCTTGATGAAGTTGTTGACGAAGAATAGCAGAAATGTGGTGATGGATATGATGAACATGGTTTCCATGGTGCCTGCGGCCAAGGAGGCGGCGGCACATCAACCCACCTTCGGCGGCTGCCCTAGGGGGCAGAGGCCTCTTGCCCCTTATTCTTCCTTGAGATGGTGCTAGTATGGAGGATCTTTCCCCCTCCTTGGCGGTTGTCAAGAGGGAGGATTTTTTGCACAATGGATGGATGCCTCCAAATGTAGGTTTCCCCTCAACATATAGTGGCGGAGATGCAATCTAAACCATTGGACAGATGCCCCTTTAATCCAAGGGCTCTTGTGTTGGAGATATGCCCAAGAGGCAATAATAAAGTAGTTATTATTATATCTTTGTGTTTATGATAAATGTTTACATCCCATGCTATAATTGTATTAACCGAAAACATTAATACTTATGTGTTTTGTAAACAGAAAAGAGTTTCTAGTAAGCCTCTTGTTAAGCTAGCTTGTTGATTAATACATGATCATGGTTTCCTGATCATGGATATTGGACGTTATTAATAACAAGGTCATCGATCGCCACGCTTGTTGATTAATACACGCGCATTAAAGCCATAGAGCATCGTCGGGAGACCATCGATCGATCGCCACCCTCGGCCATGCCTCTAGCTGCCCGTAGCCGTGTCGCCACCGTCGCCTGCCCATTCCGTTCAGTCTTGTCGTCGAGACTATAAATAGAGGCCTCCCCCGCTCAAACTCTTCATACCATCTCACTCCCCTCTCCTCACTGATCGTTCTACCCTGTTCCCGGAGCAAGGCGAGCAGCGCATCGCCGGAATTTGGCCGGAGCCCGCCGCTGCTGGAGAAGAAGGAAGCCAGCGATTGGAGCCGCCCCAGGAGAAGCTGCCGGTACCAGGAGGTTTGCCGTCGTCGACTTCGTCGTTCGCCCGCATCGCCGACCTTCGCCTGAGCCCCGGTGAGCCCCCGAAGACCCCCACCTGCCGCGTTAGGTTTCTGTCTCACCGGCGCCGCCCGACGTGGACGATGAGTAGCAACCGTTCGATTAGACTTAGATCGTGCGGATGAGATTACCCCGTACTGCTTCGCGTTTAAAGAGCCACTGAATGGTGGAACCCCCTGTCAGTTGAGCCCCGCGCCGCGGAGTGACACTGGGCCGGCCCATTAGCAGTTCCCGCGCAGCCCACTCGTTTGAATTTGACTTTTTCCATTTTAATTCAAACATAGTTTTGTACCCAGTTTCAAAAATCAACCCAGCTGGATTCAGTGAAGCAAATTGAATGAAACCAAATTTGGTTAGAAAGGTATTGAAATGCTTAATCCAAGCCCGTTGGATTCAAATCATTTGGATCTGTAGATCACCCTTGGTAAAAATAACAAGGTAGAAGCTTTTCTGCATTCAAACATTTTTCAAATTTAAACCATAATAGATTTTGAGTTGATTCCAACTCTCAAAAATCATAATTGATCATACCTTTCAGAATATATAAAAATATATGGGTTTACTTACAGAAATAATGTTCAAGTAATAAGATAATGCCACATGGGCATTTCTAGCCACTTTAATGATTTAACATAAAAAGGTTAAACCTTATTAAATTGTGACACCACTTTAAATCACATTCCCATGTACTGAAATATGTGGTGATGACATGTGTCAACATGATCCCATGTTTGGTTTGGAGAATATTAAATCTTAAGTAGTTTTTCAATGAGTAGAAATTAATTTTCTAAAATTAAAATCAATAAGCCAAATGCTTTAGTCTTGTAATGTTCGTGATGATGCTAGATCATCTATAGAACCCCTTTGTCTGATGATTGAAAGTAGTTAAGTATTGTTTGGTGATTGTGTACCTCGTATTTATCTATAGACGCTAGTACCGACCAAGGATACGAGGAGGAAGGAGGATACTACGAAGAAGAAGTCGAGGAGAACTTCAACCACTGCTCTGCACAAGGCAAGCCAATACTTGCAAGCTGTTAACTTAGCAAGCTTATACTGATACTGATGCCAGCCTAATACTACCAGTTGATTTAGCAAGCTAACACTTGCAAGATGTTCCACTTTAGCAAGCCTTACTATGCCAACTATATGCCTTAAGCATATGTGGTTATACCCACTTGATACCCAATCCTAGTTTTACTTGCAAGCTTTGTACTTTATTCCTTTATCAAAGCTTTTACTTAGAGTTTACTGAAGTAACTTGTAGATTCCAGGAAGATAGCTGAAGGTTGCATAAAGAGCATAAAATTTGGCCTAAGCTAGATAATCTTGATGTCATCCTAAGGCATGAGATTGAACTTAGTTAGAACCCCACTAGTTTATCACCCTCATTAGTAGATGCTAGTGCTAAGCATAAAACTTGATCAACTTTAGATGGGAATACCTGGTGAAAATGGTTATGAAAACCTTAGAATGATGGATCATTCTACTGAGATGTTTTGACATATGTTTCTGAACATCAGATGATTTGGTGATGAAAATGTTAAGGCATGAGCCTTAGCCCTTTTATAAAACTGATGGTTGTCTAGATGCGATACCATTCCAATTTTACCGTACAACCACAATACCCGAAAATTGGGTAGGGCTTGACTGGAAACTTATATACCTTAGTATTGGTTCCCTCACGGCCAAGGTCTGAGCTGAGGCTACCTTGTGAAGACTGTCCACCTGTGCAGTACCCAAGATGACAATTGGTCATGGTTGGGAGGCCACACTCACAGAAGAGGTGCCTATACTAGGGCATGTAATTAAAAGGTTAGGATTGATTATCCGCATACTGAGTATGGTGAATTCGGGATTTGTTCCTGACGGATGTATCGAATGTTGTGGTGAAAGTGTACAATCTCTGCAGAGTGTCAAACTATTCGAATAGCCGCGTCCGTGGTTATGGACAGTTGGAGTGGCCATACTGTTCCCCCGTCAGATGTTTTCAAAATGACTTGTGAAATGAATTGAGAATTTGACTTGACCACAACAGAGTTGTGGCATGAGATACAAGTTCCCACTTAGGTGTTATAAAATTTAACTATCTTTTCTGGCTTCTGAACTTAGTAGAGGTAAATCTGGCTTTTTGCAAAACAACCCTAGAGCTTAGTGTCCTATTACAAAAACCCCCTTCACTTGTCAGTATTAGTTTGCGAGTACTTAAAGAGTACTCATGGCTTTGTCCCTGGCTATTCCCGTGGCCAGACTATGAAGAGGATTACCAGGATGATGGACCCCAGGAAGGTTATGACAACTAGGATCATCTCCCATCGTCAACATTGCCTGTGACCCCGAAGATGGAGCTTCGCCTACACTACCTTTATTATTACGTATTTCCGCTGCTTGAGTTGTATTAAGAACTGGATCATGAGATCCTTATTTGTGTAAGACCTTATGTATGGTTTGTAATGGATGATGTACTGTGGTATCCAATTCTGTTATGTCTCGCAAAAATGGTAATCCTGGGATTGCGATGTATGGCATAACAGGCATCTGGGATTAAAAATCCGGGTGTTGACACATACCGACGATCGAACCTCGGATAAGTAAAGTATCACACGACAAAGGGATTCAGCATCGTATGTTAATGGTTCATTCGATCACTAAGTCATCATTGAATATGTGGGATCCACTATGGATCTCTAGGTCCCGCTATTGGTTATTGATCAGAGAGGTGTCTCGATCATGTTTGCATAGTTCGCGAACCGTAGGGTGCCACCATTAAGGAATCGATATTGTTTAAGTAGATATGGAATATGAGTTGGAGAAGAATGTTGTTCAGAGTCTCGGATTGGATCTAGGACATCACGAGAAGATCTGGAATGGTCCAGAGAATAAGATTCATATAAGGAAAGTCATTTTACAGGGTTCGGAAATGTTTTCGATGTTTTGACCGGAAGCTTCTAGAATGTTCTAGAGGGACCACCAGTGGGTCCACCACCCCGGGAGGGTCCACTTGGGCTAAGGCATGCCGCGGGGAATCCCTAGGGCCAGCCACACCAAAGCCCAAGGGGCCAACCGGACACCAAAGGGTTTTGGGGGAAAACCCTAAATAAGAAAAGAGGGGAGACTTGGGGGCAAGTTCCCCCTCTCCTCTTGGTCGAGTTGGGGAAGGATTGGGTCAAGGGCTGGGAACCCTTGGTCGCAACCCTCCTCTATATAAATAGGGGTGGGGGCGCACCCCCCTTGTCCGTTGCCCTTTCCTCCCAAACCCTAGCCGCCACCCTCATCTTCCCCCTTCCTCTTGCTCCGGCTTAGGCGAAGCCCTCCAGGAAGTTCTCCTCCACCACCAACACGCCATCGTGCTGCTGGGATTCCAAGGGGATCTACTACCTCCACTGCCCACTGGAACAGGGAGAGGATGGTCTTCTTCGACTCCGTATGTGTGACCGAATGCGAAAGCGCTGCCGGAACATGGCGCCGTAAGGATCGTCATCGCGATCTTGAGATCGGCAAGTGATCGACTATATCAACCACGAGATCCGATATCTTTAAACGCTTTGGATCTACGAGGGTTAGTTCTATCCAATCTCATTGCACCTATCTCATAGATTAGATCTTGGATTTGCCATAGATTGGATATTGGTTTTATGCATTCTTGCGGTAGAATTTTTTTGTTTTTCATGCAATGAACCCTACAGTGGTATCAAAGCCGAACCTATGCGTAGATCTGTTGCACTATATAACACAATGGTTTTGTGGGCATTTATGTTTTTGTTGTTGCTTTCTTTTCATGTACTTCATATCTTGAAGGATGGTGGGATGAAGTCGCCTGGGCTAACCTTACATGTCGTCGCACATGAGACTTGCTCCACGCTCAACGTGCAACTCGCATTGCACAAGTGGCTTTGCGGGTGTCTATCTCTCCCACCATAGTTAAGATCCAACTTACAATATGCACTTGACAACTCTTGTATCCACGTTGTGGTTCTTGTTCGTAGATAAGAACGGTTATTATTCGAAAGCCCCAAGCCATGTAAAACATGCAAAGAAAATTAGAGGCGTCTAACTTGTTTTTGCAGGGGCATGTGATGTGATATGGCCATGATGTGATTGTGATTATATTTGATGTATGGGATGATCCTTATTGTAATATGGCAACCGGCATGAGCCTAATGGTTGTCTTTAAATTTGTTAATACATGCGTGTTTATTCATCATGTAATAGCTTTATTCCAAGTAGTTATAATAGTTGTTGTTGGTGATGGACAACCATGAAGCGGCGCCACTGACCTTGATGCCAAGCTGGTGATGATGGAGATCATGTTCGTGCTTTGGATATGGAGATCAAAGGCACAAGAAGAAAGGCCATATCATATCATATTATGAATTGCATGTGATATTAATCCTTTTTATGCACCTTGTATTGCTTAGATCGCGACGGTAACATTATAAGATGATACCTCCCACTAAATATAAAGTAATAAAGTGTTCATCCTTAGTAGGAACTGTTGCTAAGACTCATCGTTTCGAAGCATCACGTGATGATCGGGTGTTATAGATTCTACGTGTGCATACAACGGGTGCAAGCCAGATTTGCACATGCGGATACTAAGGTTAACCTTGACGAGCCTAACATGTACACACATGGTCTCGAAACACGGAATACCGAAAGGTAAAGCATAAGTCATATGGATGATATGATGAACATGTTGATTGTTCGCCTTTGAAGCTACGTCTTCTCACGTGAAGATCGGACTTGGTGTAGTGAATTTTGTTCGTGTAATCACCAAAACAACTCTAGGGATGTTTGTTTTGAGTGGAAGTTTAAATAGTAATATGATTAAAGTTGAAATCGATTTATCATAAAATAAATCAAAGTGAATTTTCATAATTGTTGTAGTCATCGGCATCCGTCCACCACGTTATGCTTAGTTATAATTGAGATAATAGAACTATAGAATTCTGGATAGTTACTTTACGAACTGGTATCGTATTATTTTGTGTGTCAATCTAAAGTTTAAAAGTCCTATAGCAAACTTTTAGCAAACTCCATGAAGTTTAATAATTAGTATTAAATCAAGAGTAACAATTCTAGTGTTAGTATCTAAGTATAATGTTTGCCTCCATGATCCTTGATATTCAAAAGGTTGATTTAGTATCAAGGTTATCTAGGAGCTAAAAGAAATGTTTTAGAAACCATCATGTGTAGCAGATGTTACGATATTTGAGACAATGTTTTGGTTGCAACATGATAGAGTATAATTTATAAAAATATATGTTCTCATATTTGATGAGAATTTGCGAAGGTTGGAGATGATAGATGTCCTAATCCTCCAAAAAGGTTTTGGAAAGCAACATTATACTCGCGATTCACCGTTATAAGCTATAGTAGATGATGAGTGCATATTTGCATCATGTTTTATATTATTATTTTGCATTGTAGTTGTAGGATCTTGGTATTTTATGACGTTCACGTGCATCTTTTATGTCTATTTTCACCAGTATCAGGACAAATGATGGACACAATTCTTGGACCACTTATATTGGAGCGAAAAGGAGTCAAAAAACAACATAAATCACTTATTTGGGAAATATCAGTAAACCAGAAGAAAACCCGAAATGATGGGAGGACATGGAAGGTTTAACGACCAACTATACGGCGGGCGAAACTTTTCCGGCCGTATAGTTGGCGCTGACACCGCCTCCTCAAATAGTTTCACCCCGTGCAACTGGATCAGAGAGACGACATACAGAACACCCAGAAATCATCGAAACCTCACCTCCGGAAGGCATCTAGAGGGGAAACTCATCCACCAGGGATCCATCTTTGCCCTACACAGATCCGGGAGGCTAAGGCATCGATCTTCATCATCAATCACTGCATCAGCACCATCTCCATCCATCCCATCTACATTTTGTCTAGATCTTGTTGTAATTTCCATACTCGTTGTGGATTTATACAAGTACTATTTATCTATGATAGATTCCATTGTTTTTGCCATGATGTTGATTGCCTCCATGTCTAAGTAGATCATTAGTTCTTAGGGAGATTGAAATAAGATAAAGTTTATTATGATATTCATGATGTGACCATGTGTTAGATTGTATTCATCTTGATGTTGGGAGAAGTCGACCTCTCAATATTTGCCTCTTGTGGGGACTTGATGGAGGGAACAACTTGTTGGTAGACGGAGGTGTGTTAGCACTTACAGTGACTATAAAGCTGTTGGCACTCCTTACATACCAACTTGAGAACCGAGCAAACTCATGGAACACTATCCATGCCATGGGATACGTCCTACGGGATCAAGGCCCTTAATAGCACAGTAATTCGATTGATGTTGATTGATGTCTATTGTGGTTATGAGGATAATGTGAGTAGTGGTTGCTGCCTATTTGTACAAATACGGAGTTTCTCCCACACATACATAGTTGAGAATGTTCATAATAATAATCTTTACCTTAGCTCATTTATAAATGCTAGAGGTGTATTCGCTACTCCCTGAGAATGCTTTTTCCCATTGCAGTTTCAAATCCTTTCTACACACGCGATACTTATTTTTTGTATTCAGTTTGTTTTACTTTACTTATTATTCTCTTATACCAAAAACACTTTTTTACACAACACTCACATTTTATATTGTTATTTAGAACTTTATTTAGCATTTCTATTTTAGTACTTACTTCAAGAGTTATTAGACTTCAGACTCCTGCTCCCTGTGGGATCAATATCTTTATTTCGAAACTAGCTACAAATGATCTGTGCACTTGCAGTCATCAGTAGCTTGATCATCAAATTTGTCATGATAAGGATGAATAAAAAATATAGGTAAAATGTTTACTACACTAAAAGATTACTAAAGAATGGATTTTGAAAGAATGCCAAACATTTGATGATGGTGATCTACTACAAAGTGCAAGTCCAAAGATATTAGTATTTGACTATACACGCTTTGGACTATGTATCATGTGTATGGCGCCACTGATGATGTTGATAGATTCTTTTAAAAAGGAAAAGGAAATGCTGAAAGAGAATCTCAGAAATATTTGTAAGAAAAAGAAAAGACTGGAATTTGTCCAACTTAGGTATATAAATGATATACATGTTATGGTTGTATTCTTTTCTTGTTAAACAATGTGGTTCTTGGGTATTGGATGCAGAATTTTTTGGTGTGAAGTGTCATACATAACAACACAATTCATGGACTACAATGGCCTAAGTAACTAGTAAGAGAATATGTGATGATGTTCATCAAAAACAAATAAAGTGTTGGTGTGTTTCTCGTTGACATCAAAGCTTGCCTTCAAGATTTGTTTTAATAATTGTTATTTTGATCAGGTATTATAAGAACAAAAGGTTGTTCCAATAATTTCCATATTCCATAATAGATGGATGATATACAAGTATAATTGGAGAAATCACATCCATAGAACTAATGCTAAAAATGTTGCAAGACAAATGCTTGAAAGATCACTTAAGCAGTGACATCGCCGTTTAAATTATATTGGAAAGAAAACATGAAGAAACTCCACGTTTATGGAATTTTGGAGTCTTTTGATTTTGATCAAATGACACTTGTGAAACTTTCCGAGAGATAATTGAAACTTCGTTCAAAGGCCAAAGAAGAACGAACAATTAACTTATTGGAGTTTATACATATTGATGTATGTAGTCCATTATGTGAAGTCGTGAGCGATGGATTTCAACTTCATATGCTTTCTCCGAAATTTTGAGTGAATATATGTGTATATTTACTTAATGAGGAAGAAGTATGAAACATTTGAAAATGTTCAAAGACTTTCAAGATGAAGTGGAAAATCATTGTAACAAGAAAATAAAGAGTTTATGATTGGATCATAAAGGAAGATATTTGAGTTACAGGTTCGGCATAACACGTAAGATTTGAGGAATCATTCCATGGATTTGCATTTCCCGAAACACCATAGGAGTATGGAGTGTTTGAGATATGTAATGAAACATTGTTTGACATGGTAAGATCAAAGGTGTCATTTATAAAACTTCCATTATATTTTAAAATATTAAAGCTTTAGAGACCATCGCTTTTACACTAAAAAGAGCTCCATCGTGATCCGTTGAAATGGCACCATATAAGTTATGGTCTGGGATAAAACCCAAATTGTCCTTTCTTAAATTTTGGTACGCTAGGCATAAGTAAAATGTTTACAACCAAAGTCGGATGAGCATGTATTTGTATGTTATTTCGAATAACCGTTGGTTATTCCTCCATAAAACACCGAATACAAAATTGTTTGTCGCTTAGAACGTCAAGTTTCTTTAGAAGGAATTTTCGTGAAAAGTTAAGTGGGAGGACAATAGAAATTTGATAAGGTTATTGAACCTTAGCTATATGTGCTGAGTTGCACAACACCGAAAAGTGTCCCGGAGGCGGCAACAATGCTCATGGCTCACGTGCCTCAAAGGTTGTGGTCACGGAGGTCTAAGTTCCTATTGAGCCGAGTAGGTCGGGTAAACAATCAAATACTAAGATTTGAGAATTAAATCATTATTGTTTGACAATGATGAAACGAATACATGCAAAGAAGCGATGATGGGCCCTGACTCCATCAAATGGCTTGAAGCCATAAAATCCATGATATTTCCATACACGAAAAATCAAGTTTTTGAACTTGGAAGACCTCCGAAAGGTGTAAAACCTATCGGTCGTATTTGGATGTATAAATAGACATGAATGTTCACATCTATGAAATTGTCGACATGTTGGTAAAGAGTTTACGACAACATTCAAGAAGTTGACTATGACAATATTTGATCTTTCATAGCGATATTTAGTCTAGACAGATTAATGTAGCAACCACTACATATAATTTTTGGTATATGGTAGTTGAAGAAACAAAACAAAGTTCTTCCAATAGAATGGTTACCTAGGACATGTACATGACACGATTCAAAGGGTTTTGTTAATTCGAGGGATGCTAAAATAGCATGTAAACTTCAATGGTAGAAGTAAGCATCGTGGAGTTGGAATCTTCACCGAGATGAAATTGTTAAAAGAGTTTAATTTCATTAGAGACGATGAAGATGCTTGCATTTGCAAGAAATTAAGTGGGAGCGCTGAGACATATTTCTAATACATTATGTGAAAGACATATTGTTCATTGGAGATGATATATCTTTTATTGACACGGGTTAAGAATTTCATTTTGATGAAACACTTACCATAATCTAAATATTAGGCATCAATGTCTATATGGATAGATTGAGGCGCTAATATGGTTGTGCCAAATGTACATAGATGAGATATTGAATGAGTTCAATATGGAAATGTCAAGAAAGGTTCTTGCCACAAAAAAAGGATTGAATCAAGATTCAAGTGTAATGACACTTGGTAAGTGAAACGAGATTCAAGTGTTTTGACACTTGGTGATTGAAATCACAAGAATATTTTGATTAATCATACCGTGATATGTACACATCAGATATGTCCTATCCTCTAAATGTTATGATGATATACCAGAATGACTCATAATATGATCATTGGACGATAGTAAGTATATTTTTATGATCTTTGAAAAGAACTAAGAATATGTTATTGGTGCGGCTCGTTGACTGTAGAGCCTCGTTGGGAAACCCCAAGAGCAAGGTGTGATGAACACAGCAACAAGTTTTCCCTCAGTTATGAAACCAAGGTTATCGAACTAGTAGGAGCAAGGAAACAACTCCAAGGTGTTGCTAACAACTTGGAATCCTACACAACACAAACTCAAGACTTTGCCCCAACTTACAGTGAGATTGTCAATCTCACTGGTTTGCTGAAAACAAAGGATTAAACATACAGTGTGGAAGGTAATAGTTGCTTGTAGAAAGTAAATGGTAACAGTAGATGATGTATCAATGATAAAGATTGGACCGGGGTCCATGGTTCACTAGAGGTGTTCTCCTTAAGATAAATAACATGTTGGGTGAACAAATTACAGCAGGGCAATTGACAGATTGAGGAAGCATAACAATGCATATACTAGTCATCATGACTCCTATGAGATTTGATTGGGCATCACAACAATATACATAGACAGTAATCCAACTGCATCTATGACTAATAATCCACCTTCAGGTTATCATACGAACCCCTTCCAGTATTAAGTTGCAAGCAACGGATAATTGCATTAAGCAATGTGTGTAAAGTAAACAATACAATTGTTCCATGAACAAAAGATTGTTGGTTTCTCCCTAGTAGCAACAGCACATCTACAACCTTAGAGATTTCTGTCACTTCCCCAGATTACTAGAGGCATTAACCCACTATCGAGCATAAATATTCCCTCTTGGAGTCACAAGCATCTACTTGGCCAAGATAGCTACAAGCAACAAAGAGCATGCAAGATCACAAATAACATAGACATGATAGAATCAATAATCAATCTGACATAGTATCTCAATATCCATCGGATCCCCGCAAACACAACATGTATGATTACAAATAGATGATCTTGATCATGAACGGAGCTCATAAGATCTAAACATGATAGCACAAAGGATGAGAAACAACCATATAGCTATTATAGGGACCCATAGTCCAAGGGTGAACTACTCACTCATCATACCGAAGGCTGGCATGGTGATGGACAAGGCCTCCAGGATGATCTCTCCCCTCCGGCAGGGTGCCGGGAAGAGCTTCATATCCTCCCAATCTAGGGACGATGGTGGCGGCGTCTATAGACTGTTTCGTGGAGATTTGATCGGGTGCCTAGGGTTTCTGCATCGGGGTGACTTTATAGGCGAAGAGGCGAGGCAGGAGGCCGGCCAGGGGTCCCATACCATAGGGCGGCGCGCTAATGCAGCGCTGAGTTGATGTAGGAGCGCTTTGTTGGGAACCCCAAGAGAAAGGTGTGAAGCAGCATAGCAGCAAGTTTTCCCTCAGTAAGAAACCGAGGTTATCGAACCATAGGAGGAAGGAAACGTCACACATGTGTTGCAATGTGCTCGAGAACATTTGGTTCTTATAAGTATTTCCACCGGCTTGTCCTTTGCTAAGAAAGGATTAGGCCACTTGCTCCATTTGTTCGTTACCTTTGTTACTTGCTCCATGTTTTGTTGCCTTGTCAGAAAACCACTAAAATCCGTTTGCTAAGTATTCATAGGGATTTCCTGCTCCATACCACTATTCGCACCTTCTGCTCCTTGTTGGGATCGACACTCCTATTTATCTAAAGTACTACGATACACCCCCTATACTTGTGGGTCATCAATCATGTCACGTGATGATCGGACTTGGTATAGTGGATTTGGTTCATGTAATCACTAAAACAATGTGAGGGATATTGTTTTGAGTGGGAGTTCAACAGCAATATGATTAAAAGTTGAACACTATTTATCATAAATTAAATCAAAGTGAATTTGCATAGTTGTTTTAGTCATTGGCATCCGTTTACCACCTTGCGCTTAGTTACAATTGAGATAATAGAACTATAGAACTTTGGTTAATTACTTTTACGAACTGGTATCGTATTGTTTTGAAGTGTTAATATAAAGTTTAAAATTTCTATTGCAAACTTTCAGTAAGTTCCGGTTACTCCGTGAAGTTTAATAATTGGTATTAAATCAAGAGTAAAAATTCCAGTGTTAGTATATAAGTATCATGTTTATCTCCATTATTCTTGATATTCAAAAGATTGTTTTAATATCAAGGTTATCTAGGAGCTGAAAGAATTGTTTCAGAAACCATCATATGTGGAAGATATTGCGATATCTGAAACAATGTTTTGTTTACAACATGATAGAGTATAATATAGCAAAGTTTATGTTCTCATATTTGATGAGAATTTGCAAAAGGTTGGAGACGCTGGTCGTCCTAATCCTCCAAAAGGTTTTGGAGAGCAACATTGTACTCGCAATTCACCGTTATAAGATAAAGTAGCTTGATCATGAATAGTTACATGATAAGGATGAATATTTGATGTAGGTAAAATGTTTGCTACACTAAATGATTACTAAAGAATGGAATTTGAAAGAACACCAAACATTTGATGATGGTGATCTACTTCAAAGTGCGAGTCCGAAGACATTGGTATTTAACTATACATGCTTTGGACTATGTGTCATGTGTATGGCTCCGATATTGATGTTGATAGATTCTTTCAAACAGAAAAGGAAACATCACACAGGTGTTGGAAGCAACGTGGAGACCTGCACAACACAAACTCAAGACTCTGTCCCAACGAATCAGTGAGGTTGTCAAGATCACCAGTTTGCTGTAACAAAGGATTAAACGTATGGTGTGGAAGGTAATGGTTTGCAGCAAGTAAACAAGTAACAGCGGAAGATGTATCAATGGTAAAGATTGGACCGGGGTCCATAGTTCACTAGAGGTGCTCTCCTTAGATAAACAACATGGCATGAAGGGTAAACAAATTACAGCGAGGCAATTGACAGGAACTGAGCAAGGCATAACAATGCAACTACTAGCCAGAAAGATCCTATAAGGTTAATTGGGCAATACAACAATATACATAAACCGTAATCCAACTGCATCTATGACTATAAGTCCACCTTCAGGTTATCATCTGAACCCCCTCCAGTATTAAGTTGCAAGCAACAAACAACTGCTTTAAGCAAAGTGTGTAAGGTAAACAGTCCACATGTTCCATGAACAAGAGACCATTGTTTTCTCCCTAGTAGCAACATCATATCTACAACCGAAGAGATTATTGTCACTTCCCTTGGAAACTAGAGGCATGAACCCACTATCGAGCATAAATACTCCCTCTTGGAGTCACTAGCAACTACTTGGCCAAGATAACCACTAGCAACGGAGAGCATGCAAGAATCCAAACAACACAGACATGATAGAATCATAAAGATAGAACCATTAATCAAACTAACATAATAATCTCAATATCCATCGGATCCCCGCAAACACAACATGCATGATTACAAATAGATTAGATCTTGATCATGAACGGAGCTCACAAGATCTATACATGAAAGCACAAAGGAGGAGATACAACCATCTAGCTACTACATGGACCCATAGTCCAAGGTGGAACAACTCACAAATCATACCGGAGAGAAGGCCTCCGGGATGATCTCCCCTCCAGCAGGGTGCCGGGAAGAGCTTTAGATCCCCCCCCGATCTAGGGACGATGGTGGTGGCGGCTACAGACGGTTTCGTGGAATATTGATCGGGTCCTGAGAGTTTTTGTATCGGGGTCTTCTTATAGGCGAAGGGGGATACCGAGGCGGCCGCCAGGGCAGCCAAACCCTAGCCAGGCGCGGGCTAGGGCCCACCCGCGCCTGGGGGGGTCTGGCCGGCCCCTCGGGCTCTCCTCTGGACTTCTAAAGTTATTGACTTTGTCCTTCATCTCGTCCAATTCCGAGAATATTTCTTTACTAACTTTTCTGAAACCAAAAACAGCAGAAAACAGGCATCTGGCACTGTTGCAACTTGTTAATAGGTTAGTAACAGAAAACATGTAAAAAGCACCTCAAAGTGTAGACAAGTAAAGCAAAGTAGATACTAAACAAGCATGGAGCATCAAAAATTATAGATACTTTTCCAATTTATCAGCATTCCCAAGCTTAACTCCTGCTCGTCCTCGAGTAGATAAGTGATAAAAAGAATAATTTTTTAGGTGACATGCACCCTCACAATAAAGATCCAACCATTTGCAAACATTGAAATCTGAGATCAAAGAACTCTAAACATGTGCATGAAAGAATGGAATTCTAACAATAGGACATAGTAACTATGCATGCAACATGGCAAGCTACAAACAAATATCATGAATAACATGCATTGAAAAACATTTGCTTGGTTCACATACAGAAAGCATAGCATAGTGGCAATCATCCTGTCCCTCATAGAGTAGCAATATAATGCATAGGATACCTGCAAAGTTCACAAGGGTGACTAGAAACAAATAGCACAAGAGCAAGTATTAACACAATACGCATCAATTAATAAGCTTTGGAACACTGCACATAGAATGACAACTATGCTCTCTTAATGGTGCCTAAAGGTATAAGGTGGAGACTCAATAATGGTGGAAGAAAGGCCTTTTTGTAAAGGAAGCATGGATTACAAGTTTCAAAAAGAGCTTCCAAAAATTATGGTACTTATTAGCTTTCAGCCCTCATTGCCCCTATCATAAGCATCTTGAAGTGGTTAAGGTTAAAGTGGCAAAGGTGGAGTATATGCTTGACAAAGTATAAGTTGGCAATCTCAAGTCCCTTGACTATGAGGGATACACCTCATGGATACTCAACTTAGGGCCCAGGCAAGTTCTTGTCACTGTAAGTATTTGCATATCATTGAGAACCGCCAACGGGGTACCCCTTGCACATGGTACAGGAGCTTTCCCATAACCAAAATGACAAGGCAAGCAGACAATGAGCATCTCAGCAATCTTCTTATGTACCATGGGAATATGGTGCTTTTTCTCTCTTTCCTCTTTTCTCAATGTGTCTCTCTTTTTTTATAAGAATAATGCTTCATAGATGTCACTATGGTGATGCTGCAAGTTTCCACCATGATTAGGCATGGCTTAGGCTAGCGGCCCAGGCGTTTCTCTAACATAGAATACAAAATCCATGGACTTACAAGTTCCCACTTCATTTCACACCGGTAACATCCATAGACAAAAGAGCATGATATCAACGGAGTACAAAAAGTACAAGTGCAATGTTGAAAACGTTCCCCATGACAGCACGGTTCTGCTAATCCCAACTTATAAGTGCAAGAATATACAACAAAGTTGCCTAAATGGTTCAAGTTTATTAGGGGCAAAGAATAAAATGTGCCATCAAGTTCGTGAGGGCTTTTATCACTAAGTTTTCACATAACAAAATAGTTTTTAATTGGAAGATAGTTGAAAACAAGAATATACTTGGAATGGTGTAACACACCATGCATAGGAGTTTATAGTGGACACTTTGGAATAACTTGGTTTCTTGGGAGTTAGAAGCATGAGTAGAACTTACTCATACAAGTGGAGGCTAGCAAAAGACCGGGAGAAACCAACTAAGAGAGCAATAATGGTCATAATTATGCAATGCAACAAAGCAAACTAATCAAAGCAAAGAGTGGTACTACAAGTCAAGGAATAAATGATCATAGAGGATAATGGTGACTTGTCATAATCATAACATGGTGTAAGCATGTGCCAAGTCAACCCAAGCAAAACATCAAAGGAGAATACCACAATACTATGCTTTTGCATGCTAAAACAACACATAATTTCTTCAAGGCACACTAAGCAATCCCAATTGTTTGGAACAAGACATGCTACAGCAATAATCACTAATCATAATGCTAAAACAACACCTAGCATGTCATGCTAAAGTCTAAGTCACGGTCAATGCAAGCTCCTCTTGCACTTCAAGCAAGAACTTACTACTCCTTTCCAAACACCAAGCAAACTTATTTGCAAAACAACACAGCGAGAACATGGGTCCAAACTACTAAAGCAACTTAAACAAACTAAGCAAAGCAAACTAAAACTAAGACGCTCCAAGAACAACACAATTGTGCATGAAACAATAAAAGTGAAGTGTCTAGACAGACCTGAGCTTTTTATTGATGAAGAAGGGGATGCCTTGGGCATCCCCAAGCTTTGAAGCTTGTACCTCTTGGATATTTCTTGGGATGACACCATGGTGGCATCCCAAAGCTTGAGCTTTTGTCCATTATTCATCTCATTGCATCATTCTCTCTGCACCTGAATTTTTTCCCTCATACAAAACTTCACACAATCTTCATTAGCAACATTAGCTTATTCAAAAGATATTAGACTGCTGGCAAAGCTTTGGAACAACAATTCTTTTCACTAAAAACACAAGCTACTGAAGTAACTCCTTCAAAGAAACTCAATTTACCTGAAGAGAGCTCAAAAAGGAATCAATAAGAAGCAAATACAAATAATGGCAAAAATCTGTCAAAACAGACTAGTAGGTAGAAACCAATTTTTAGAACATCTTCTGTTGCTCAAATCAAAACGTGTTTAACTAATGAAAGTTATCTAACATACTGGGGGATTTATTCGTAAATTTTGAGATCAATCCGAGTTACAGGGCCTCCTCACGATTTTTTTTGGTGGAGAACAGAAATCTGTTTCGGGACAGCAACTCCCCAAATCTTACTTCCCTCTCATTAGAGGTCATTCTTGGAACAAAAAGAAAACAAAAAAGATAAGGAGAGGTTATTACAGAAGTAATAACTTAAAATACTCAAGGAAACTCTTGGGTTATCTCCCAACAAGTACTTTTCTTTAACGCCTTTAAGTTAGGCTTGATAGCTTTAGAATATGCTCACATAAGAATTATGATTTGGAGTCAAAGAGAGCATCAAGAAGAAAATTCAAAACACATTTAAGTCTAACCTACTTCCTATGCGTAGGAATATTGTATGCAAATAAATTCACAAATAACAAAGTGACAGGCATAGGAAGATGAAACAAGAGCAATTTTTTTGTGATTTTGAATAAGGCAAGCAAACCAAGCTAGACTAATTTTTTTTTGGAGTTTTTTGAAAAGAGGCAAACAAAACAAAGCAAACTAAAAAAAGTAAAGAGAAAGGAAGTGAAAGACTCCCCTTGTGAAGACGTCCTTAGCCTCCCCGGCAACGGCGCCAGAAATTACTTGATGCTATACTCAACAGGGAGGAAGAGTGCTTCGTTGGAAACCCCAAGAGCAAGGTATGAAGAGTACATCAGCAAGATTTGCCTCAGTAGAAACCGAGGTTATCGAACCAGAAGGAGGAAGGAAACTTCACACAGGTGTTGGAAGCAATGTGGAGACATGCACAACACAAACTCAAGACTCTGTCCCGACGAATCAGTGAGGTTGTCAAGCTCACCGGTTTGCTGTAACAAAGGATTAAACATATGGTGTGGAAGGTAATGGTTTGCAGCAAGTAAACAAGTAACAGTGGAAGATGTATCAATGGTAAAAATTGGACCGGGGTCCATAGTTCACTAGATGTGCTCTCCTTAGATAAACAACATGGCATGAAGGGTAAACAAATTACAGCGAGGTAATTGACAGGAACTGAGCAAGGCATAACAATGCAATTACTAGCCAGAAAGATCCTATGAGGTTGATTGGGCAATACAACAATATACATAGACCGTAATCCAACTGCATCTATGACTATAAGTCCACCTTCAGGTTATCATCCGAACCCCCTCCAGTATTAAGTTGCAAGCAACAGACAACTGCTTTAAGCAAAGTGTGTAAGGTAAATAGTCCACATGTTCCATGAACAAGAGACCGTTGTTTTCTCCCTAGTAGCAACATCACATCTACAACCGAAGAGATTATTGTCACTTCCCTTGAAAACTAGAGGCATGAACCCACTATCGAGCATAAATACTCCCTCTTGGAGTCACTAGCAACTACTTGGCCAAGATAACCACTAGCAACGGAGAGCATGCAAGATCACAAACAACACAGACATGATAGAATCATAAAGATAGAACCATTAATCAAACTAACATAATAATCTCAATATCCATCGGATCCCCGCAAACACAACATGCATGATTACAAATAGATTAGATATTGATCATGAACGGAGCTCACAAGATCTACACATGAAAGCACAAAGGAGGAGATACAACCATCTAGCTACTACATGGACCCATAGTCCAAGTGGAACTACTCACAAATCATACCAGAGAGAAGGCCTCCGGGATGATCTCCCCTCCGACAGGGTGCTAGGAAGAGCTTCATACCCCCCTGATCTAGGGACGATGGTGGCGGCGGCTACAGACGATTTCGTGGAATATTGATCGGATCCTGAGAGTTTCTGCATCGGGGGATTCTTATAGGCGAAGGGGGAGACCGAGGCGGCCGCCATGGCGGCCAAACCCTAGCCAGGCGCGGGCTAGGGCCCACCCGCGCGTTGGGGGGGGGGGGGTCTGGCCCCTTTGGTCGGCCCCTCGGGCTCTCCTCTGGACTTCTTGTTCCCCACGGAAAGTTATTGACTTTGTCCTTCATTCCGTCCAATTCCGAGAATATTTCTTTACTAACTTTTCTGAAACCAAAAACAGCAAAAAACAGGCATCTGGCACTATTGCAACTTGTTAATAGGTTAGTACCAGAAAACATGTAAAAAGCACCTCAAAGTGTAGACAAGTAAAGCAAAGTAGATACTAAACAAGCATGGAGCATCAAAAATTATAGATACGTTTCCAACGTATCAAAGGTTGCCGATATAGTGGAAGGTGAATCGAACCCCTTGGGGTAAGGTTCATCGGAGAACAAGGGAGGCCTCTCGTGGCGTTGGTGGTTTGAAACCACCCCCTGTCCAAACGTGGACATACTTCCCCTCAAAAGGAAGGAACTACGGGAAACAAATCCTTGTGTCTCCGTGTCCACCACTTTGGTTACTTCTATCCTTTACCGCACTTTACTTACTTGTTCTTGCTTAGTGTTGTGCTAGTTGTTTCTTGTTTGACATATAGGTAAATTCACCTTAGTTGTATAATCTAGAGAATTTACCTTTCTTGTCAAACCCTAATTTGAAAAAGAAGAAAATTTGAAGTAGCACCAATTCAACCCCCCTCTAGGTGCCCATACGATCCTTTCAACACCCATAATAAGCATAGAGATCAAGTCATTAAAGTTCGTTTGCTACAAGCTTTCAAATACATAGTAACCTAATCCTTCGACCATGATATCATGTTAATCACCAACACCGGATGAGTGCTTTGATGACATCAAACATCACTTTATAACTGGGTGATTATAAAGGTGGCATTGGGTATTCTGAAAGTATGCGTTGAAGCGCATGGATCAAGAGTGGGATTTTTCCATCCATGTGACAGATAGATATACTCTGGGCCCTCTCGGTGGAGTGTCATCCAATTGGCTTGCAAGCATGTGACTAGGTCACAAGGGCTGTCACATCATAATACGAGTACAAAGTACTTATCGGTAGCGAGGTTGAACTAGGTATGGAGATACCGACGATCGAACCTTTGATAAGTAAAGTATCGCACGACAAAGGGATTCAGTATCGTATGTTAATGGTTCATTCGATCACGAAGTCATCCTTGAATATGTGGGAGCCACTATGGATCTCTAGGTCCCGCTATTGGTTATTGATCGGAGAGGTGTCTCGACCATGTCTGCATAGTTCGCGGACCATAAGGTGACACACTTAAGGAATCGATGTTGTTTAAGTAGATATGGAATATGAGTTGGAGACCGAATGTTATTTGGAGTCTCGGATTGGATCCAGGACATCACGAGGAGATCCAGAATGGTCCAGAGAATAAGATTCATATAAGGAAAGTCATTTTTCGGGGTTTGGAAATGTTTTTGGTGTTTTGACCGGAAGCTTCTAGAATGTTATAGAGGGACCACCAGTGGGTCCACCACCCCGAGAGGGTCCACTTGGGCTAAGGCGTTCCGTGGGGAAGCCCTAAGGCCAGCCGCACCAAAGCCCAAGGGTCCAACCATCCACCAAAGGGTTTTTTGGGGAAAAAACTAAATAAGGAAAGAGGGAGACTTGGGGGGCAAGTTCCCCCTCTCCCCCCTTGGCCGAGTTGGGGAATGAGTGGGTTAAGGGCTGGGAACCCTTGGCTGCACCCCTCTATATAAATAGGGGTGGGGGCGCACCCCCCTTGTCCCTTGCCCCTTCCTCCCAAACCATAGTCGCCACCCTCCTCCTCCTCCTTCCTCCTGCTTCGGCTTAGGCGAAGCCCTGCAGGAAGTTCTCCTCCACCACCACGACGTTGTCATGCTGCTAAGATTCCGAGGGGATATACTACCTCCGCTGCCCGCTGGAACGGGGATAGGATGGTCTTCATCGACTCCGTACATGTGATCGAGTGCGGAAGCGCTATCGGAACACGGCGCTGGAAGGATAGTCATCGCGATCTTGAGATCGTCAAGTGATCGACTACATCAACCACGAGATCTGATCTCGTTAAACGCTTTAGATCTACGAGGGTTAGTTCTCTCCAATCTCTTAGATTAGATCTTGGCTTTGCCATAGATTGGATCTTAGTTTTATGTATTCTTGAGGTAGATTTTTTTGTTTTTCATGCAACGAACCCTACATCTTGGGCACCTCGGAACCTTCCTAGGTATCCCGTATGTCCTTTATGATCCCATAAATTCATGGCTTGGCCGAATCCATCAAGTACCACAAAAATTTTGAGTCAATCATGTCACAAACTTTCGGAATCCCGAAACTGCTTATGTACCCCACCGTAATCGGGATCTTAGGGCCACGTGAGTTGCAATAGATATTTTTCCGGTGCAAGTAGGTGAGTTGCAACTAAGAAAAAATAGATTATATATTAAAAATAATCTATATAGTACGTAATAATCCTGCGGTATGAAAGTTAACTTCACATGTCCTGAGACGAAGTTACTTGGCTGTCAATTAACCTAATTTCATAGCTTCGCTCTACTAGCTTAGAGCACCTTGTCAACACCCGGATTTTTAATCCCAGATGCCTGTTATGCCATACATCGCAATCTCAGGATTACAATTTTTGCGAGACATAACAGAATTGGATACCATAGTACATCATCCATAACAAACCATACATAAGGTCTTGCAAAAATAAGGATCTCATGATCCAGTCTTAATACAACACAAGCAGCGGAATACGTAATAATAACGGTAGCGTAGGCGAAGCTCCATCTTCGGGATCACAGGCAATGATGACAATGGGAGATGATCCTAGTTGTCGTAACCTTCCTTGGGTCCATCTTCCAGGTACTCCTCTTCATAGTCTGGCCACGGGAATAGCCAGGGACAAAGCCATGAGTACTCTTTAAGTACTCGCAAACTAATACTAACAAGTGAAATGGGTTTTTGTAGTAGGACACTAAGCTCTAGGGTTGGTTTGCAAAATCCAGATTTACCTCTACTAAGTTTGGATACAACGAATGCTATTTAAGGTTTTATAACACCTAAGTGGGAACTTGTATCTCATGCCACAACTCTGTTGTGGTCAAGTCAAAGTCTCAAATCATTTCACAAGTCATTTTGAAAACATCTGACGGGGAAACAGTATGGCCACTCCAACTGTCCATAACCGCGGACGTGGCTATTCGAATAGTTTGACACTCTGCAGAGATTGTACACTTTCACCACAACATTCGATACATCCGTCAGGAACAAATCCTGAATTCACCATACTCAGTATGCGGATAATCAATCCTAACCTTTCAATTACACGCCCTAGTATAAGCACCTCTCCTAGGAGTTTGGCCTCCCAACCATGACCAACTGTCATCTTGGGTACTGCATAGGTGGACAATCTTCACAAGGTAGCCTCAGCTCAGACCTTGGCCGTGAGGGAACTAATACTAAGGTATATAAGTTTCTAGTCAAGCCCTACCCAAATTCTCGGGTATTGTGGTTGTACGGTAACATTGGAATGGTATCGCATACAGACAACCATCAATTTTATAAAGGGCTAAGGCTCATGCCTGAACATTTTCATCACCATAAATCATCTGGTGTTCGGAAACACATGTCCAAAACATTTCAATGGAATTATCCATCATTCCAAGGTTTTCATAACCATTTTTCCACCAAGTATTCCCATCTAAAGTGGGTCAAGTTTTATGCTTAGCACTAGCATCTACAAATGGGAGTGGGTACTAATGAGGGGTGGTAAACAAGTGGAGTTTCAACTAAGTACATTCTCATGCCTTGGGGTGACATAAGGATTATATGACTTAGGCCAAATTTTATGCTCTTTATGCAACCTTCAATTATCTTTCTAATATCAACAATTCACTTAAGTAAGCTCTAAGTACTAGCTTTGATAAATAAATAAAGTAGAAAGCTTGCAAGTAAAAACTAGGATTGGGGTTATCAAGTGGGTATGATCACATATGCTTAAGGCATATAGTTGGCATGGTGACAAGCAAGTATGGGCTTGCATAGGTCAACTGGATTAGTAAAGGCTTGCATAAGTATCAGTATAAGCTTGCTAAGTTGCAAGTGTTAGCTTGCACATTCAACTAGTAGTATTAGGCTTGCTAAAGTAGAGTATCTTGCAAGTGTTAGCTTGCCTTGTGCAGAGTAGTGGTTGAAGTTCTCCTCGGCTTCTTCTTCGTAGTATCCTCCTTCCTCCTCGTATCCTTGGTTGGTACTAGCGTCTATGAATAAATACGAGGTACACAATCACCAAACAATACCTAACTACTTGCAATCATCACACAAAGGGATCCTATAGATGATCTAGCACCATCACTAATATTACAAGATTTAAGCTTGGTTTACTTTCTTTTATTTTTTAGAAAAGTAATTTCTACTCATTGAAAAACTACTTAAGATTTAATATTCTCCAAACCAAACATGGGATCATGTTGACACATGTCATCACCACACATTTCAGTACATGGGAATGTGATTTAAAGTGGTGTCACAATTTAATAAGGTTTAACCTTTTATTTTTATTTAAATAAAGTGACTAGAAATGCTTATGTGGCATTCTTTTATTACTTGGTTATTCTTTCTGTAAGTAAACCTATATATTTTTATATATTATGAAAGGTATGATCAAATGTGATTTTTGAGAGTTGGAATCAACTCAAAAGCTATTATAGTCTAAATTTGAAAAATGTTTGAATGCAGAAAAGCTTTTGCCTTGTTATTTTTATCAAGGGTGATCTACAGATCCAAATGATTTAAATCCAATGGGCTTGGATTCAGCACTTCCAGACCTTTCTAACAAAATTGGTTTCATTCAATTTGGTTCACTGAATCGAGCTGGGTTGATTTTTGAAACTAGGTGCAGAAGTGTGTTTGAAATAAAATGGAAAAGGTTAAATTCAAATGACTGGGCTGCACGGGAAACGATACTGGGCCGGCCTGCTAAGCACAACGCTTACGCGGGCTGGTTAAGTTGCTGTCCCCACGCGTCAGTGAGACGAGGGGGCGCGAAGCGGTATGGGGCAATATGGTGCGTTCGATCTAGTTCTAATCCACTGAATCTTGAGAAACTTGATGCTTCGGGTTCTAGTGGTTCGGAAAGCTTCTTCTAAAATATGGATGGGTACATCGGGATAGGTCAGGTCATCGTTGATCTCTATGGTCTGGTGATCGATATTCTTGAACACTTCAGTCTTCTCTGGAACTTGAGGCACTTGCGAAGTAATGAGATATGGAATACATTGTGCACGGCTGACATCTCTTCAGGTAGTTCCAATTGATACGACACTTCTCCTTGATGGTTCAGAATCTTGAAGGGTCCGATATATCTGGGGGCTAACTTTTCTTTGAGTTGGAAACGCTGCATTCCCTTCAATGGCGACACTTTCAGATACACAAAATCTCCTATGTTGAAGGCGAGGTCTCGACGTCTCTTGTCGGCGTAACTCTTCTGTCTGGACTGGGCTGTCTTGAGGTGCTCACGAATCTTGTGAACCTTCTCTTCTGCTTCTCGTAGGATGTCGGGTCCGAAGATCTGACTCTCTCCTACTTCCGACCAGTTCAAAGGGGTGCGACACTTCCTTCCGTACATGAATTCAAATGGGGCCATTTGCAAACTAGCTTGATAACTGTTGTTGTATGAAAATTCTGCAAACGGAAGACAGTCTTCCCACTTGGATCCATATTCTAACACACAGGCTCTCAGCATATCTTTAATTATTTGATTTACTCGCTCCGTTTGTCCATCGGTCTAAGGGTGATAGGTGGTGCTGAAATCTAGGCGGGTTCCTAAACCTTCTTGGACTTTCTTCTAGAATCTCGAGGTAAATTGAGTTCCTCGATCAGATACGATGTTCTTGGGGACTCCATGCAAACTAACGATTCTAGCGATGTATAACTCCGCTAGCTTCGAACTCTGATATGTGGTTTTGACGGGTAAGAAATGGGCGATTTTGGACAATCGGTCGACTATGACCCAGATAGAGTCATTTCCCCTACTAGAAGTAGGCAATTCGGTGATAAAGTCCATTCCAACAGAATCCCATTTCCATTCCGTAATTTGCAATGGTTGCAACAATCCAGCGGGTCTTTGATGTCCTGCCTTGACTCGCTGACATATATCACACTTGGCGATATAGCTTCCGATTTCTCTCTTCATCTTATGCCACCAAAATTGCTCTTTCAAATCTTGATACATCTTAGTCCCTCCAGGGTGGATAGAATAAAGAGTATCATGAGCTTCCTTCAGAATCACTTCTTTCAACTTAGAATCTGCCGGTACACAAAGGCGTCCTTTGTACCACAGAACTCCTTCTTCGTCTTCGGTGAATCCGGGTACTTTGCCTGTACCAATACGACGCTTGATTCCGTCAATACTAGCATTTCCTTTCTGCGCCTCTTTGATCTGGCTGATCAAAGTGGGTTGAAGTTCGATGCTAGCCAAAAATCCTTCACTCACTAATTCCATTTGAAAATCTTCCATCTCTTTGTGCAAACTTGGTTTCTCCTTCAAAATCATGGAGTTTAAGCGGCACGACAATCTGCTAAGGGCATCTGCTACCACATTGGCTTTACCAGGGTGATAGTGAATGTCCAGGTCGTAATCCTTGATTAACTCAATCCATCTTCTCTGCCTCATATTCAACTCCTTCCGAGTGAATATATACTTTAGGCTCTTGTGATCCGAATAAATCTCACAACGGTTTCCCATCAGGTAATGCCTCCATGTCTTTAGGGCTAGAACTACGGCTGCGAGTTCGAGGTCATGGGTTGGGTAATTTTTCTCGTGTTGCTTCAGTTGTCGGGATAGATAAGATATAATTTTGCCTTCTTGCATTAGCACACATCCGAGACCGATCTTGGATGCATCACAATACACATCGAAGGGCTTCATGATAGCTGGCATGATTAAGATTGGGGCTGAAATCAATCTTCTCTTGAGTTCTTGAAAACTCGCTTCACATTTGTCGGTCCATTCAAACTTCTTGTCCTTCTTCAGCAATTGGGTCATGGGTCTGGCAATACTCGAGAATCTTTCTACGAACTTGCGGTAATATCCCGCCAATCCGAGGGTTTGAGTGGTTGGGGCTTTCCAATCTTCGACATCCTTCACCTTTGCAGGGTCAACGGCAATTACTCCGGCTGATACAATGTGACCGAGGAATCCTACTTCCTGTAACCAGAATTCACATTTGCTAAACTTGGCATACAACTGATGCTCTCTAAGGGTTCCAAGAATGGTCCTTAGGTGTAGCTCATGTTCTTCTTCCGATTTAGAATAAATCAGAATGTCATCGATGAAAACAACGACAAACTTATCCAAGAAGTCCATAAAAATCCTATTCATGAGATTCATGAAATAAGCGGGGGCATTAGTTAATCCAAAAGACATGACCGTATACTCGTATAATCCATATCGGGTGGTAAAGGCAGTCTTTGGAATATCCTCTGCGCGAATCTTGAGTTGATGATAGCCTGTTCTAAGATCAATCTTAGAGAACACTTTGGCACCGGTCAACTGATCAAACAAATCTTCTATCTTGGGCAATGGGTACTTGTTCTTGATGGTGACATCATTCAACTTCCGGTAATCCGTACACAAACGGTTACCTCCATCCTTCTTATCCACGAACAAAACAGGTGATCTCCAAGGTGACGCACTTGGTTGAATCAATCCAATTTCCAACATGGAATCCAGTTGCTTCTTCAGTTCTGCCAGTTCTGACGGGTTCATACTATAGGGTCTCTGGGCTATGGGTCCTGTTTCGGGGATTAGTTCAATGATAAACTCGATATCCCGATCTGGGGGCATACCGGGAAAAACATCTGGAAATACATCGGTGTATTCACAGACTATCCGGACTTGGTCAATGGTAGGTTGGGCTATACTCTTGTTGCACTTGAATTGGCGAGGTAAGGTTTCAGATATATGCTCGACTGATATTCCGGCTGTACTGGTCATGGTGATGGCTTTCTTGGCACAGTCAATCAATCATTTATGTTTGGACATCCAATCCATTCCTAGTACTACTTCCAAACCTTTAGTTCCGAGTACTATCAGATTAGCATAAAAATCTATGCCATGGATTCGGATAGGGACGACTTTGCAAATTTGCCTAGCCTTGGTGGTTGAACCGGGAATTTGGACGATCATAACATGCTTCAGTTTTGTTGGTTGAATTTTACTAGTGCATGCAAATTCTTCGGTGACAAATGAATGCGATGCACCGTAATCAAACAACACTCTTGCAAGTACTGAATTAACAGAAAACATACCCAGCACGACGTATGGCGCTTCCTGAGCTTCTTCAGCATGCATGAGGAAAAGACGGCCGTTGCGGTTGAGTGAATTCTCTGGGGCAAACCTTCTTCCTGGCTGAAAACGACGCTGCTGCTGAGCTGGGGGCATTTGCATTGGGGGCTGCGGCATTCTTCTTGTTGGGGCACTCGTTGGAATAGTGGCCCTTATTTCCACAGTCATAACAAGTCACTTGCGACTTGACCTTTGCTGCAATAGGCACAACATTGATTCCAGTCCTCGGGGCAGTGTTGGGGTTGGTGGCAGCATTGTTGTTGTTGAACTTGGGTGGTGCACGGTTGAAATTGCTAGAGTTGCCGGGGTGTTGTGATTTACTCCGGGCCTAGGGTTTCCACGGTTGGGATAGGTCGGACGGTTCATTGGGGGTCTGTTGGTTCTTGGGGCAAATCCTGGAGATGGGTTAGGGCGATACTTTGGGGTCTGATGGGTTCCTGGTTGATGCATCATGCGACGCTTGCGGTTCTCATTGGCTTGGTTGATCTTTCCTTCCATCTGGATGGCAGAGTCGACAAGGGCTTCAATATCCGTAAAGGGAATATTGACCAACACAGTCTGCATCTCATCGTGCAGACCATTCAGGAATCTTTCTTTCTTCTTGGCTTCAGTGTCGATCTCATCCGGGGCATACCTAGCTAATGGCAAAAATTTGTCACGGTATTCCACTACGGTCATCCTTCCTTGCTTCAGTTCTCTGAATTCGTCTCTCATTCTCTTGATCAAACTTGGTGGCACATGGGTTCTGCTGAACTTGACTTTGAATTCCTCCTAGGTCATCATCTGTCCTCCGGTCATTGCACGAACACTGTTCCACCATGCTCTGGCATCTCCGGCTAGATAATGGGTGGCGAACAGGACTTTCTCGTTAGCTTCCACTCAGGCAACTTCTAGGTTATTTTCCATTGTTTGCAGCCAATCATCGGCATCTAGGGGCTCTTCAGACTTAGTGAAAACAGGTGGGTTGGTGTTCTGGAAATTCTTGAGATTAGATCCATGGTTGTCCTGATTTCCGTGGCCTTGGTTGTTGTGGGCAAGCTGGGCTATCTGTTGCAGGGTGGCTAGGTTGGCTTGACGTTCTGCTCTTTCAGCTTCACGGTCAGAAGTCAACATTTGCAGGATCTGCAACATCGGGTCCGGGGATGAACCACTTCCTCCGCGTGGCATCTGAAGATTGAGATAGATCATGAGAAAAGAGGGAAATTTCTAAGGTTCAGGGTCTTTGAAAAGTTTTAAAGTTTGACTCAAATTTTCTAGCAACTTTCTTTTCATTCATTCATTCATTCATTCATAGCACACGATACAAACACACACCACAAAACAAGAAAAACAGATGGTTTTAAGAACCATTCTGGAATCTACGATACAGTGGGACCGAATACTACTCACTACGCTAGTGCTCAAGTGCTACTACTCTTCAGAGTCGGTGTAGTCATCATCCTCATCATCCTCGTCGTCATCGATGAAGGCGTAATCATCCTCATCGGTGAAGAAATCCATAGCCTGATCCTCCAGAAAATCATCATCATCACTGAGATAGGAGTAGGGGTCTCCACGAAGGTCCTCTCTGGCATTCTCCCTTTCCTCCAACTGCATGTCTCTCTCGTGGATGGTCTCCTCCAAAGACAGGATACGGTGGCGAAGACGGGCAATGATGCGCTCCTTCCTGTCGAGCTGACGACAGCGAGACTTGCGATCCTTTGCTAGCATGGCGATGGTTTGGTCCTTCGTCTTGAGGATGGCGGACTTGTGGTTGGAGTAGTCACGACAGTTGTCCAATTATTGCTGACGATCGTACATCATGAAGCTAAGGTGATCCAATTGAATCTTCAGCTCATGGTGGTATGGGGCTTCCAGGGGTTGTCCATTAGCATCATGCATTGGGCAAAACTCAAAGCGGGTACCCTTGATCTGGTTGATACTTTGCCCACACATACGGGCAAGAGCTTCCTGCATGGCCCTGGCAAGTCCATCGAGCCAGTTGTTCTCTCTTAAGGTAAACTGAATTCCCTCAGCAGTGGGAGGTTCAATCTTTCCTCGGAGACTTGCAACAATTAGCCACTGCAGATATTCTCCTCCTTGATCATTGAGCTGGGCTCTGAAGAACTCGGGGTATGGACGCTCCAGAAGTTCCGAAAGCTGATCCAAATCCCTCTCAAAGATAAGGTCTCCTCCTGACGAGGTTTAATATCATCAATGCCCATTGTTATGGACTTGGGTTTTGGAGAAGATGGGGATGCTGGAGATCGTGGCACGGTTAACAGACAAGCAACCAGGGGACACGAGATTTACCCAGGTTCAGGCCCCCGGAGGGAAAACCCTACTCCTGCTTGTCTGCTCTTGATTACGGCGGAACCGAAGGTTACAGGGTGCGCAGATTCGATCTGGCGTGGATGCGTGTGCGAAAGTATGAGTCGAGTTCTCTAGATCTGTAGATCTGTTGTGGTCTAGTCTATCGGGGGGTTATGGCGTGTGTAGGTCGTGCCCTCCTCGTTGGACCCTCCTAGCCTTTATATATGGGGAGGCTAGGTCTCGGGTGTCAATATGAGTAGGTTACAAGTTGTATTCAAACTCTAGTCTTGAGGTTTCCTTGTCTTGTGCGCTTGGGAGTCTGTGTCCTTATGGGCTTCATAGCAGCCAAAACGTCATAGGCGTCATGGATCCTGGCAGGTCGTCGAGTGGGCCTTCCGTCGGACTGGACCAGGTATACTAACATCGGGTACCCGTAGGGCATATCCATGTCAGTAGCCCCCGAGTCTCCATCTGAAACGTAGATTCGGGTGGAGACTTAGTTGTCTTGAACCTTGTATTTGGATGTCGGAGTCGAAAGTTGTGTCGAGTGCGAAGCACTTCACCCGGAAGTTCATCGGGTCAGCTAAATTTGTTCGGCTGTTGTAAAGGAATCGACATCGTGGACGTAGTCAACACAATGGACTATAGGGTGCGCGACCAGCGCTCCCTATGGGAGTAGCCCCCGAGTGTCTGTTCGAGTCGTAGACTCGAGCAGAGACTTTAATTCAGCCATTGTTTGCTTCAGGTCCGTAGGACACAATTTTTTTCGGATGCTTGAACCAATCCTCCCTATGGGAGTAGCCCCCGAGTCCGTAGTGGAGTCATAGACTCGGTGTAGGACTCGAAGATCTTGTGTGTGCACGACCAGCGCTCCAGTTTGGAGTAGCCCCCGAGTGTCTGGCAGAGTCGTAGACTCGGGCAGAGACTCGAGTCTTGTATCGTGAAGTTGTAGCCGAAAATCTCGTGGGCGTACCGCTGACCCGGAAGTACATCGGGTACGCGACCAGCGCTCCTGATAGGAGTAGCCCCCGAGTGTCTAGTCGAGTCGCAGACTCGAGTGGAGACTCATGCGAGGAGAAACCAGTGATCCGGAAGTGCATCGAGTCAGCGTCTCACGCATAAGGAGCCAGGAGTCAACGTAGCGGAGTGATGCGGCATTTTAGCCGGAAGGACTCGACGTTGTGGATAAAGTCGACGCCGTTTCTTCTGTCGGGTGCACGACCAACGTCGCGTCTGTCGGGTACGTGGCCAACGTCGCGTCTTTGTAGCATCAAGACATGCAACCATCCGAGGAGTGACTCGACTCGGGTCTTGAGCTTATGGCGTAGCCAGTTGTTTTGTCGACTCCTGTTGGAGGACCCGATAGAATAGCTCGACGCAGTCGACGTCTTTGTAAGCTGCATAAAACATAAAGAATTATGAAGTACTTGTATCTTGTAAGAAATATTTGCCTGTCGGCTTGTATAGTAAGATTTTGGTGCCGATCGAGTCGATACTTTTGCACTGTATGCTAGGCCTTTTCGTTAGCCTGATTACCCTTAGTCTCAGTACCTTGCCGAGGCACTCGGAGTTCAAGGATTCGACGGTCAGGCAGAATCAGCTACTCGGGCTGTCGCCTTCGAGGTGCTCGAGTGCGTGGAGCCGATGGCACATTAGGTTACTCGAAGAGGCGCAGCCCCCGAGTGTTTCGAGTGCGATTTAAAGTAAGAAAGAAAATCAACTCTGAATAGTGAACTTAGCTTTGTTTGTTGTCGACGAGGTGAACGGGTCGCGAGAGCCAATACGACCTACGGGTCGCGGTCGCGAGAGTCGAAGGAGCCCCGAGTCGTGGTCGCTGAAGCCGATGCGGGCAGTTGCCGCAATCGAAGATCGCGTCGGGTCGCCGCATCCGAAAAGATGCTGCAGATCACCGCAGCCGAAGGTCGCAGCAGGTCGCCGCAGCCGAAGATTCCACGGAGCGCTAGAGTCGAAAACTGTGGCGGGTCGCCAGTGTCAAAGACTCGACGAGTCACGTGACGGAGTCGAAGGAGCCCTCGGGTGTAGATCCAGTATGATTGATGGAGTCGTCAGGGTGGACCTGTGGTCAAGGTCGACGGAATCGCGCGGCGAACACAGGGTTAACCCTCGGAGACGCGCAGTGTTGATGTCTGCACACACGCATACAAGCACGCAATCGTTGGAAGGTTCCAACTATCCTTTTTTTTCTTCTTTGGATTCACTTGGTCGTGTAGCTTGGTAGATGGAAGAACTTCAAATTGATTCCTGCTTTCTCGTGTATCTTTCCAAAACGATCGCTGATTTCCTTCTTTTCTTTATTTTTGATTTTTTTTCTTTGCATCTTCACGTGAAGTGGCAGTTGATTGACTGGTACTTATGCATGCAATTTGCACACTCCTACTTTCATTGTGACTGATTCACTTGGTTTGATTGTAGCATGTGTTGCCTGTTGATCAGAAGCTCTTCTTGAAACTTGGGCCATGTGAGGTAGACGGGACCATCATCACTTCTCCTTTGCTTGGAGCCTGTTGCGTGTGTCGCTCGATATTAATCATCAACCTAGTGCAGATCTAGTATCCTTATGTATGCCTGATGTGGTTGCAGCTGGCGCGATCTGGCCAACAATCGCTCCTTATGTATTAATCGCTCCGAGGCGCGTGCACCCGACCCCAATACGGCTCGGTGTCGTATGCCGTCAGGCCACCAGAACATGGAAGATGTACCTGACACTTCGACGTGTAGAAAACAGTGAAGGTTGGAAAGTGACACCGACAAATAGATCTAGGCATCTGAATTGCCTAGTCACCGCTGTAGTAGATGTTGATGACGAATTTGAGTGATCGCATCTGAATCGTGACTTCAAGGTGGATCTACTTCTTGGATGTCGACAAATCGTAGATCGTCGGGTGATAGGACCGTCACGACCGCACAATCAGCGCCCCCGATTCCCCACAGACGGCGCCAATTGACGAGGTTTAATCTCATCAATGCCCATTGTTATGGACTTGGGTTTTGGAGAAGATGGGGATGCTGGAGATCGTGGCACGGTTAACAGACAAGCAACCAGGGGACACGAGATTTACCCAGGTTCAGGCCCCCGGAGGGAAAACCCTACTCTTGCTTGTCTGCTCTTGATTACGGCGGAACCGAAGGTTACAGGGTGCGCAGATTCGATCTGGCGTGGATGCGTGTGCGAAAGTATGAGTCGAGTTCTCTAGATCTATAGATCTGTTGTGGTCTAGTCTATCGGGGGGTTATGGCGTGTGTAGGTCGTGCCCTCCTCGTTGGACCCTCCTAGCCTTTATATATGGGGAGGCTAGGTCTCGGGTGCCAATACGAGTAGGTTACAAGTTGTATTCAAACTCTAGTCTTGAGGTTTCCTTGTCTTGTGCGCTTGGGAGTCCGTGTCCTTATGGGCTTCATAGCAGCCAAAACGTCATAGGCGTCATGGACCCTGGCAGGTCGTCGAGTGGGCCTTCCGTCGGACTGGACCAGGTATACTAACATCGGGTACCCGTAGGGCATATCCATGTCACCTCCATTCCCCAACTGGTAAAACTTGCTATAATTCACGTCCATCAAAAAGAATATAAGATGAGTAAGTTAGTAGAGTGATCAAGTGTGTCAGATTTTATGTATTTTGTAAGAGTTTTTGAGGAACATGAATTTTCATGAAAGAGTCAAAGTGATAAGAATGGGAATAAGTTTTTGTAAATATTTGCTTTCTTTGGTTTTGAAACTAAGTTTTTGATTCAAACGTCCAATCTAACTAGGGTCTCCTATGGTCAGGATGGCTCTGATACCAACTTGTCAACACCCGAATTTTTAATCCCAGATGCCTGTTATGCCATACATCGCAATCCCAGGATTACCATTTTTGCGAGACATAACAGAATTGGATACCATAGTACATCATCCATTACAAAGCATACATAAGTTCTTACACAAATAAGGATCTCATGATCCAGTCTTAATACAACACAAGCAGCAGAATACGTAATAATAACGGTAGCGTAGGCGAAGCTCCATCTTCGGGGTCACAGGCAATGATGACGATGGGAGATGATCCTAGTTGTCGTAACCTTTCTGGGGTCCATCTTCCAGGTACTCCTCTTCATAGTCTGGCTACGGGAATAGCCAGGGACAAAGCCATGAGTACTATTTAAGTACTCGCAAACTAATACTAACAAGTGAAAGGGTTTTTTGTAGTAGGACACTAAGCTCTAGGGTTGTTTTGCAAAAGCCAGATTTACCTCTACTAAGTTTGGATACAACGAATGCTATTTAAGGTTTTATAACATCTAAGTGGGAACTTGTATCTCATGCCACAACTCTGTTGTGGTCAAGTCAAAGTCTCAAATCATTTCACATGTCATTTTGAAAACATCTGACGGGGAAACAGTATGGCCACTCCAACTGTCCATAACCGCGGACACGGCTATTCGAATAGTTTGACACTCTGCAGAGATTGTACACTTTCACCACAACATTCGATACATCCGTCAGGAACAAATCCTGAATTCACCATACTCAGTATGCGGATAATCAATCATAACCTTTCAATTACACGCCCTAGTATAAGCACCTCTCCTGTGAGTTTGGACTCCCAACCATGACCAACTGTCATCTTGGGTACTGCACAGGTGGACAATCTTCACAAGGTAGCCTCAGCTCAGACCTTGGCCGTGAGAGAATTAATACTAAGGTATATAAGTTTCTAGTCAAGCCCTACCCAAATTCTCGGGTATTGTGGTTGTACGGTAACATTAGAATGGTATCGCATCCAGACAACCATCAATTTTATAAAGTGCTAAGGCTCATGCCTCAACATTTTCATCACCATAAATCATCTGGTGTTCGGAAACACATGTCCAAAACATTTCAATAGAATGATCCATCATTCCAAGGTTTTCATAACCATTTTTCCACCAAGTATTCCCATCTAAAGTGGGTCAAGTTTTATGCTTAGCACTAGCATCTACAAATGGGAGTGGGTACTAATGAGGGGTGGTAAACAAGTGGAGTTTCAACTAAATACATTCTCATGCCTTGGGGTGACATAAGGATTATCTGACTTAGGCCAAATTTTATGCTCTTTATGCAACCTTCAATTATCTTTCTAATATCAACAATTCACTTAAGTAAGCTCTAAGTACTAGCTTTGATAAAGAAATAAAGTAGAAAGCTTGCAAGTAAAAACTAGGATTGGGGTTATCAAGTGGGTATGATCACATATGCTTAAGGCATATAGTTGGGATGGTGACAAGCAAGTATGGGCTTGCATAGGTCAACTGGATTAGTAAAGGCTTGCATAAGTATCAGTATAAGCTTGCTAAGTTGCAAGTGTTAGCTTGCACATTCAACTATTAGTATTAGGCTTGCTAAAGTAGAGTATCTTGCAAGTGTTAGCTTGCCTTGTGCAGAGTAGTGGTTGAAGTTCTCCTCGGCTTCTTCTTCGTAGTATCCTCCTTCCTTCTCGTATCCTTGGTCGGTTCTAGCGTCTATGAATAAATACGAGGTACACAATCACCAAACAATACTTAACTACTTGCAATCATCACACAAAGGGGTCCTATAGATGATCTAGCACCATCACTAATATTACAAGATTTAAGCTTGGTTTACTTTCTTTTATTTTTTAGAAAAGTAATTTCTACTCATTGAAAAACTACTTAAGATTTAATATTCTCCAAACCAAACATGGGATCATTTGACACATGTCATCACCACACATTTCAGTACATGGGAATGTGATTTAAAGTGGTGTCACAATTTAATAAGGTTTAACCTTTTGTTTTTATTTAAATAAAGTGACTAGAAATGCTTATGTGGCATTCTTTTATTACTTGGGCATTCTTTCTGTAAGTAAACCTATATATTTTTATATATTCTGAAAGGTATGATCAAATGTGATTTTTGAGAGTTGGAATCAACTCAAAAGCTATTATAGTCTAAATTTGAAAAATGTTTGAATGCAGAAAAGTTGTTGCCTTGTTATTTTTACCAAGGGTGATCTACAGATCCAAATGATTTAAATCCAACAGGCTTGGATTCAGCACTTCCAGACCTTTCTAATAAAATTGGTTTCATTCAATTTGGTTCACTGAATCGAGCTGGATTGATTTTTGAAACTAGGTGCAGAAGTGTGTTTGAAATAAAATGGAAAAGGTTAAATTCAAATGACTGGGCTACGCGGGAAACGATACTGGGCCGGCCTGCTAAGCACAGTGCTTACGCAGGCTGGTTAAGTTGTTGTCCCCATGCGTCAATGTGACGAGGGGGTGCGAAGCGGTATGGGGCAATATGGTGCGTTCGATCTAGTTCTAATCCAACGGCTGAGGGTCGTCGTCCACGTCGGGCAACGCCGGCGAGACTGAACCCTAACGCGGCAGGTGGGGGTCGTTGGGGGCTCACCGGGGCTCAGGCGAGGGTCGGCGAGGCGGGCGAACGACAAAGTCGACGACGACGAACCTCATGGTACTGGAAGCTTCTCCTGGGCGGCTCCAATCGCTGGCTCCCTTCTACTCCAGCAGCGGTAGGCTCCGGTGAAATTCCGGCGAAGCGCTGCTCGCCTTGCTTCAGGAATGGGGTGGAACGATCAGTGAGGAGAGGGGAGTGAGATGGTGTGCTCAATTCGGCTGGGGGTGGCCTCTATTTATAGTCGCGACGACGAGACCGAACGGCATGGTCAGGCGACGGTGGCGACATGGCTACGAGTTGCTAGAGGCATGGCCGAGGGTGGCGATCGCTTGGTGGTCTCCTGGCGATGCTCTACGGCTTTAATGTGCATGTAGGGGCGGTGGCAAATGGTCTGGAACGTGCGATGCTCTGCGCGGCCGAGGCGGCGTCTTTGACGGCGAGCGGTGACTACGGGGCATGGGCGGCGAACGGGGATGTCTGGCGGTCTCCTGGGTCGGTGGTGATCGTGTATGCACGCGGCGAGGGCGGCGCGCGGTCTATGGGCGTGTGTCGAGGGCGGCGCTCTGGCGCATGCTCGGCATGGTTGCTGGCGAGCTGGACACGGTCTGTGCGTGTGGTCCAGGGGTTGGCAACGCTCAGGCGCTGGACAGGGAGTGGCGGTGGGGTGTTGGCTTGCTCCCAGACATGTTGGCTAGGCTTGTTTCTTCTCCTAGCTTGCTGTCCACACTGGGGTGACATGGTGAGCTTCGGCTATTCACCATTGATGGCATTGCCAAGCTTAAAGTGGGGCTAGTGCTTGGTTTAGTTGGCTAGATGATCTACTGAGGTTGCTGTGAGCTAGAGAGGGAACAAGTTAGGCTCCAATCACTTCTCACAATAGTGTTTAGATTTTTTTTTATTTGAATCAGCAAGGTGTTTGATGAAATGGCCGCAAGAATTCAAGTTTTGAATTTTGAAAAGATTTTTGGTGGGTGTGCTAGGTTGGTGCTGGTGAGTCTGCAGATGCTTGGGTTTTGAAAGTTGAGCTTGTTTGAGTGGTTTTTGAAAAAGTGGGATCTTCCCATATGATATAGATTCAATTTTGAATTGTCATTTAAACTATGCATTTGAAAGTTTCTGGATGATCAAAAGGTGGGCCTTGATACTTTGTTAAGAGTACTATCAAGGGGTGTAAAGATCCAAACAAGTTTCTGTTAAGTTCTAAAAGTTTGGGACAGCCAAAGTAGGCATGAGAGTTAAATTGATCAAAATGACCATTCACTCATTTTGTTTGTTTTGATTTATTTGTCTTTGGGAAAAGGTTTGGGAATTTTTTAGATGATGTTTATTTCACCTAAGAATCCTTTTACAAGCAAAGAAACACATAAACAAGGCAATTCAAAAGAATTCAAAATGGGGTGCATACACACATGCATGCTTTCATATTTTTATTTAGAAAAGTTTTTGTTAACCCTAATTTTGATGATTAGAGTTTGATGATCCAAGTTTAGTATTTTTGGGATGTTACACACCTCCACTTGCGTCTCCATAAGGCGTTCTTAGGGCGATTTTTACATTCAGACGGCGCCCAACTTTCGTCCGGCGTTCCTAGGCCGAACCCGGGGCGCTGGGAACCGCCCGAGAATGTCGGACACAACAAAAACAGGGTGGGCCAACCTTGTAGGCGAGACAACCCCATTCCTCACCGCCACTCGGTTATCCCGTGGCAGAGAGCTTTCCCCATCTGCCCCGCCACCATGTCATCGCCGACGAAGTCCCATCCAGCCAAGCCGAATCCAAGCCTGTAGATAGGTCCGTCGTCGTTGCCGCATCCTTTCCCCTCGGCCTAGGCCTCGTTTCGCCGTCCTGCCTTCGCCGCAACTCGACTTTGTTCCGAGCTCCTGCCACCTTGCCCGCCAAGTGTTCGGCGTTTTGCCCGTTCGGCCATGGACTTCGACGATAAGGAGATGTTCATCCTATTGCTGGAGGAAGAGACGGCCGCAACCGCCGAAGATGCAGAGCACATGTAGATCCTCGGCTCTCTGGCCCGGCTGTACACGCAGACTGCAGCGCCGAAGCGTGGAGGCTCGGCAAAGGGTCGCCGGAAGTACAAAACAATGCAGTGGATGGAGGGCCGAACTGTGTCTATGGCAAACTATGCCAAACTATGTTTAATTTTATGTTGAACTGTGTTTAATTTCATGCTGAACTATGCCGAACATTACTCTGTAATATTTATGCCGAACTATATGAACTTGAGCCAAATTTGGACAGAAACCGATTTTGCGTCGCCTGAAAACCACGCCGGGGAACGCGAGTGGAAAGACGGTCATTCCCAGACCGAAGGTTACATCCATCTGACACTAAATAATCCATCTGACACTAAATAACGCTGCTTGATTTCGGCATCAGAACGATCCGACAAGTGGAGGTGCTGTTAGCTTCCCTTCTTACCGTAGGTCAAGGGGTGAGAACTTTTAAAAGGAAAGCCAAGCCAAGCCTAATTCAGTCTCGAGCTTGATTCAAAATGGATCCGTACATTTTTATCGAATTATGTTTAATTTCATGCTAAGCTATACCGAACATTACTCTGTATTCATATTTATGCCGAACTGTCTAAACTTGAGCTAAATCTGGACGAAAACTCGCCAATTTTGCGTCGCTTGGCAACCACGTCTGAAAACGCAAGTAAAAAGACGGTCATTCCTAGACCGAAAGATACATCTATGTAACACTAAATAGCGCCGGATTTCGGCGTCAGAACGCTCGGAAGAGTGGAGGTGCTATTAGCTTCCTTTTTTACCGTAGGTCAAGGGGTGAGAACTTTTAAAAGGGAAAGCCAAGCCTAATCCAAAACCTCGAGCGTGTATCAAAATGGATCCGTACGCTTAAGCGGGGATCACGTGCCGCGCCCATGCGACAGCAGCTGCAGACTGCACCTGCACGCAATTATCACACGTACGCCCTCCGTCCCGTTCCAATCCTTTTCTTACCTGAGGCTGTAGCTGCATAGCTCCGATCAATCGACACGTGTCCATATGAGCGAACCAGGCTGTAGAGGAGTGTGTGAGCTTCCAGGACGTCAACCCTAGCTTATGCCTTCTCCGTTCAAGAAAAAAAAACTCCAGATCCGTACTAAAATAAGTTGCGTAGCTTTACATGCGTATCTAGACCAAGCTGCATCACCCATTTTGAGACTGAGCGAGTATCTTTTAAACACTAATTGATTTCCTTTTCGGTGGACTACAAACTAATTACACATAGTATTATTTAGATTTTAACACAGTCATTTTTAGGATTGAGGCGAAAGATATACTACCTTATTTCATACATTATATTAAGAGAGAGTTAAAGTTAAACACACGCAAACAGAAAGAGCACGACACAACCGATTCTATTTAACATTGTTTAATTTGGTTTACTTTTTGCACGGTGTTGCTTATGTGATGTTTGAGAGCGTTTCACTACAAAATCTCTTGCATTTCTCCATATTCCCTTCTATATGTCAAGGAATCTGCAAAGTAAAGATGCATCATGTACATAAATTTTCGTAGATCTTGGACCATTAGCTCGTTGGGAGGGTTTCTAAAAGGAAAATAGGCTATCTTGCATCGTTTAATTACCTTTGATTTTCCCTTTATAGACTCAATTGACATGATCATAGGTTTTATGGGAAAAAAGAAGCAAGACCACACTTATTATGTTCTACAACCGTGACACAAAAAGTTAAAGAAAAAGTAAAATAATTGCATGAAAATAAAATGGACACTAGTTAGCATCGACACTACTTTCCTTTAATATGTGGGGCAATACAAAAACTGACATTATATGAGATATGTAGTGATGGGAAACTAGAACTAACCTTAATTAGCACACATCACAAAAAAGAGAATAGTCCAAGAGACTATGTAAGGAGTATTTCTTAGTTAATTACAAATGTCACACCGATAGCACAAAATTCCTTTTAATAATAAAAATTATTACTGAAATTGCAAATTCGCTCCTAGGATCGCGGCAAAAGATATTTCATAAGTAGGATAGAGTAGAGTTAAATACAAGCGACTTTAAGTTAAGTAGAAGAAGAATAAAATACCATATGTTCTTGTGGCATAACATTTCTGAACTGTTTTAGCACCAACATTGACCTTAGTAGCCACATTGGTCTTGATGTTTGGAAGGATGATGCATGAAATTGTTGAAATTACACGAAAGACTGCATTGTTTCTCTTGTTTCCTCCAAACTAAAAAAAACCCAAAAGTATTTAGAGACGAGAGGAGTCTCTGAGTCATCGCCTCTATTAGACATCACATGTCAAAATTTGAGCACATGACGCACACGTCTCTTAGCACACATGAAGATACTTAGGCCATGTACAATACGGTGACGTCAACCCTCCCTCATGCTTGCCATGTATAATTTTTTGATTAATTTCTTAGATAATTAAGAGAGAGTAGAGTTAAACACACGCGGACAGAAAGAGTACGACAATCGATCCTATTTAACATTGTTTAATTTGGCTTATTTTTTGCACAATGTTGCTTATGTGATGTTTGAGATCATTTCACTACAAAATCTCTTGCCTTTCTCCATATTCCTTTCTATATGACAAGAAATCCGCAAAGTAAAGATGCATTATGTACATAACTTTTTTTAATTCTCGGGCCATTAGCTCGTTGGGATGGTTTTAAAAAAGAAAATACATTATCTTGCTCCGTTAATTGACTTTGATTTTCCGTTTACAGACTCAATTGACATGTTCATAAGTTTTAAGGGAAAAGGAAGCAAAGACCAGACTTATTATGTTCTACAACCGTGCCTCGAAAAGTTAAAGCAAAAGTAAAATAATTGCATGAAAATAAAATGGACACTAGTTAGCATCGACACTACTTTCCTTTAATATGCGGGGCAATACAAGAACTGCCATTACATGAGATATATAGTGATGGGAAACTGGAACTAACCTTAATTAGCACATGTATAATGGTTACAAAAAAGACAATAGTCCAAGAGACCGTTTAAGGAGTATTTCTTAGTTAATTACAAATGTAACACCCGATAGCACGGATTCCCTTTCAATAATAAAAATTATTATTGAAATTGCAAATTTGCTCCTAGGATCGAGGCAAAAGATATTTCATAAATAGGATAGAGTAGAGTTAAATACAAGCAATCGAAAGTTAAGTAGAAGATGAATAAAATACCATATGTTCTTGTGGCATAACATTTTCGAACTCTTTTAGCATCAACATTGACCTCGGTAGCCACATTGGTCTTGATGTTTGGAAGGATGATGAACAAAATTGTTGAAGTTGCACGAAAGACCGCATTGTTTCTCTTGTTTCCTCCAAAGTAAAAACCCGATAAATTTAGAGACTTGGAGGAGTCTCGAGTCATCGCCTCTGTTAGACATCACATGCCAAAACTTGAGCACATGTCGCACACGTCTCTTAGCACGCAAGAGGATACTTATGCCACCTCTCTTCGAACCCTCACTTTCGAACCATCATTTTGAAACAGACCCAACCAATCTAATACCCTCCGTTCCGGTTTTTCTACTTTTGATATTGGGAACCTTAAAACCCACCGTATTTGAAAAGTTTCGACCGAAAAATTAGCACGTGGAAAGGCCCGCCAAATAGCATACAATAAAAAAGATCATCAATTGCCATAAAGGATAAGATACTTGAGTAGAAAAAATAAGATCCACACTGCCCAAATTAGCAAAAACGCACATGTCATCAGCAACAAGAAGCTCGAGCCATTTTGACCTGAGAGTAGCAAAGCAACGATTTTTTTCCATTTGCATCCAAACCTTGGCAGCCCCCGTTCCAGCCGCGGCCTCAAAACCCTAGGGCCCAAACCCCTCCCGCTCATCCCGGCCGCCTGTCTCCTGATCCGACGTCCAGGATCGCTCCGGCCGTTGTACTTAACTCAGCCGCCTGCTTCGTCCTCTCTCTCTCACTGCGCTTCTTCCCCACGAGCAAGAACACAGAGCATTGGTAGCTGCGAGGCAGGAAAAGGGGGAAGCTCGAATCCCTCCCGAATCCGCTCCATTCGCAGCAATCTGAACACCCGCTGCGGACCTTCGCGCCCCGATTCGCCCGCCCCGAGCTGCAAGAACCTCTTCCTGACGCTTCCCGAGCTCTAGGGGTGGCCGTTTCCGGGTTAAAATCTTGCTGAAAACTGCGGCTTTGAGGGTGTTGAGGCGGTGTAATGGCGGGGTTCTAGAAGGATAAGGGGTTGTGGAGATCTCGTGAAGGGGCTTTTGCTGCGGTGGTGTTGCTGGCGGCGGCTGTGATCGATCCGATGGTGACGGAGATGGCGACGCGGGGGGTGGGGGAGGGCGTCTGTGGCGGCGGGGAGGAGGGGGAGCGCGGCGACTTCGAGCTCTTCCGCAGCGGCTCGGCGCCGCCCACCGTGGAGGGCGCCATGGCCATGGCGGCCGGCGGCGGCGGCGAGGTGCTGCTGGACGACGAGCTCCGGGCCGACCCGGCCTACCAGAGCTACTACTACTCCAATGCGCACCTCAACCCGCGCCTCCCGCCGCCGCTGCTCTCCAAGGAGGACTGGCGCTCCTCCCAGCACCGCCTCCGCTCCTCCTCCGGGCTCGGCGGGATCGGCGACGGCAGGAGGGGCGCGGCGGCGGGGGCCGGGGATGGGCTCGTGGGCCTGCCCGGTATCGACCATCCCCGGCAGCGCAGCTTCTCCAGTATCTTCCAGGTGGTTGCTCTCACCAAAGATCTCGTCTTTATTTTCCCCTTTCGTTTTCAGTCTATTATTAGTCTTTGATTGATTCAGTCTACTATCCAGTACTGTGTGTGTTGTGGCTGAAAACATTAGAGCGTTGACTGGAAATGTGCAAGCTATATGTGCCTCGAACTGCCATGTTTAGCCACCTTGCAGCTGAGAACACCTTAGACGAATTCAGTCTGGTTGCTGGATGGTATTGACCTATGGATTCTCATCTGGTGTTTGTTAACATTTGCGCAAAAGATCAAAGGTTTATTGTAACTGTTATCATTAATAGTTCATGAATAACTGACTCCAAAGTCATTGGATCGTCTGAAATACTGTCTTGTGCTTCACAATGTTTCCACCCGTGTAATGCCTGTTTGCAAGTGCATAGTTCAAACAGTATATGCGTTTGCACTTTCCCGCGTTGCTAACTAGTTTTGGTGCATTCTGATTACACAATAGATGTGATCTTGGGCCAAGTTGTGGTTTCTGCACCTGTACGATTTATCGACTGTGGTGGGGCTAGCTTCTCAGTGTGGTCGTGTAGTTATAGCTTGCAGTTTGAACAAAAGAAGAAAAACTATCCAGCTTGAGTGCTGGACAGTATGGAGCCATGTGTTCTCAGCTAGCGTTTCTTACTTTATTAACATTTGCACGAAAGGGTTAGTGTAACTGTTATCATTGGTAACTCCTGAGTAACCAAACTCTGAAGTTACTGGATCATGAGAAACAATGTCTAGCGCTCCACAGATTTTTCAATTGTATAATGCCTGTCTGTGCATCTATATGTCTTTTGCATGTTTATTCTTTGGACCATCAAATATGTGCTGTAGCATGTATAGGTCAATTTACGATTCATGTTGGATGAGTCAACACCTGCATTAGGCACTAGAAAGAAGCTTTCGAGCTTTGTGGTTTGTTCACCAGTATATCCTTCACTAGTTCATATTCATGATCATGTGTCCTGGTTCTATGTTCAACTGCAAACAATTTAATATTGATTTTTGATTGTTCTGTTTACCTTCAATTTAATTTTATGCAAGGCAGCTTATCAGATTTGTATAACTTGTTGTAAATGTTCCAGGAGGACTCAAATCAACGTGATATTGACAGACAGAGTGCCAACCACAGTCGTAATGACTTTCTGGATTCTTCTGGAATGCAGTATGCTCTACATCGTGAGACCGGAGCTATGGGCGGCCTGCAGCGTGACAACAATGAACAGACTATGGCAGAAATGCGGAACAATGATTTGTCATCACATGCATATGCATCTATTCTAGGACCCTCACTTTCCAGAAGTGCATCCCCAGATCCTGAGCTTGTGAGGAGGGTCCCTAGTCCGTGCCTACCTCCAATTGGTGTGAAAGTCAGTGCTTATGATAAAAAGAGTAATGGTGGCTCATCTTCTTTCCGCCGTAGTTCGTCTGCTGTTGGTGAACCTGATGATCTGGTTGCTGCTTTATCTGGGATGAACTTGTCATCATCTAGAGCTGGTAATGGGCAAACTATGGACCAGTCTAAGCTCTATCAGGATGTTGATAATGCCAATAGGTTCCTTTTTGATCGACATGGTGATCAAACAAATGGCAATCAGCAGCAATCCTTCATGAAACGTTCTGATCAAGGACATTTTAGGGCACCTGAGGGGTATTCTGCAAATTCAGCTAATTCTTCTATGATGAGAAATCAGATGAATGCTGGAAATTTCACATCGTCTGACAATTCGTCAGTTGGATCTGGTTTTGCTTCCCCTAGGATTGGTTCGAGATCCCCAGGAGGGACTTTATCTTCTAGGCAAAATTTAGCTGGTGCCTCCAACTTCCGAGGCTACAATGGAATTGGGAGTCCAAATGCAGCAACTTCTGTTCAGATGCCAATTGATCCATTATATGTTCAGTATCTTGCTGCCCAAGTTGCGGCCAGCTATGATGATCCTTTCATGGCCAGTGGCCTTCTGGGAAACTCTTATATGGATTTACTTGGTCCTCAGAGCCTTAGCCCATTGCTTCAGTCACAGAAGAACTATGGCTGCTATGGTAACCTTGGATTTGGCCTTGGTTATGGTGGAAGTCCTTTGACGAGTCCTGTTCTTCCATCTTCACCTGTTGCATCTGGTAGTCCACTTAGGCATGGTGAACGCAGCATGCGCTTTGCATCAGGCATGAGAAACTTTGGTGGTTCTTTTGGTTCATGGAATCCAGACCTGGTTGGGAAGATGGACAGCAATCTGATGCCCTCACTTCTGGAAGAATTCAAGAGCAACAAGAGCAGAACTTATGAGCTTGCTGAGATAGCTGGCCATGTCGTTGAGTTCAGGTAAACGTCTCATTGATGTATATATCAACCTAACAATGTAGTGTCTTGCAAGCTATAATGACTCGTAGCACTCAAACGCATCATACAAATTAGTGTTACTTCCTATCTATCTATACAATAGTTGGAGCTCTCTTCTTACGGGAATAAGGCATAGCATGCACTACTGTATTGCATAAATCATTGGTACAGTTTGATCTAGATGAAGAAATATATATTGATAAACTAAGAAAAGTGAGGAAATAGTAAGAGTAATATGTTCTTATGGTTGTTTTAATTTGATTTCCCTTTCTGTCTTTCACTACAGCCTAGTATTAATAGTATTCCTTTTGTGTGCATATGTCTTGTATATTATTAGGCAAAATAGTAAGAGCATGAATCCTCTTGTGCTTGTTTTGATCTGTCAACGACACACTTCTGCTCTCATATATGGCACATCCCCACATGCATGACATACTGCTAAAAAGATGTGAAAATATAACAAAATAACAATGTCCTCAGTCTGTCTAATATTGTTGCACTCTTACTAAAAACCTTGAATTTCCTCAGACTGAATTTTAACCATGCTCTAGTTTGTATTAATGATCCCTATCCTGATATTTATTTCAAAGAAGATAGTTTGCTTCCGATTTGATAACTTTGTGACGAATATTGACCCCCTTATTACTGTTAATTTCTTACTCATGGCTGGAAGTATGCAGAAGTGCAAAAGATGTCTTATTAGCTTTTTTTTGCTTATCATTGAATAATTTCAGTGCGGATCAATATGGGAGCCGATTCATACAGCAAAAGCTCGAAACAGCCAGTATTGAAGAGAAAGACATGGTTTTTTCAGAAATCATGCCTCAGGCTCTCACACTGATGACTGATGTATTCGGAAATTATGTTGTTCAGAAGGTAGGAAAAATTCGTTTGTTTGCGGTGATGGCCTGGCTGTGATATCTTATCCTTACTGTTTGCCTTTTGTCCAGTTTTTTGAGCATGGAAGCACTACGCAGATAAAGGAACTGTCTGATCAGCTTATTGGACGTGTCCTTGCTCTCAGTCTTCAGATGTATGGGTGCCGGGTTATACAGAAGGTGCTTATCAGTTGATTTTGAGTTATATAGGACATCATAAGGACATAATCACATTTTGGAATTAGTTTTTATCTGATTAGTAGGGTTTGTAATTTCTTGTTTTTTAATGGTTGGTATATGTGTGCAGGCTATAGAGGTTGTGGACTTGGCTCAGCAGACTAAAATGGTCGCTGAGCTTGATGGACATATCATGCGCTGTGTACGTGATCAAAATGGTAACCATGTGATACAGAAATGCATAGAGTGCATCCCTCAAGATGTTATCCAGTTCATTGTCTCAACGTTCTATGGTCAAGTTGTGCTGCTGTCAACTCATCCCTATGGTTGCCGGGTTATTCAGGTATGCAAATACTGCATAACATTTGCAGTTACATATGTCAACACACCATCTCTCACTGTCATATAATGTGAATTACCAGAGGGTGCTGGAGCACTGTGATGATCCAACAACACAGCAGATAATGATGGATGAGATTCTCCAGTCTGTTTGCTTGCTTGCTCAAGATCAATATGGTAACTATGTTGTTCAGGTCAGTGCCATGCCTGTCTTTTGAAACATTACTGCATGCCTTGAACTTTGACAAGCATCTGTTCTGCTTAACTATTTTGCGAAGCAACCTGAGCTATTATGTGCAGTATCAACTGTAGGTTGTCATATTGATCATAATGCTTGGTAATTAGTGGCAACTAGCAAGTGCATGTTAGTTCTGTAAATATTCTTATTGATTGGACTTTGCACACCTTTTCTCTCTATAGTGCCTTGCAACAAAATGTAGGTAGAAATGTCTTCCGTTTTGCGCAGTAGCATCTCTAGGCTACTGCACGGATGGTGCTGCTTGATAATGCTGACAGTTGGATCTGGGGATTTTCCTTCATAATTCTGAGATGTGGGGCTTTCTCAACTCCATATTCTTTGCTATTGATGAACACTGAGACCTGGATAGTTGCAGTCTTAATTATGAGATTTTTTGAACCTTTTGTTGACTTTTTCGCATGATTTTGCTTCTAATAAGACTTGCTGAACTATTACAGCATGTTCTGGAACATGGCAAGCCACATGAGAGGACTGCTATTATTGACAAATTAATTGGACAAATTGTGCAAATGAGCCAGCAAAAGTTTGCTTCAAATGTCATTGAGAAGTGCTTAGCTTTTGGTAACCCTGTAGAGCGGCAGATCTTGATTGGTGAAATGCTTGAATCCACTACTGAAAGTGAACCTCTTGAGGTCTGCATTCTTTCAACTTCTTAACCAAGCTCTCAAGAGAACTGGGCCAACTATTTGTGAACCTTACTGACTACCATCTGCATTGTCCTTGTAGGTGATGATGAAAGATCAGTTTGCCAACTATGTGGTGCAGAAGGTGTTGGAGACTTGTGATGATCAGCAGAGGGAGATGATCCTCACAAGGATAAAGGCACACCTGAACACCCTTAAGAAGTACACCTACGGGAAGCACATCGTTGCACGTGTAGAGAAGCTTGTCGCTGCTGGAGGTATGTTCTGTTGTCAGATTCCATTCGAATCTATCCGTATTCATGCCAGCTTCATGACCTTACGGTATATCTTATTTTCTGTTGTGGTCACAGAGAAGCGCCAGGGGCTTCAACCAGCATGCACCGCCGCCTGAAGGGCGTGTGGGGTCTGCAGTTGTACAGCTAACAGTGGCTAGGTTTGCGCTCATGTTTTTCCCCGACTGAAAACCCTATAAAACTAGTTATGTGGTACCGTGGAATAAGATACAATCTTGGTTGCACTGGAGAGAGTGTACATTCTGTAGCTGAGGAAGCAAAAGACTAATCTGAACTGTAAAGGGGAAGAAGAGGAGAGGAGTAAGAAACAACATGTTACTCTGCTCACTGTACAAATTTAGCACTAGAGAGAGAGAGAGAGAAAGCTGTTAGCTGTCTAAAGAGTGAGTTAAAGCCGCCGCCGCGACTACTTTGTTTATCCCGCGTGTCTTGTGTTACGACGATGGCTTGCTGTTGTTGTAAGATAAAAACTGAGGGGCACTAGCCTGTTTTGTTCCCTTCCCAGTTCAAGCTGAAGTTATTAGTATCAGCTTTGCTGAACTGTTGGACAGTTTCTTTGTATTGATGATGGAGTGTATCTGTAATCTAATCCCAGGATGATGATGAAATGCATGGATTAATGTTGCAAGTTTTCCTTATGCTTCAGAAATGTACCTTGTGCTGTAATGCTAGCATGTTTGTCTTGTATCTTCAAATCAACTGGTTGTTGTGCACTTGGAAACCCTTCTAAGGGCAAGTCTTTTAGTCAACATTGCCACTATGCATTGAGGAGGTGATGGAGTTTTCTGCTCCGCTCGGGGGTTGCCATATGCTGATGGTAGGGCTGTGGTCCACCACCTTCTCTAAAACCCTGATAGGTTCACTTCTTAGTTGGTGAGGTAGGCGGCGAGGATGTTGGATTGTCGGAGTGTGATGAGAGGACCAATGGTGCAACCGGTTTTAGAAGCTCTCAACATCATACACGTTTGGAACATTGGAAGGCACTAGCTGTTGGAGGGGGGCAACATCTGGACAAAATGGTCGTTGAGGCGACGACAGATGAATTGGCTCAATGCCTCTAGCTCCCAAGATTCTAAAAGAAGGCCAATGGAGCTATGCCACCATGCCGAGGCCTGACATTGTGAGAGGACTGACTCCATGAGAGGACGGCGCCGCTACACTCTGGCGCCTGGTGGGCTTTCGCCGCCGCCGTGCACGTTGCTAGCGCCTGCCTTTTCGTCTTCGGTCTCGCCTGCCGCGGGAGGCCATGGTTCTCGATTTTTGTGCCTTGGCTCAGATTTAGAGTCCGACGGGGAGAAGGGCCTAGCAGACCGGGAGGCTATCGATGCGCTGGTGGACGATACCGGTGAGCTTGGGTGGACGACGGTCACTCGCCGGCGCCGGCGATCAGATGAGGAGCTTCGTCAGGAGTTCTGGGAGGAGATGGGGTTCCCAACCCCGGCTTCTCGGTTCTGGGAGAAGGGTTCTCCAGCGGTGGCTTCTACTTCACTGGCCATGGAGGCTCCTCCGAGGCGTGTTGATGCTGATCGGAGGTTGTCGTCATCGCGCTGGACTCGCCGCGGTGCGTCTGCTTCTCCGATCGGGATGGTGCTGGCCCGGGCACCTCGTGTACGGCCGTGGAAGGGGCCGCTGCCACCTCGGAGAGCCTCTGCGCCACCAATCCTTGGGGAGTTCGTGATGAAGGTGCTGGAGGAAGGGTGCTCGCGAGTTCCTGATCCAATTCTGCCGCTGCATGCACCGTCAGTTCTTGGCGAGGGTGCTCCGTGGACGGATCTGTTGCCTCGTCGGAGGTCGAAGGCTACGCCGGTTCCCGAAGTTCTGTTCGAGGACGCGTGCGTTTCGGATCGGCCTCAGGGGATCACGCGGATGGTTGCCAGGGAGGTGGGGTCTGAGGCGAACGTGGCTGTGGACCCATCTACTGTGCACATAGAGACACAGTCCAGGTTGATTTTCTCCTGGAACGGTATCGCTAAGAGGCTACAAGCCGCGTGGACCAGGGGGTTAGATCGACAGAATATCTCTGCTGCGAGTAGGCCTTCACCTCCGCCTGCGCACCTCAGTCCTTCTCCTGTGTCGCCGTCCTCGAGTTCTGCGCCGCGTTCGTCGTCGAGCCCGTCTGCATCTCCTTCGGCGGTAAGACCTGGGCGCTCGTTTGCGGACGTCGTTGCCCCAGCGTGGAGTATGGCCAGCCAACACCTAGGGGGAAACCCTAGGGCTCCGCCCGCGCTGCAGCAGATGCGGGCTCCGCCGGCGACGCAGCAAACGCTAGGTCTGTTGGCTCCTGCTACTGCCGCTCACATGGCCAATGCTCTTGCTTCCTCGGTCCCAGTGCCGCAGCCAAGGGGGCCGCAGCCTGCTGCATCGTCTTTGGCTGGGGGTATGCCGCAGCCGCCGCCTTTTGTAGGTTTCCCGCCGGGGATCGTCTTCAGGCCGCATGCGACGTACTATGCAGCCGGGCCACCTCAGGTTCAACATTGTCCGTTACAGCCACCATATCGTGGTCCGCCAGCTGGTGGAGTGGGAGGGATGATGCCGTTTCAGCATGTGACTGGAGGGCCGACACATGATAATCTCTTTATGGTCGGAGCGGGTGCAGAGGCTTCTCAGACGGCACCCAAGAGGAGGAGGAAGAAGAAGCAGCCACAGGTTCCTGATCAGGGGATGGTCGCACCTCAGGTCCATGCTGGTGGACATTTGCAGCAGCCGTCGGTATAGTATGCTCAGCCACAGATGCAGCCTCTGGGGGCTTCTGGTGATCCTTTTCCGGTTCAGGGTCAGCAACTACAGTATCAGTATGATATGCAGGGTCAGTAGATTCATGGTATGTGTGCTCCAACGCCGGTGGCCGCTTCTACTCAGCCATCTGTTACTACTCCGCAGGTATCTTCTGTTATTGGGGGTAAGAAGCCTGGCAAGTTCGTTCGGTGCTGGAAGTGTGCGGTTAATACCCATGCAACCAAGGATTGTAAGGCGGCCCACTATTGTTACATTTGTGATTGCATGGCACATCCCACTCTGAGGTGCCCAGTGCTTAAGCAGCCGCGCTTAACCCCGTATATGGCTGAGATTGGCAATGATCAGACTCTGTTTACCCAGATTCCGGATGCTGTGACTCGGGATCATCTTGCGCATTGTAAGACCCCTATTGCTCTGGTACGTGTTTCTGGCCCGATGGTTTCAGCGGAGGTCGTTCAGAGACAAATTGCCAGGCGGTGCCAGGTGCAGGTTCAGTGGAAGTGGGAGGCGGTGCCACATGGAGATTCTGCCTTCTTAGTGAGCTTCCCGACTTTTCAGGATTTGGACAGGGTGGACGGAATTCTGATGACTGTTCCGCTCAGTACCGCTCAGTTGACCTTCTCGGTTTACAGGATGGAGGAGGTGCCGCATAAGCTTGAGATGCAGTAGGTTTGGCTACATGTGGAGGGAGTACCCCATATTTTGCGTTCCTTTCAGGGCTTATGGGCTGTTGGAGGACTCATGGGGAACACGCTTGATGTGGATCTGATCAGCATGCGGAAGCGGGGGGTCGTCCGTCTGCTCGTGGAGATGTTTGATACGAAGGTTTTTCTTAAGGCGAAGGATTCACTTTGTCACTTTATTGTGTTAGATGTCGTGGTCAAGCATAAGGTATTTGAGTTTCGCTTCCCGATTGAACCTGAGGGTTATATTCCGGAACCAGAGTTTGTTGCTTTTTTGTGGAGAAAAGGAGATGATGATGCGGATGATGAGGCTAATGGGAAGCATTTTGAGGATGCTATGGATACTTCTGAGGCTGCTGCTACCACTCAAGGGGTGGGTTCTGGATCTTCCTCGGCTGTGCAGGGGACTTCTGCGCCTACTTCTACCAGTCAGGGGGTGCAGAGGGTGCTTGCGGTCACCCCTTTTAATGCTAATCCGGTTACTCCACGAGGTCGTCAACTTCTGGATGCTCTTCCTTTGGATTCCCCTCTTCGCGGGAAGGGTTCTACTTCGGCGCCTCGCGTTTCTCAGGCTCAGTTACAGGAGGCTCTTAGCTCGGTTTCCATTCCTGCTAGGCGGTCTTGCCCAGCTTCGCCGGCGAGGTCCAGAACACATATTTTGGGCAGATCTATTCCTGTTTCCACTCCTGTTCTTGTGGAGGTGGTTCCTTCGGTGTGTTCGCGGATGCTGACCCAGGAGGGGTCGGCTGACCGCGATGTTCGTGACCAGCTTCGGGATGCTGTTATGCTTGGTCCGACCCAGGCGGGGTTGGCCGACCATGACGACGAGGATGACCGTGTCCCACTGGTCAGGGAGGACCTGGGGACGCCTCGGGTCGTCTCGCCCACTTTGGTGGATCAGGAGACTCCGGCAGGTGATGTGGGCATCCGGATCCAGGAGGGGTCTGGGTTCTCTCGGTATCCACCTCGAGTTTCTTCGCCAGTCGATGTGCAGGTGAGTGGCACAGCCTTCAGGCGGAGCGCGCGCCATGGAGTCGATGCCGCTGGGGCGTCTGCGACTGATGAGGACTCCATGCTCAAGGCCATGCGACGTAAGGTGGAGAGGAACTTAGATTCGCTAGGTAAAATGAGTTCTCCGAAGTCTTTTTTGTCTTTTGCTACTCCTGTTATGTCTTCTAAGCTAGCTAATGTTGGAATTAGTTTGGGTAGATCTGTACAAGAAGTTTCTTTTTCTTCTAATGCTTTGCGACACATGGAGGTTGACCGTCTAACGGTTACTCCTAAGGTCGGTGTTTTTTCTGATATTTCACTAATTGAGGAAGAGGAGTTGCATGCCACAGTAGATGGTCAACTCCTTTCTCACTTAGTCGGTGAAGTATCGGAGGTGGACTTTGATGAGACCGGGCTTGCCTCTATGTATGAGTTGAAAGCTTCTGGTCGAAAATCAAAGAGCCAGCGGTCGCGAAAGAGATCCCATGTATCCAAATCTCCTATAGTTTCTCAATGAATGGAATGTTTTCAAATAGCAGAGGTCTTCAGGACTTGGCTAAACATTTATTCTTTGCTGATTGTGTGAGAGATTATAATTTGGATTTTCTGGGTATTTCTGAGACTGGTAGGTGGGATTTTTCACAAGCCTTACTCAATCGCCTTTCTGGTGGAGTGGACTTTACGTGGATATCACGTCCGCCGCGTGGTCGATCTGGGGGGATCCTGTTAGGCTTCAGAGATGAGACTATGGAAGTTTTAGCTAGTTCGGTGGGAGATTTTTTTATAAAACTCCATATCCGTAACAAGGCTGACAATTTCACATGGTCTTTAGTCGCCGTATATGGGGCCGCTCAGGATGTTTATAAGGCTGACTTTTTGCGTGAGCTTGTTGTTGGAATTATGCCCTAGAGGCAATAATAAAGATGTTATTATTATAATTCTTGTTCATGATAATGTTTATATTCCATTCTAGAATTGTATTAAGCGGAAACTTTAATACTTGTGTGGTTTGTGAACAACACCGTGTCCCTAGTACGCCTCTATGGACTAGCTCATTGATTAATGATGGTTAAGGTTTCCTAACCATGGACATGAGTTGTCGATTAATAATGAGATCATATCATTGGGAGAATGATATGATGGACAGACCCAAACTAAGCGAAGCAATTAGATCGTGTCATCGTGTTCGTCTTTGCGAAGCTTTTCTTATGTCAAATATTGTATTCCTTAGACCATGAGATAATACAACTCCCTGGTATCGGAAGAAAGCTTTGAGGTCATCAAACGTCATCCTATGAGAGGGTGATCATAAAGGTGTCTCTCAGGTGATCGGAAAGTATCTGTTGGGTTGTATGTATCGAGATGGGATTTGTCCCTCCCAAGTCGGAGAGATATACTTCGGGCCCACTCGGTAATCGATATCAACACCGCTTGCAAGCATGTGGTTAAGGAGTTAATCACAAAGTGATATCGGATTACGGAACGAGTAAAGTACTTGCTGTGAATGAGATTGAACTAGGTATGATGGTACCGACGATCGAATCTCGGGCAAGTAAAATATCGCGAGATGAAGGGAATATATATATGGGATTGATTGAATCCTGGCATCGTGGTTCATCCGATATGATCATCGATGAATGTGTGGGAGTCAATATGGGTTTCCAGACCCCACTGTTGATTATTGATAGAAGATCATGTCTGCATATTCTCGAACCCGCAGGGTCACACACTTAACGTGTCTCGACGCTAGGATAGATTGGATAATTGGTTTATGAGTTTTTTGTTCGGAGTCTCGGATGGGATCCGGGACATCACGAGAGGTTCCGGAGTGGTCCGGAGAATAAGATTCATATAAGGCAGTGCAGTTTTTGGAGTTCGGAATTGTTCCGGGTTAATCGGTATTGTACCGGAAGCTTCTAGAACCTTCCGGAAGGGGACCAATGTGGCCCCACCTTCCGGGAGGGGGCATGGGCCTATGAGGGAGTGCCCTGGCCGCATTGGGCCAGGGGCACAAGGCCCCCATAGGGCCCAGCCGTCCAAGGGGGTTTTAAACTCGAGATAGACCTTCTAGAAGGGGGGGTTTCCTTGCCCCCCACTCCTCCTCCTTTGGGGCCGCCGGTTTGGGCTTGGGGGAGGGGCTAGGTCTGCGCCCCACCCCTCTATATAAAGAGGGCTGGGGGCGCACCACCCCCTACACCTTCCCCTCCAACCCTAGCCGCCCTGCTGCCCTCCTCTCTCCCTCCCGACTGCTTGTAGGCGAAGCCCTGCTGCAGAAATTCTCCATCATATACACCACGCCGTCGTGTTGTAGATCCAATCCGTCTCTCCACCATACTTGATAGACCAAGGAAGGAGGAGACGTCGAGGTGCTGTACGTGTGGTGCTATATCGGATCGGATCGCGAGGAGGAGAAGCGAGTACGACTACATCACCCACGTTCCGACGAACGTTCCGCTGTGCGAATCTTCAAGGGTATGAAGATCTAATCCAATCTCTCTCGTTGTTTGCATCTCCTAGATTAGATCTTGGCTTTCCCTCTGTTCGCATCCGTAGAAAATTTTGATTTACTATGCCGCGAAACCCTTCAGTGGTATCAGAGCTAGATCTATGCGTAGATATGTTTCACGAGTAGAACGCAACATGGTTGTTGCGGGCGTTGATGTTTTCTATTGCAAGCCTCTTGTTTGTGTTCTTCTTATGACGCGGGATAGTGAGATTGAAGCGGTCCAGGCCAACCTTACGCGACGTCGTTCGCGAGACCGGCTCCGCACTTGACGTGTGGCTTGTTCCACAAATGCGGATGGTGGATGTCAGTTTCTCTCACTATAGTTGTCATGGGATTAACACCGGAGTTTGGCAACCATAATATCACCGTTGTGGCTTTCCGTAGGTAAGAATCGTTCTTAGCATCAACTCCCATAAGCCACGTAAAACATGCAACAACAAAGTAGATGCGTGTAACTTGTTTTTGCAGGGAGTGTTTTCTGTGATATGGTATGGCCCAAGATGTGATGTGTATAATGTATGCGATGATCATGTTTTGTAATGTTTCACGACTTGCATGTCGATGAGTACACAACCGGCAGGAGCCATATGGTTGTCTTTATAATTGTGTATGACATGTGTGTCAACTTCTTATGCGCCATGTAATAGTTTCACTTTATGGCTAAGTAGTTAGCAATAGTTGTAGTTGCTATTCGTGGTGGAGGCAATCATGGTGGAGTGATGGAGATCATGCCGGAGCGCACAAGATGGAGATCATTGCGCGAAGATTGGCTATACCATGTCACATTAAAGTTATATGCATGTGATGTTTATCCTTTTATGTATCTTATTATGCTTAGATCGCGACGGTAGCATTATAAGATGATTCCTCACTTAAAGATCAAGATAAAAACTGTGTTCTCCCCGAGTATGCACCGTTGCGAAAGTTCGTCGTGTCCAAGCATCACGTGATGATCAGGTGCTATAGACTCTACGCTCACATACAACGGGTGCAAGCCAGTTTTGCACACACGGAAATACTTGGGTCTAACTTGACGAGCCTAGCATGTATAGACATGGCCTCGGAACACATGAACCGAAAGGTTAAGCATGAGTCATATGAATGATATGATCGACACTTTGTTGTCCACCATTGAAACCACATCTCTTCTCGTGAAGATCGGATTAGGTGTGGTGAATTTGGATCATGTTCACTAAACAACTTGAGGGATGTTGAATTTAGTGGGAGTTCATCTAGTAATTTGATTAAGTTGAACTAGTTATCATGAACATAGTCTAATTTGTACTTGCAAATACTGTAGATCACATGGCTAAGTCCAACTTCAACTTCAACGTTTTTGCTGAGATAGAAAAGCTTAGAAACAACGGGTCTAACTTCACCAAATGGTTCCGCATTCTGAGAATCATTCTCGCTGGCGGACAAAAGGACTATGTCCTTGAGAAAGCGCTAGGTGACGCCCCTGCTGTAGATGCGCCGGCTGATGAGAAAGCTGTTTATCAGTCACGCAAGGATGATTATGATTTGATTAAGATCGCCATGTTGTATGCTATGGAATCGGATCTTCAAAATCGTTTTGAGGAGTTCGCCGGGCCCTTTGAGATTCTTGAGGAGCTGAAAACTATGTTTCAGACTCAGGCCCGTTCTGAGAGATATGAGATCTCTAAGAAATTCTTTAACTACAAGATGGAAGAAGGGAGTTCCGTTAGTGAGCATGCCATTAAGATGTCGGGCTACACTCAACGCCTTGAGCAACTGGACTGCAAGATTCCAGAGGAGCTCAAGATTGACAGAGTTATGCAATCACTCCCTCCTAGCTACAAAAGTTTTGTAGTTGCTCACAATCAAATTGGTTCCACTGATATGATCACTGAGCTCTTCGCTAAGATGAAAGTAGCGAAGGTGGACATCAAAAAGAATAATCATATGTTGATGGTCAACAAGCCCCCCACCTTCAAGAAAGGTAAGGGTGCAAAGAAGCCCTTCAAGAAAGGCGGCGGCAAGCGCGTTGCCCCTGCTGAGAAGAAGCTCAAGTCTGGTCCTAAGCCGGACACTGAGTGCTTCTATTGCAAGGACAAGGGTCACTGGAAGCGCAACTGTCCGAAGTACTTAGCGGACAAGAAGGCTGGCACCATCAAAGGTATATTTTATATACATGTTATTGATGTTTTCCTTACTAGCCCTCGTTGTAGTGCCTGGGTATTTGATACTGGTTCAGTTGCTAATATTTGTAACTCGAAACAGGAGCTACGGAATAGACGGCGGCTTGCGAGGGATGAGGTGACGATGCGCATTGGCAACGGATCAAGAGTTGATGTGATGGCCGTCGGCACGCTCTCCTTAGTTTTACCTTCGGGATTAGTTTTAAACCTTAATAAGTGTTATTATGTGCCTGCGTTGAGCATGAACATTATTTCTGGATCTTGTTTATTGCAAGACGGTTATTCATTTAAATCGGAGAATAATGGTTGTTCTATTTATATGAGTAACATCTTTTATGGTCATGCACCTATTGTGAATGGTTTATTTCTTCTAAATCTTGAAAAGGATGAAACACACATCCATAACATTGAGGCTAAGAGATGCAAAGTAGATAGTGATAATACTACTTGTTTGTGGCACTGTCGTCTAGGTCATATTGGTGTAAAGCGCATGAAGAAACTCCATTCTGATGGACTTTTGGAGTCTCTTGATTTTGAATCATTTGACACATGCGAACCATGCCTCATGGGCAAGATGATCAAAACTACGTTCTCCGGTATGATGGAGTGAGCAACGGACTTGTTGGAAATCATACATACCGATGTATGCGGACCGATGAGTGTTTCGACGCGCGGTGGATATCGCTACTTTCTCACTTTTACCGATGACTTAAGTAGATATGGGTATATCTATTTAATGAAACATAAATCTGAAACATTTGAAAAGTTCAAAGAATTTCAGAATGAAGTGGAGAACCATCGTAACAGAAAGATTAAGTTTCTACGATCCGATCGTGGAGGTGAATATTTGAGTTATGATTTTCTCACGCATCTTAAAGCAAGCGGAATCGTTTCGCAACTCACGCCACCCGGAACACCACAGCGCAATGGTGTGTCTGAACGCCAGAATCGAACCTTATTAGATATGGTCCAATCAATGATGTCTCTTACTGATTTGCCGTTATCATTTTGGGGTTATGCATTAGAAACCGCTGCATTCACTTTAAATAGGGCACCATCTAAATCCGTTGAGACGACACCGTATGAACTGTGGTTTGGTGCTAAACCTAAGTTGTCATTTCTTAAAGTTTGGGGATGCGAAGCTTACGTCAAGAAGTTGATGCCGGACAAGCTCGAACCCAAAGCGGAGAAATGCGTCTTCATAGGATACCCTAAGGAAACTATTGGGTAGACCTTCTATCACAGAACCGAAGGCAAAGTGTTTGTCGCAAAGAACGGTTCCTTTCTTGAGAAGGAGTTTCTCTCGAAAGAAGTGAGTGGGAGGAAAGTAGAGCTAGACGAGGTTATTGAACCTTCTCTTGAGTTGGAGAGTAGCGCAACACCTGAAATTGTTCTAGTGCCGCCTGCACCAACGATAGAGGAAGCCAATGACAAGGATCATGAAGCTTCGGACGATGCTGCTACTGAACGTCGCAGGTCGACAAGGTCGCGTGCCCCTCCTGAGTGGTACGGCAACCCTGTCTTGACTGTCTTGCTAGTAGAAGACAGTGAACCTACGAACTATGAGGAAGCGATGATGAGCCCAGACTCTGAGAAATGGCTAGAAGCCATGAAATCCGAATTGGGATCCATGAGCGAAAACCAAGTATGGACTTTGGTGGACCCTCCTAGCGACCGAAAGGCCGTTGAGTGCAAATGGATTTTCAAGAAGAAAACGGACGCGGATGGTAATGTTACCGTCTATAAAGCACGACTTATCGCGAAAGGTTTTCGACAAGTTCAAGGTGTTGACTAGGATGAGACTTTCTCTCCCGTAGCGATGTTTAAGTCCATTCGGATTTTATTAGCAATTGATGCGTTTCATGATTATGAAATATGGCAGATGGATGTCAAGACTGCTTTCCTCAATGGCAACATTGATGAAGAGTTGTATATGATGCAACCCGAAGGTTTTGTCGATCCTAAGGATGCTGATAAAGTATGAAAACTTCAGCGTTCCATTTATGGACTGAAACAAGCATCTCGGAGTTGTAACCTTCGTTTTGATCAAGTGATCAAGAGCTTTGGATTTGTTCCAAATTGCTACGAAGCTTGTATCTACAAGAAAGTGAGTGGGAGCTCGGTGACATTTCTGGTACTATATGTGGATGACATATTGATTATTGGAAATGACATCAACATGCTTAACGATGTGAAGAGTTATTTGAACAAGTGTTTTTCAATGAAAGACCTAGGTGAAGCTGCTTATATATTGGGCATCAAAATCTATAGAGATAGACAAAGACGCCTGATAGCTTTAAGCCAGAGTACATACCTAGACAAAGTTCTGAAAAGGTTCAGAATGGATAAGGCAAAGAAAGGTTCAGTGCCTATGTTGTCAGGTAAGATATTGAGCAAGGCTCAGTGTCCAGCTACGGTAAATGATAGGGAAGCTATGAGCAAAGTGCCTTATGCCTCGGCCATAGGTTCTATCATGTATGCCATGCTGTGTACTAGACCGGATGTGTCCAATGCTCTTAGTTTGACGAGCAGGTATCAAAGTGATCCAGGAGTGGAACACTGGACAGCCGTGAAGAACATCCTAAAGTACCTAAATAGGACTAAAGAAATATTCTTAGTCTATGGGGGTGATGAACAACTCGTCGTAAAAGGTTACGTCAACGCTAGTTTTGACACCGACAAGGATGATTATAAATCTCAGACAGGATACGTGTATATTTTGAATGGAGGAGCTATGAGCTGGAGAAGCTGCAAGCAAAGCGTGATCGCGGGATCTACAGTAGAAGCGGAATACATGGCTGCTGCAGAAGCGTCAAGTGAAGGAGTTTGGATCAGAAACTTCATCACTGAGCTTGGCGTGGTTCCAAGTGCATTGGACCCACTGGAGATATTGTGCGACAACACTGGCGCCATAGCACTCGCTAAGGAACCAAGATATCATCCAAAGACCAAGCATATCAACTGCAAGTTTCATATAATCCGAGATTATATAGCAGATGGAGATCTGAAGATTAGCAAAGTACATACATATCTGAATGTCGCAGATCCATTGACTAAACCTCTTCCACGTGTAAAACATGATCAGCACCTCAATGCCATGGGTGTGAGATTGTTGCCAAATGTAAACTAGATTATTGACTCTAGTGCAAGTGGGAGACTGTTGGAATTATGCCCTAGAGGCAATAATAAAGATGTTATTATTATAATTCTTGTTCATGATAATGTTTATATTCCATGCTAGAATTGTATTAAGCGGAAACATTAATACTTGTGTGGTTTGTGAACAACACCGTGTCCCTAGTACGCCTCTATGGACTAGCTCATTGATTAATGATGGTTATGGTTTCCTAACCATGGACATGAGTTGTCGATTAATAATGAGATCATATCATTGGGAGAATGATATGATGGACAGACCCAAACTAAGCGAAGCAATTAGATCGTGTCATCATGTTCGTCTTTGGGAAGCTTTTCTTATGTCAAATATTGTATTCCTTAGACCATGAGATAATACAACTCCCTGGTATCGGAAGAAAGCTTTGAGGTCATCAAACGTCATCCTATGAGAGGGTGATCATAAAGGTGTCTCTCAGGTGATCGGAAAGTATCTGTTTGGTTGTATGTATCGAGATGGGATTTGTCCCTCCCAAGTCGGAGAGATATACTTCGGGCCCACTCGGTAATCGATATCAACACCGCTTACAAGCATGTGGTTAAGGAGTTAATCACAAAGTGATATTGGATTACGGAACGAGTAAAGTACTTGCTGTGAACGAGATTGAACTAGGTATGACGGTACCGACGATCGAATCTCGGGCAAGTAAAATATCGCGAGACGAAGGGAATATATATATATGGGATTGATTGAATCCTGGCATCGTGGTTCATCCGATATGATCATCGATGAATGTGTGGGAGTCAATATGGGTTTCCAGACCCCGCTGTTGATTATTGATAGAAGATCATGTCTGCATATTCTCGAACCCGCAGGGTCACACACTTAACGTGTCTCGACGCTAGGATAGATTGGATAATTGGTTTATGAGTTTTTTGTTCGGAGTCTCGGATGGGATCCGGGACATCACGAGAGGTTCCGGAGTGGTCCGGAGAATAAGATTCATATAAGGCAGTGCAGTTTTTGGAGTTCGGAATTGTTCCGGGTTAATCGGTATTGTACCGGAAGCTTCTAGAACCTTCCGGAAGGGGACCAATGTGGCCCCACCTTCCGGGAGGGGGCATGGGCCTATGAGGGAGTGCCCTGGCCGCATTGGGCCAGGGGCACAAGGCCCCCATAGGGCCCAGCCGTCCAAGGGGGTTTTAAACTCGAGATAGACCTTCTAGAAGGGGGGGTTTCCTTGCCCCCCACTCCTCCTCCTTTGGGGCCGCCGGTTTGGGCTTGGGGAAGGGGCTAGGGCTGCGCCCCACCCCTCTATATAAAGAGGGCTGGGGGCGCACCACCCCCTACACCTTCCCCTCCAACCCTAGCCGCCCTGCTGCCCTCCTCTCTCCCTCCCGACTGCTTGTAGGCGAAGCCCTGCTGCAGAAATTCTCCATCATATACACCACGCCGTCGTGTTGTAGATCCAATCCGTCTCTCCACCATACTTGATAGACCAAGGAAGGAGGAGACGTCGAGGTGCTGTACGTGTGGTGCTATATCGGATCGGATCGCGAGGAGGAGAAGCGAGTACGACTACATCACCCACGTTCCGACGAACGTTCCGCTGTGCGAATCTTCAAGGGTATGAAGATCTAATCCAATCTCTCTCGTTGTTTGCATCTCCTAGATTAGATCTTGGCTTTCCCTCTGTTCGCATCCGTAGAAAATTTTGATTTACTATGCCGCGAAACCCTTCAGTGGTATCAGAGCTAGATCTATGCGTAGATATGTTTCACGAGTAGAACGCAACATGGTTGTTGCGGGCGTTGATGTTTTCTGTTGCAAGCCTCTTGTTTGTGTTCTTCTTATGACGCGGGATAGTGAGATTGAAGCGGTCCAGGCCAACCTTACGCGACGTCGTTCGCGAGACCGGCTCCGCACTTGACGTGTGGCTTGTTCCACAAATGCGGATGGTGGATGTCAGTTTCTCTCACTATAGTTGTCATGGGATTAACACCGGAGTTTGGCAACCATAATATCACCGTTGTGGCTTTCCGTAGGTAAGAATCGTTCTTAGCATCAACTCCCATAAGCCACGTAAAACATGCAACAACAAAGTAGATGCGTGTAACTTGTTTTTGCAGGGAGTGTTTTCTGTGATATGGTATGGCCCAAGATGTGATGTGTATAATGTATGCGATGATCATGTTTTGTAATGTTTCACGACTTGCATGTCGATGAGTACACAACCGGCAGGAGCCATATGGTTGTCTTTATAATTGTGTATGACATGTGTGTCAACTTCTTATGCGCCATGTAATAGTTTCACTTTATGGCTAAGTAGTTAGCAATAGTTGTAGTTGCTATTCGTGGTGGAGGCAATCATGGTGGAGTGATGGAGATCATGCCGGAGCGCACAAGATGGAGATCATTGCGCGAAGATTGGCTATACCATGTCACATTAAAGTTATATGCATGTGATGTTTATCCTTTTATGTATCTTATTATGCTTAGATCGCGACGGTAGCATTATAAGATGATTCCTCACTTAAAGATCAAGATAAAAACTGTGTTCTCCCCGAGTATGCACCGTTGCGAAAGTTCGTCGTGTCCAAGCATCACGTGATGATCAGGTGCTATAGACTCTACGCTCACATACAACGGGTGCAAGCCAGTTTTGCACACACGGAAATACTTGGGTCTAACTTGACGAGCCTAGCATGTATAGACATGGCCTCGGAACACATGAACCGAAAGGTTAAGCATGAGTCATATGAATGATATGATCGACACTTTGTTGTCCACCATTGAAACCACATCTCTTCTCGTGAAGATCGGATTAGGTGTGGTGAATTTGGATCATGTTCACTAAACAACTTGAGGGATGTTGAATTTAGTGGGAGTTCATCTAGTAATTTGATTAAGTTGAACTAGTTATCATGAACATAGTCTAATTTGTACTTGCAAATACTGTAGATCACATGGCTAAGTCCAACTTCAACTTCAACGTTTTTGCTGAGATAGAAAAGCTTAGAAACAACGGGTCTAACTTCACCAAATGGTTCCGCATTCTGAGAATCATTCTCGCTGGCGGACAAAAGGACTATGTCCTTGAGAAAGCGCTAGGTGACGCCCCTGCTGTAGATGCGCCGGCTGATGAGAAAGCTGTTTATCAGTCATGCAAGGATGATTATGATTTGATTAAGATCGCCATGTTGTATGCTATGGAATCGGATCTTCAAAATCGTTTTGAGGAGTTCGCCGGGCCCTTTGAGATTCTTGAGGAGCTGAAAACTATGTTTCAGACTCAGGCCCGTTCTGAGAGATATGAGATCTCTAAGAAATTCTTTAACTACAAGATGGAAGAAGGGAGTTCCGTTAGTGAGCATGCCATTAAGATGTCGGGCTACACTCAACGCCTTGAGCAACTGGACTGCAAGATTCCAGAGGAGCTCAAGATTGACAGAGTTATGCAATCACTCCCTCCTAGCTACAAAAGTTTTGTAGTTGCTCACAATCAAATTGGTTCCACTGATATGATCACTGAGCTCTTCTCTAAGATGAAAGTAGCGAAGGTGGACATCAAAAAGAATAATCATATGTTGATGGTCAACAAGCCCCCCACCTTCAAGAAAGGTAAGGGTGCAAAGAAGCCCTTCAAGAAAGGCGGCGGCAAGCGCGTTGCCCCTGCTGAGAAGAAGCTCAAGTCTGGTCCTAAGCCGGACACTGAGTGCTTCTATTGCAAGGACAAGGGTCACTGGAAGCGCAACTGTCCGAAGTACTTAGCGGACAAGAAGGCTGGCACCATCAAAGGTATATTTTATATACATGTTATTGATGTTTTCCTTACTAGCCCTCGTTGTAGTGCCTGGGTATTTGATACTGGTTCAGTTGCTAATATTTGTAACTCGAAACAGGAGCTACGGAATAGACGGCGGCTTGCGAGGGATGAGGTGACGATGCGCATTGGCAACGGATCAAGAGTTGATGTGATGGCCGTCGGCACGCTCTCCTTAGTTTTACCTTCGGGATTAGTTTTAAACCTTAATAAGTGTTATTATGTGCCTGCGTTGAGCATGAACATTATTTCTGGATCTTGTTTATTGCAAGACGGTTATTCATTTAAATCGGAGAATAATGGTTGTTCTATTTATATGAGTAACATCTTTTATGGTCATGCACCTATTGTGAATGGTTTATTTCTTCTAAATCTTGAAAAGGATGAAACACACATCCATAACATTGAGGCTAAGAGATGCAAAGTAGATAGTGATAATACTACTTGTTTGTGGCACTGTCGTCTAGGTCATATTGGTGTAAAGCGCATGAAGAAACTCCATTCTGATGGACTTTTGGAGTCTCTTGATTTTGAATCATTTGACACATGCGAACCATGCCTCATGGGCAAGATGATCAAAACTACGTTCTCCGGTATGATGGAGTGAGCAACGGACTTGTTGGAAATCATACATACCGATGTATGCGGACCGATGAGTGTTTCGACGCGCGGTGGATATCGCTACTTTCTCACTTTTACCGATGACTTAAGTAGATATGGGTATATCTATTTAATGAAACATAAATCTGAAACATTTGAAAAGTTCAAAGAATTTCAGAATGAAGTGGAGAACCATCGTAACAGAAAGATTAAGTTTCTACGATCCGATCGTGGAGGTGAATATTTGAGTTATGATTTTCTCACGCATCTTAAAGCAAGCGGAATCGTTTCGCAACTCACGCCACCCGGAACACCACAGCGCAATGGTGTGTCTGAACGCCGGAATCGAACCTTATTAGATATGGTCCAATCAATGATGTCTCTTACTGATTTGCCGTTATCATTTTGGGGTTATGCATTAGAAACCGCTGCATTCACTTTAAATAGGGCACCATCTAAATCCGTTGAGACGACACCGTATGAACTGTGGTTTGGTGCTAAACCTAAGTTGTCATTTCTTAAAGTTTGGGGATGCGAAGCTTACGTCAAGAAGTTGATGCCGGACAAGCTCGAACCCAAAGCGGAGAAATGCGTCTTCATAGGATACCCTAAGGAAACTATTGGGTAGACCTTCTATCACAGAACCGAAGGCAAAGTGTTTGTCGCAAAGAACGGTTCCTTTCTTGAGAAGGAGTTTCTCTCGAAAGAAGTGAGTGGGAGGAAAGTAGAGCTAGACGAGGTTATTGAACCTTCTCTTGAGTTGGAGAGTAGCGCAACACCTGAAATTGTTCTAGTGCCGCCTGCACCAACGATAGAGGAAGCCAATGACAAGGATCATGAAGCTTCGGACGATGCTGCTACTGAACGTCGCAGGTCGACAAGGTCGCGTGCCCCTCCTGAGTGGTACGGCAACCCTGTCTTGACTGTCTTGCTAGTAGAAGACAGTGAACCTACGAACTATGAGGAAGCGATGATGAGCCCAGACTCTGAGAAATGGCTAGAAGCCATGAAATCCGAATTGGGATCCATGAGCGAAAACCAAGTATGGACTTTGGTGGACCCTCCTAGCGACCGAAAGGCCGTTGAGTGCAAATGGATTTTCAAGAAGAAAACGGACGCGGATGGTAATGTTACCGTCTATAAAGCACGACTTATCGCGAAAGGTTTTCGACAAGTTCAAGGTGTTGACTAGGATGAGACTTTCTCTCCCGTAGCGATGTTTAAGTCCATTCGGATTTTATTAGCAATTGATGCGTTTCATGATTATGAAATATGGCAGATGGATGTCAAGACTGCTTTCCTCAATGGCAACATTGATGAAGAGTTGTATATGATGCAACCCGAAGGTTTTGTCGATCCTAAGGATGCTGATAAAGTATGAAAACTTCAGCGTTCCATTTATGGACTGAAACAAGCATCTCGGAGTTGTAACCTTCGTTTTGATCAAGTGATCAAGAGCTTTGGATTTGTTCCAAATTGCTACGAAGCTTGTATCTACAAGAAAGTGAGTGGGAGCTCGGTGACATTTCTGGTACTATATGTGGATGACATATTGATTATTGGAAATGACATCAACATGCTTAACGATGTGAAGAGTTATTTGAACAAGTGTTTTTCAATGAAAGACCTAGGTGAAGCTGCTTATATATTGGGCATCAAAATCTATAGAGATAGACAAAGACGCCTGATAGCTTTAAGCCAGAGTACATACCTAGACAAAGTTCTGAAAAGGTTCAGAATGGATAAGGCAAAGAAAGGTTCAGTGCCTATGTTGTCAGGTAAGATATTGAGCAAGGCTCAGTGTCCAGCTACGGTAAATGATAGGGAAGCTATGAGCAAAGTGCCTTATGCCTCGGCCATAGGTTCTATCATGTATGCCATGCTGTGTACTAGACCGGATGTGTCCAATGCTCTTAGTTTGACGAGCAGGTATCAAAGTGATCCAGGAGTGGAACACTGGACAGCCGTGAAGAACATCCTAAAGTACCTAAATAGGACTAAAGAAATATTCTTAGTCTATGGGGGTGATGAACAACTCGTCGTAAAAGGTTACGTCAACGCTAGTTTTGACACCGACAAGGATGATTATAAATCTCAGACAGGATACGTGTATATTTTGAATGGAGGAGCTATGAGCTGGAGAAGCTGCAAGCAAAGCGTGATCGCGGGATCTACAGTAGAAGCGGAATACATGGCTGCTGCAGAAGCGTCAAGTGAAGGAGTTTGGATCAGAAACTTCATCACTGAGCTTGGCGTGGTTCCAAGTGCATTGGACCCACTGGAGATATTGTGCGACAACACTGGCGCCATAGCACTCGCTAAGGAACCAAGATATCATCCAAAGACCAAGCATATCAACTGCAAGTTTCATATAATCCGAGATTATATAGCAGATGGAGATCTGAAGATTAGCAAAGTACATACATATCTGAATGTCGCAGATCCATTGACTAAACCTCTTCCACGTGTAAAACATGATCAGCACCTCAATGCCATGGGTGTGAGATTGTTGCCAAATGTAAACTAGATTATTGACTCTAGTGCAAGTGGGAGACTGTTGGAATTATGCCCTAGAGGCAATAATAAAGATGTTATTATTATAATTCTTGTTCATGATAATGTTTATATTCCATGCTAGAATTGTATTAAGCGGAAACATTAATACTTGTGTGGTTTGTGAACAACACCGTGTCCCTAGTACGCCTCTATGGACTAGCTCATTGATTAATGATGGTTATGGTTTCCTAACCATGGACATGAGTTGTCGATTAATAATGAGATCATATCATTGGGAGAATGATATGATGGACAGACCCAAACTAAGCGAAGCAATTAGATCGTGTCATCATGTTCGTCTTTGGGAAGCTTTTCTTATGTCAAATATTGTATTCCTTAGACCATGAGATAATACAACTCCCTGGTATCGGAAGAAAGCTTTGAGGTCATCAAACGTCATCCTATGAGAGGGTGATCATAAAGGTGTCTCTCAGGTGATCGGAAAGTATCTGTTTGGTTGTATGTATCGAGATGGGATTTGTCCCTCCCAAGTCGGAGAGATATACTTCGGGCCCACTCGGTAATCGATATCAACACCGCTTACAAGCATGTGGTTAAGGAGTTAATCACAAAGTGATATTGGATTACGGAACGAGTAAAGTACTTGCTGTGAACGAGATTGAACTAGGTATGACGGTACCGACGATCGAATCTCGGGCAAGTAAAATATCGCGAGACGAAGGGAATATATATATATGGGATTGATTGAATCCTGGCATCGTGGTTCATCCGATATGATCATCGATGAATGTGTGGGAGTCAATATGGGTTTCCAGACCCCGCTGTTGATTATTGATAGAAGATCATGTCTGCATATTCTCGAACCCGCAGGGTCACACACTTAACGTGTCTCGACGCTAGGATAGATTGGATAATTGGTTTATGAGTTTTTTGTTCGGAGTCTCGGATGGGATCCGGGACATCACGAGAGGTTCCGGAGTGGTCCGGAGAATAAGATTCATATAAGGCAGTGCAGTTTTTGGAGTTCGGAATTGTTCCGGGTTAATCGGTATTATACCGGAAGCTTCTAGAACCTTCCGGAAGGGGACCAACGTGGCCCCACCTTCCGGGAGGGGGCATGGGCCTATGAGGGAGTGCCCTGGCCGCATTGGGCCAGGGGCACAAGGCCCCATAGGGCCCAGCCGGCCAAGGGGGTTTTAAACTCGAGATAGACCTTCTAGAAGGGGGGGTTTCCTTGCCCCCCACTCCTCCTCCTTTGGGGCCGCCGGTTTGGGCTTGGGGGAGGGGCTAGGGCTGCGCCCCACCCCTCTATATAAAGAGGGCTGGGGGCGCACCACCCCCTACACCTTCCCCTCCAACCCTAGCCGCCCTGCTGCCCTCCTCTCTCCCTCCCGACTGCTTGTAGGCGAAGCCCTGCTGCAGAAATTCTCCACCATATACACCACGCCGTCGTGTTGTAGATCCAATCCGTCTCTCCACCATACTTGCTGGACCGAGGAAGGAGGAGACGTCGAGGTGCTGTACGTGTGCATCTCATGGAGGCACCGCCACTTGTGGTGCTAGATCGGATCGGATCGCGAGGAGGAGAAGCGAGTACGACTACATCACCCACGTTCCGACGAACGTTCCGCTGTGCGAATCTTCAAGGGTATGAAGATCTAATCCAATCTCTCTCGTTGTTTGCATCTCCTAGATTAGATCTTGGCTTTCCCTCTGTTCGCATCCGTAGAAAATTTTGATTTACTATGCCGCGAAACCCTTCACTTGTGAATTTGGCAAAGGATAATCCATATCCTATTCTTATAGGAGGGGATTTTAATTTTCTCAGATTTCCTCACGAGAAGAGTCGGGGCCGGTTCGATGAACATTGGCCTTTTCTGTTCAATGCTGTTATAGACAGTCTGGACTTAAGGGAGGTTACAATTGAAAGTACAAAGGAAGTCGCCTAGAGGGGGGGGGGAATAGGCTTTTTAAAAATATTACGGTTTAGGCTCAAGTAAATGCGGAATAAAACTAATGTTTAATTTATTGAGCACAAAACCTAGCCACCAAGTTCACCTAGGTGCACCAACAACCTATGCTAAGCAAAACAAGCAACAAGGTGATAGCAAGGTATAAATACTTCAAGCACGATGGCTATCACAATGTAAAGTGCATAAGTAAAGGGTTTGGTTGAGAGATAACCGATGGACGCGGAGACGAAGATTTGTTTCCCGAAGTTCACTTCCAAAGAAGCTACGTCTCCGTTGGAGAGGTGCGATGGCGCAATGCTCTCCGAACGCCACAAATGGCTCACCTCGAGGTGTGGTGGCTCGATGCTCACCCAACGCCACACAAGGCCTCACCCCGGATGCGGAAGCACGCAACTCACCGACGCCACAAAAGGCTCACCCTATTCTCCCAAGTGCGCACCCCAAAAGGCGGGCACTTGCTCCACTATGGGACGCTTGAGGGCGGTCACCGAACCCGTACAAGATTGGGGCTAACTCCACAACTCAATTGGAGGCTCCCAACAACAAAGCCACAACAGGCCAACAATGCCACAAAAGGCCAACAAGACCACAAAAGGTCAACAAGACCACAAAAGGTCAACAAACCAACCACACAACCGTCTAGGGTTCCAAGGAACCCAAGAGAAACAAGCTCTCAAGCTTGAACTCGCCGAATCTCCGAGGAGAACTCAAACCTATGCACCAAATGCAAGGGCAAGTCCTTCTCTCCCAAATTCCAACAAAGCTACAAAAGCTATTGGGGGAATAAGGGAGGAAGAACACAAGAGGAGAACACAAAACTCTCCAAGATCTAGATCCCAATGATTCCTTCACAAAGAAGGGATTTGACTTGGGGGGATTGTAGATCTAGATCTCCTCTCTCAAAACCTTCAAAAAGATGAAAGAATCATAGGAGGGGGAAGGGAGAGGGAAAGCTTCTTCAAGGTTGACAATGGAGGAGAGAGAGAAAGCCAAGAACCAAGAAGAAAAGCTAGTAACCACGAAGGGGAAGAGGAGCCCCTTTTAAAGGGCTCCCAGATCTGCCCGTTATGGGCATTCGCGACACCTGGCCGGAACTTCCGGTGGGAGGCCGGAAGTTCCGGTGGCACCCAGCCAACGGTCAAAAACTGCGGAGCGAGAAACTGAAAACACGAATCATGGCCGGAACTTCCGGCCCTGGGGCGGAAGTTCCGCTCAAGAACTTTTGCCAGGACAAGTTCCGATCAAGTTCCGGCCAAGTTCCGGCAAATAGACATATTCAATACAGAAGGTTTCTGAACGTGAGCGGAACAAGACCCGGAACTTCCACCGGAACTTTCGGCGGCAAAAAATGCCCTAGCGGAACTTCCGGTGGGAAGCCGGAACTTCCGGTCAGGAAAGTTCCAGAAACCAGAAAACCAGAAACGCAATAACTTTTGCATCCGAACTCCAAACGGGATGAAACCAATTTTGTTGGAAAGATAACGACGAATAGAATCCAACAAAAAGTCGAAATATTGGGTATCACCTTGGGAGAAAATATCATAAATATATGTGTGAAGTATCCCCCAAGGTGTGGAGCCGGAAAACTCGCAAGATCAAAAACCGCAATAAGATATGCAAGTGAAATCCTTAGATGATGAACTAGAGCTTGTTATGATGATGTCCACAAGCTCTAGATCCTCTCATGGACAAGAACCAAATAACAACCAAGAAAGATGATGCTATGAATGCAAAGGTTTGAGCTCTCTCCGAACGATGCAAACGAGACACCCGCTTGAGAGCCCCTCTTGATAGTACGGCTATCTATCCTAAACCCGGTCTCCCAACTAACAACACGAGACCGGCAAAAGAGAAGCCCTATCAACATACCTTTGCCTTGAGCGTCCCACTTGAACTTGATGTAGACCGTCTTGTTCTTCTATAGTGGGAATACCTTTCTTGTTTGCTCTTGCTCGCTCTTGCTTGATGAAGACTTGCAAAATGCTCCCCCATACTCCATGGGGAAACCTCTTCTTTGAACTTGTCTTCATCATTCCATGAGCACGAGGATGGCAAGCTTCAAGCATGAGATCTTCTAGAGATGGCGCATCTTGAGCTCGTCCTTCTTCATCCTTACTTGAGGTTGATCCATCTTGATGCAACTCTTTGCACATGCCTTGATCGACCTTCAAGCTCCTTGATCGACCTTCAAGCTCCTTCTTTCTTCATGATTCCAATGGGCACAAAGCCCTTGGACATTTCTTCATCTTCCAACCTTGAGACCAACACATGGCCCAAGCGATGCCAATGGACAAACCTACAAGTGAAACTCAATTTACACATTAGTCCATAGAGATTGTCATTAATTACCAAAACCACACATGGGGGCATACATGCCCTTTCAACAATGTTAGGAAGGCAATTTACATGGGCTAATAGTCTTCCGGAGCCAACATATGAAAAACTTGATAGAGTGCTTATGGATACTGACTGGGAACAAAAGTTCCCTATGGTAACTGTTCGCGCTCTAGAACGTATCGAGGTTTTGTCGGATCATGCTCCTTTACTTTTATCTTTTGGATTACCGCCACGAAAGTCTGCGAATGAGTTTAAATTTGAACTCGGTTGGATGATCCGTGATGGTTTTTATGAGATGGTTAAGGATATTTGGGAAAAACCGGTCGGTGGCCAAACGCCTATTCTTCGATGGAATAATAAAATGCGTACTTTACGCAAGTTCCTTCGGGGCTGAGCCAGGCACACAGCTGGTAACCTAAAAAATGGAAAAATACGCCTTACATCTATAATTGGTGACTTAGAAGCTACCGCAGAAGTCAGGCCATTAACTGCACAGGAAATTGAGCTCAAAATCCAATCGAATGCGGAGATAGCCCGACTTCTGCGTGAGGAGGAACTCAAGTGGTACCAACGCTCTAAAGCAAAATTCATCCTGGAAGGAGATGCGAATACTAGGTACTTCCATGCTGTTGCCAATGGCAAGCATAAGAAGAAACGTATTCATTCTCTGATTCAGGATGAAGGTATGATTGAGGGACAGGAGCATCTCAAGTCATATATCACTACTTATTATAAATCCTTGTTTGGGGCCCCAGAGGAGAATTCTTTCTCTATGGATGAGTCCCAAACGTCCGATGTCCCTCAGGTTTCTGATGAAGAAAACAGCTTTCTAACTGCCTCATATACCGAGGAAGAGGCCAAGAAAGCGGTTTTTCAAATGGAACATAACAAAGCACCAGGACCTGATGGCTTCCCAGCGGAATTTTACCAAAAATTCTGGGATGTTATTAAGGACGATCTGATGAATTTGTTTGGGTTTTTACAAATCAAACAATTGGATCTCTTTAGACTTAACTTTGGCAATATAATTTTACTGCCTAAGGTTAACAATGCAGAACGTATACAACAGTATCGTCCAATCTGCTTACTTAATGTTAGCTTTAATATTTTTACGAAGGTTGTCACGATTAGACTAAATTCAGTTGCTGAAAATGTTGTTAGCCCCTCTCAAACCGCGTTCATGCAAGGAAGAAATATCCTAGATGGTGTTGTAATTTTGCATGAAACAATCCATGAACTACACTCAAAAAAATTAAATGGTGTATTGTTCAAGATTGACTTTGAGAAGGCATATGACAAAGTTAAATGGTCTTTCCTCCAGCAAACTCTCTGCATGAAAGGTTTTTCTGAGGAGTGGCGCTCTCTTATTTAGTCGTTTGTGTCTGGGGGTAGTGTTGCCATTAAAGTAAATGAAGATACTGGCAAATACTTCCAAACCAAGAAAGGACTGAGACAAGGGGATCCACTATCGCCTTTACTATTTAATATAGTGACTGATATGTTGGCTATCCTTATTGAGAGAGCTAAGGCTGATGGTCAAATTGAAGGAGTGGTTCCACATCTTATTGATGGTGGACTTTCTATTCTTCAATACGCCGATGATACAATTCTTTTTATGGAACATGATCTGGAGAAGGCTAAGAATCTGAAATTGATATTATCAGCATTCGAGCAGCTATCCGGGCTTAAAATAAACTTCCATAAGAGTGATTTGTATTGTTTTGGCGAGGCCCAAAACGAGGCTCACCTATATGTTGAACTTTTCGGCTGTGGTCAGGGCCAGTTTCCAATCAATTATTTGGGAATACCGATTCATTATCGGCGTCTCACAATTACTGAATGGAAATATGTTGAGGAAGGTTACAAAAACGTCTTAATAGTTGGAAAGGTAAATTGTTATCCCTTGGTGGGAGACTAGTACTCATAAATTCAGTACTCACTAACATGGTACTGTATATGATCTCGTTCTTCCAATTGCCAAAAGGGGTCTTGACCAAAGTGGATTATTTCCGTTCAAGATTTTTTTGGCAAGGGGATAGTGAGAAAAAGAAATATCGACTGGCCAGATGGAATGTGGTTTGCCGCCCGAAGGAATTTGGTGGACTGGGCATACATGATATGCAAGTCAAAAACACTGCACTCCTGGGCAAATGGCTTTTTAAACTACTTACAGAAGATGGTGTTTGGCAAACCATGTTATGGAGGAAATATGTGGGGTCCAAGGCTGTGTCTCAAGTGGTTTGGAAACCCGGTGATTCACATTTTTGGGCGGGTCTTATGGCCACCAAGAAGCATTTCTTTCGTTTTGGTGCTTTCGAGATTAAGGATGGATCACAGATTAGGTTTTGGGAAGATAGATGGCTTGGCCAATCTACTCTTCGCGAACAATATCCGGCTCTATATTCGATTGTTAGACATAAAGGGGATACAATTTCCACGGTGTTGGAAGACTATCCTCCTAATGTGTCTTTCAGAAGAAGTCTCATCGGTCCTAGACTGGTATCTTGGAATAATCTACTATTACGATTATTCAGGATACAATTATCGGATGGTGTTGATGTGTTCAAATGGAAATTACTAGAAAGTGGTCAATTTTCTGTTGGTTCACTATATAAAGCCTTGATCCAACCTGATATCCCGGTTGATGTTAATGATAATAATAAAATTTGGAATATGAAAATACCCCTTAAGACGAAGATATTCGCTTGGTATTTACGGAAAGGGGTAATTTTAGCAAAAGATAATCTTGTAAAGAGGAATTGGCATGGAAGTACACAATGTGTTTTTTGTCATCAAGATGAGACAATTCGCCATTTATTCTTCCATTGTAAATTTGCTCGCTCTATATGGTCATTCATCCAAATAGCTTCTGGTTTATCTCCGCCACGTTCTGTAACCAATGTTTGTGGTAATTGGTTGTATGGAATTGTTGATAAGTATAGAACTTTGTTTAGGGTGGAAGCGCTTGCCATTATATGGTCGCTATGGCTATGTAGAAATGACAAAATTTTTAATAACATTGTGTCTTCTCCTCTACAGGTTATCTATCGGGCCACGGTTATCCTCCGTTCATGGAACATTCTCCAACGTTTCGAGTTCCGCGACTTATTTATGGAGGGATGTAGGCGATTGGAGGACACGACGAGGGATATTTTTTCCCAACATGGATGGCACCTGATTTGAGGATTGATCTGTCTTAGATTCTAGTCATTTATTTTTATAGTGCCTTTGTGTAATATTTGTATACTTTTTACCTTAGCTCTGTCGGTCGTGTTGCTGTGTGCACCTTGGTTATGCAGAGGCCGGGTGTAAACATTATCTTTAATAAATGCGCCCATTTCCAAAAAAAAAAAAAAATGCCAAGGCCTCGGTGCTAGCATTCGAAGCTCATCCGGTGCCACATCGGAGAATCTGATAAGCACCCCGGACGTGCTAATAACTAGGTGAAAAAACGGCCGCCTCTAGTGTCGCCATCATATACCCTCTTCTGAGAGCGAAAGCGCAGTGTTACACCCTTAGTCTTTTTTTGAATATTACACCCTAGTTTTATGCTTAATATTATGAGATAGAGAATGTTAAGAAAATGAATAGTGAGGCATCTTTAGTGGATATATTGTTATGCCCTTGCCATAGTAGCCACATCAATCAAAAAAATGAAAAGTTCCGTCTTAGTCATCAGACGATAAATTCAGTTTTCATGGTTATTCAGTTACTACTACTAGAAAATACCGTTCAGCTTCCACTTTGGTTCCTGCTTACAAGTTTGTGTTCTCACCCTCTTTCTTTTCTTGCGGAAAAGCAGAAAACTTTCCGCTTTGTTTTCATCCCTACTAGAGGCCTAGAGCCTAGAGCCTAGGAGGCAGAATTTCAGATTTTTCGGCCCCAAAATGGTTCGTCCGGTTGTAGAATATGGAGGCAGCAATCCTCCCCAAAATGCTCCACATCACTATCTTTTGCAACAATCCTCTCTCCTGGAGGCAGCGGCTAGCGCCGATCGACATGCATCTAGTGAAACCGACGCACGATTCGTCTCCTCGCCATGCCGACGCCCTGCCTCTCCCCGCAGTGGCCCGTCGCACTCTCGGCGCTCTCCTCGGTGCGCCGCACAGAAGGTGCTCGACGAAATGACCGAGTGAGTAACGGCGGCTTTCACAGTTGCAGCGACTTGCAATCTACTTCCCCCTTCCTCACTGTGATGTTGAGTCTAACGTGTCGATTGTGGTGGGTGACGGCGTCCAGTCGGCGAACAGTGCCGCCGGAGAACAACACTGCAGCCTGCTACGAGGAATGGAGGCTGCTTCCTGGACGCCCTCGAGTTACTCCACAGAAGGTACACGAGAGAACAACTACAGTCGACCGCAACAATCACATGTGCGTAATCAACTCGCTTTCCTTCACTCTGTTCCTGTTTTCTTTTTATTGTGGATGAATGTGGTGTGAGGATGTGTGGTTCGTCGCATGTCTAGTTATAGTTGACCACCATGACATAAATTAACCAGTAATTCCCATGTCGTTGGTGGCTGCAGCTACCCATGATTCGTGGTGTGCAGATTTATCCTGGATTCCTGGATGCTGCTGCAGTATTAACTGCCAGAGGAATGGACTAATGGAGGCTTCTTCCTGGACGATGCAGTTGAGTTACTGGACGAAAGGCACATGAGAGAGGAACTGCGGTCGACCACATGTGCGTAATAGCAACTTACTTGGCTTCACTCTGTTCCTGTTTTTCTGTGTGTAGATGAATGTGGTGAGGGGATGCATAGTTCATAGCATATCTATGTTACAGTTACCAGCGTGACACAAATTTAACCAGTAACTCCCATGTTTGTACAAAATAGGAAAATATATTGTTAACACGGAAGAAGAATAAATTACCCAAGCATATGCCCCCCAAAAACCATCCGAAGAAATTACCCAAGCATGCCCCCCAGAAAAAAATTCAACATACTTCAAGGAGGGACGCAAAGTTCATGCTTCCTCCCCGCAATCCTGCTCTTATACAACATTAATTCTCCATCAGTTGCAGGGGTCCCTGTATATTCCCTCGCTTCATTAGCATGTTGCTGAAGGGGCCACATTTTGCGGTTGCTCCGCGGCCAGCATTGAAGCTCCTTTAGCGAAACTAACCACGTGTTCCGGTTTGATGGTAGCTGTAGCATTACTCTCCGGCTCCACCTCTGCAGACATGGTAGAGCGTGTTGCTGTTGGTTCGTCTTCAACCACAGGCGGTTCCTCTTGGACGTGATGCTCATGTGCTGGTTCCTCCTCAACTACAACCGGTGTCTCCTCAAGTTCGCCTGCGATGGCCAAAACATTCGGCCTGTTATGGTGGTTCCTTGCCTCGGCTTCCCACACTTTTCTTGTTTCTTCATCCACTTCAGGATGAAGAGAAATTTCCTTCAGCTCACGGAGGCGCATGATTTTGGCGCTGGAAAGACCAACTAGATCCTTGCAGATTAGTTGGAGCGAGATAATCTCTGGCCGAGCTCCATCTTCGATTGTTAGGACCATTCTCTTGAGAAAGGAACCCGCTCTCGGTTTCTGATTACTGCTGCAGTTTCTGATTGCAGGTATCCCTAAATATTCACTGATGGCCGTGGATCTTGGGAAATGCCCTCTTGATATGCAGTATAAATGAGGTACAACATGTCAGGGTTGAGGCATCACATGGCAGATGAGAAACAGAGTATAGAAAGTTATAATTAAACACAGGAAAAAAACTGGAATGCCGCTTAGACATATTCTGTCAGAAACTCTTGAGCGAGTTTAGACCTGCTAATTCTAGCATTATTGGTGTGCACAACATCCTGAAAGTGACAACTAGTATGCAAGAGAGAATCCAGTGATTGATTTCCGGACCTAGGAGTGAATTTATGCTGTGTACTTGTAGGTTTGAAGCCTTTTGGCAAGTAGCTGCAACTAAAGTGACAAAAACATAGGGAAAATGATAATTTTGGCTTGTCTTAGTCAAGCACTCACATACGTTCTCTATTTTTAACTGTGGCATTCACTCCCGTTGGCCAGATTTCGGTCATACAGAGCAAGTGAAAGACCACCATATTTCTTCAGGAGTTGTGTCGCACCCAGCAGTAACTCAGGTTTAGACATAACCAAAGGTACATCTATCATTTTAGCTGAGATTATTGCAGCATCTATTAGCTATGGACTGAGTGGCTGTTGTCACAATATTCCATTATCCCTGAAGTAATTCCTCACGTTATTCCAGTGCATCAAGTGCATGTCCTTAATGTCATCAATCAGTTAAGTAGCTGGTAGAAAAATTAATTGATGTAAATAAGAGGTTTTCAGACAAAGTACCAGGCAATTCAAATAGGCACCCTCGGTGTTGTCCCAGCGCTGCTACATCTTCTCCAGCTTCTGATCGCAGGTATACCAAAATATTGGCCAATGGCCATGATCTTGGGAAATGCCCTTCTTGATATGCAGTATAAACAAGGTACAACATGTCAGGGTTGAGCCTTCACATGGCAGGTGAGAAACAGAGAATAGTCATAAACAAACAGAGGAATAAAGTTTTCAGATATTCCTTCAGAAACTATTGAGCGAGTTTAACCTGCTAATTCTAGTATTATTGGTGTGCCCTATATTTTGAAAACGACAACTAGCATGCAAGAGAGGATCCATTGATTGATTTCGGTACCTAGGAGTGAAGTTGTGCTTTGTACTTGTATGTTTGAAGCCTTTTGCCAAGTTGCTGCAACGGAAGTAATAAGAACATAGGGAAAATGACCATTTTGGCTTGTCTTATTTGAGCACTCGAGCAAGTCTTCTCTATTTTTAACAGCGACATTCACTCCCGTTGGCCAGATAGTCTGTATCATCCGTTTGGTTGAACTTGGCTTTCAAGATACCTCATTTAATCTCCTATTGGTTTTCCTACTCCAAGTGGCTGCAGTATTATAAACCACCTTAAGCATGTTTTTATTGACTTGCTTGCTCCGCTATGCTTTCTGAGGCAAGGTAAACTTGCCCCTCAAGCTCCTGCCTCTATTTCCTCTCAGCTTCCTGCACATACATATATGTATATATATCCCTCCACCTCATTTGTAAACACCTACCTTTTTCAGAAGCAGAGTGTGTAGTTTCAGGCATGGAGCAAAGCATGGAGCCCATTCTTGGAGGCAACACTCAGAATACACGAGCGGTAGGAGAGAGCCTGGTTGTGATTGAGGTTAGAAAGCAGCTGTACCTTGCTGGGCCCCTGATTGCCGGATGCCTTCTGCAGAATGTTGTCCAGATGATATCTGTCATGTTCGTTGGCCACCTCGGCGAGCTCGCCCTCTCCAGTGCCTCCATCGCCACCTCCTTTGCTGGTGTTACTGGTTTCAGCCTGTTGGTATACTATGTCGTCACACCCCTTTTATTTTCATTTATGTTGGACCTGCTGAACGAACAGTTAACCGGAGTTTAGTATCATTTTTAAGGCTTTGCCATGCGTTTGTTCATTATGATTTCAGTCTGGCATGGCGAGCAGTTTGGACACACTGTGCGGGCAAGCCTACGGAGCAAAGCAGTACAATCTTCTTGGCATCTACAAGCAGAGGGCAGTTGTTGTGCTTACTATGGTGAGCTCTGTTGTCGCTGTGATCTGGATGTATACCGGTCAGATCCTTGTGCTCTTTGGCCAGGACCCGGAAATCGCCATGGGGGCAGGGAGCTACATCCGGTGGATGATCCCAGCATTGTTTGTGTTTGGACTGCTGCAATGCCATGTCCGGTTCCTGCAGACGCAGAACATTGTCCTCCCGGTGATGTTGAGTGCAGGCGTCTCGGCGCTGAACCACGTGTTGGTGTGCTGGTTGCTGGTGTACAAACTTGGACTGGGCAACAAGGGCGCGGCGTTGGCCAATGCCATCTCGTACCTCACGAATGTGTCCATCTTGGCTCTCTACATCAGGCTCTCCCCGTCCTGTTCGAGCACGTGGACAGGGTTGTCAAAGGATGCTTTCCGTGAAATCCCAAGCTTGTTGAGGCTTGCGGTTCCATCTGCTCTTATGGTTTGGTGAGTTGGAGTGTGAGCCTCCCAAAATTCTAATTGCAGACAGAATTCGCCGTGTTCCATCTCTAACTGAACTTGATCACAGCTTGGAGTGGTGGTCATTTGAACTCCTGGTACTTCTTTCTGGACTTCTTCCAAATCCTAAGCTCGAGGCTTCGGTACTGTCCATCTGGTGAGCTATGTTTTGATGGCGTACTTCAGATTCTCCTTGCTCTTTTGCTGCTACTAACTGTTGAATCTCCTGCAGCCTAAACACGAGTTCGTTAGTATTCATGATCCCATTCGGTCTTGGCGCAGCCATAAGGTCAGAATATACAACTCAAGCTCATAAACCTGTATTCTGCTAGTATTCAGTGTACTGGCAGTGTCGTCATCGTTTATTTCAACCTTTGTAGCACCCGTGTTTCAAACGAGCTTGGGGCTGGTCGACCGGATGCTGCCCGTCTGGCTACTCGTGTGACCATGATTCTAGGTGTCATAACAGGCACATCAGTCGGGCTTCTTATGGTTTTGTCGCGCAATTTATGGGGATATGCCTACAGCAACGAGGGGGAAGTGGTGGGATACGTGGCTAGAATGATGCCAATTCTTGCGGTGTCGTTTTTGTTCGACGACCTGCAGTGTGTCCTTTCAGGTAAATATGGATTTCGCTAGCTAATCTGGCAAGTACTAGAGCCTATTTTATACACACTTTTCTTCATCCTTGTCTTATTTTATCTTCTGTTAGAACCGTGTTTACTAGTATTATATCAATATATGTACGGGAGGATGTTTGTACCCAACATTAATATTACTTACCGACCTTGATATTTTTCCAGGTATTGTTAGGGGCTGTGGCCGGCAAAAGGTAGGTGCTTATGTTAATCTCGGCGCGTACTATGTTGTGGGCATTCCAGCAGCCTTGTGTTTCGCCTTTGTCTACCATCTTGGTGGAACGGTAATTTCACTAGCCTCAGATAATTACGAAATTGTGAAGTCCGTCTCTTGTATTCATCCGAGTCGAACGACCTTGTGATAAATATGCATGGGTCTGAATTTGTAGGGATTGTGGTTTGGAATCATGTGCGGAGTTGCAATGCAGATGCTACTGCTCCTGTCCATCACCCTCCGCACCAGCTGGGAGAAAGAAGTAAGCACATCAAACAAAAACTTTCTGCACGTATGCTGCTTTATCAGTCTCTTGGCGATATTAATTCAGGGCATATTATTTGTTTTTGCTGCTTCCGTCTGTAGGCCTTGAAGGCCAAGGCCAGAGTTGTCTGAACTGACGACACGGAAATATCCTAGACACACAATTTCCATGGGCACAAGGACGCCTCAGGAGGAAGAGACCCTTGGCATTTAAAACACGAGCAAGCTTTTCTATGGAGAAAATGGCCACATGGCATTGCAATGAGATAAAGAACCCATGAAGAACGTGTCAGCAACGGAGAATAATTTTAAGTGTATCTGGGAGACTTCAAGTTTGTATGCATTTCTATTGTTTTTTCAGTGCCTTCTGGCCAAATTAGTTTGAAATCTTATTAGATGTGCCTGTTGTTCCAGGAACATCCTTTGTGTTGTGATGTGTCACCTGCTTGATCATTGGCTGCACAGCTTCAGAGAGTCACCGAGAAATTTGGTTTCTGATAGGGTAAATGCCATTGTTTAGTCAACCTAGATTAAAGGAGTTGTTTCTTGTGGGTTTTTCTTCTTTTGGGGGATATTTTATAGTTCTTCAATTGTGGCGATATCCACCTGATGACACGGTACATCCAGAAGTCCAGAACCATGTACAATTGCTTGCGGATTGCAGCCGCTGTCTGAACTTCTTGATGACTGCGATATTGATCAGCTAGAAATTCTATTATGACTCCTTTGGAACACTGGGTGATGTTACTGAAGACAATGAGGCGCTGCAGAACATCTTTTTGATGAACAATAATCTGTCTTACATTGTGCAGAAGTTGAATGATTCATAACTAAAGACTCTGATTGGGGATAACTTGATTCGTATATGCCCCGTGGTCAGTTAACTTGATTCGTATCCAAAAGGTGCCTCTGATCCGCGTGGACCAGGGTATTAGCTTGTCTGAGGGATGATGATGTGTGGCTAGCCATGGATTTTTCAAGCGCATTCAAGGTAAGGTTTAAGGTTTTCAACTTAGTGTACGATGAGTTATACAGGACACAAACAGCATGGAGTGTTGTAGATCCTCAGGTAAAAGAGGAGTTGCATATTTCCATCTCAGATAAGCTCATTCGAGCATACCATTTGTTTGTTGGAAGGTACTGGGGCCATCAGCTGGCGTACCGAATTTTGTGAACTAAATAAAGTACTGTGAATTTGGATCCTTGATTTCTTTGAAGGGAAAATCTCAAGACATTGAACTATATAAAGTACACTGAATTTGGATCCTTGATTTCTTTGAAGGGAAAATCTCAGAGACATTGATCGATATACATTCCAAGGGATGTCCATATCTATGTTATGACGCGACAAACAAGTCAGTGCTAAATTCCGTTCACCCTTTTCTGCTTGAGATAGATAAGGATCACTTTATCTGGTGATGTGTAGGCACGTAGTACTAACTAATTCCAAATATGACATCTTCTGTACACATTGCCACCATCCATGTGAAGCGGAACAGATTACACAACACACTCAGCTTACTTTGTGTGCACATTAAGTAATCCATTGTTTGATTGCCTATAAATCCACATTAAGCTGATGATATGAGTTCAACATCTTCTCGGTCATCACAGACGATTTCGCCGGTCTTCTGTTTCATTACCAGGTTAGTGTGTGCCTGTTCGATCTTCTATTTAATTACCAGATTTTATCCATGGGTTTTTGTTTGTCAGTTAATATTATTTATTTCGATATATAAGTTAATTAGCAAAGATGAGCTGCGTGGAGGCAAGCTCTGAGAAGAAAAACCCAGCCGCGGGGAGCACGGTCACCCATGATGATGACAACGAGAAGACGTCGTGGCCTGAACTGGTGGGAAAGTCGGTAGAGGAGGCGAAGAAGGTGATAATGAAGGACAAGCCGGAGGCGGAGATCGTGGTGGTGCCAGTAGGGTCAATTGTGACCATGGACTATCGGACCGACCGTGTCCGCCTCTTTGTCGACACCGTTGCACAGGTCCCCAAGGTGGGATAGAAAACTGTCGATCTCTTTGGGCGGCATAGATATATGCAGGTCACTCTCTTCTTGGCTTTGTCAAGTTTGAGATACCGCCAGATCAATTAATAAGAAGCTGCTGTCCTGTACATGCAGCTTGCTCTCTCTTCTTTGGCTTTGGCCAGATTGAGATAGCTAGATCATATAATAAGAAGCTGCTCTTCTGTTCAAAGGGAAAGATGGAATTGAGCTGGTCTGTAGGTACACCCCTAACTTTGGATAAGATTTTGTGATGTAACAAGTACAACAAAACTTCTACAAAAATAATCATGAATGTAATAGACCTTGAGAACCAAGCGCTGACTTGATGGCAAGACTAGCGAGTACGCAGCCAGCCCACACGGGTTCGACTCTCCATGGAAACCGAATTAAACGGGGCTTTATCCAAGCGTGTATAATCCGCTGCTGGAGAGGTCTCAGCTACCTAACAACGTATAACCCGCGAGGGATCATTTCCCGGGGTCAACGTTTTATGAATGTAATAGACCAATATAAAATGTTAAACACAAGATCAAGAGAAAATCATAATCTGTATGTGGCGCATAAAAAGAACAAGCGATAGAAATATATATATTAATATAAATTACAGGATTTCTCTTTTCTGCATACTAAACGGCACGACAGATCAACTTGAAACTTTCTAGGTCGTACTCTGATACTTCAACATAACCTAGACCTAAAAAATCTAGTGATTTTTCAGAGAGGCCGAAATACTATGGTTTGGCTTTACATGCGACAATGCATCACATCAGTTAGACGTGAATATTCCCTAGAGGGAATTTTTTAATAGTACGAGTGAAGATTCGGTGCACATGGACTCAATGCTCCCTACATATTAAAAAATTAAAACAATATTTACAAATTTCAGAAAATTGTAAATCAAAATCTTGAATGTAGCTAATTTTGTATCCCACAAACATGCAAAATATCAACTGAAAATAATATGTATGTTGAGCCACACAAAAATGAAAAAATTAATACCAAAAGGATATTAATAACGCCCATTTTCTACAAAAATATATTAACAAGAGTAAGTCTAAACATTAAAGATGCACACAACAAAAAAACAAAAGTAAAGAAAAAACAAAGACCTTGCCAAAGCAAATAGATACTTGGAGCAACAAAAGCAACACTAGTGGTGATGACACCTAGACTTCGAAAACAGCGTCTCAGAGAAACGTAACATGCACTGTCATCGTCCGGACTAACCAGAATAATTTTTTGTGTATTTCAGAATACAAAACACTTTGAATTTTGATTTTGCACCATTAGCTACTTTCAGGATTTTGTTTCACAATTTTTGAAACCTGTAAATATAGTTTTGAAACTTTTTAATATGCAGTGAGCACTCTTAGGAGTCAAAAGGACTTTCTGCCTCCCCTCTTCTTAAAAAAAGTTAGACATGAATGTTATATGAGGGATCCACTCATTGCGCCGGACACAAAAAACCTATTGCATGCCTTTTTAAAAACAAATATGTAAATAATTGTGTACATATTTTTTACAAAAAAAAATTGTGTACATTGAAAGAATATCCTATGCCACAAAATTCTTGTTGAAGTTTTAACTCCACAGGTAGGGAAGGAAAATGACAAATCTTGTTATGCATAATAGTTGATTCACATTGGGCAATGAATTGGGCGGCTAATACTATCGGTACTGAATTTGTTTGTTTGTCCCTCAAGCTACAAGTTGGATTTGTAGTTTAATTTTTGTGACATGTAAGATACACACTATATGTATCTGTACTCAAATATGTTTACAAACTTCCATAACTTGTAGCATGTTTTCTTTCTAAAACAATTAATCATCCCGATTACTAAGCCACCTTTTATTTTTCATAAATGGAGACGTCCTCGGATTGGCATGATAGTTTCAATTTCATTTATGGAATAGCTTTATTGCCACCTTTCTACTGCATCAAGAAGATGCACACAATAGAAAGCTTTCTTATATGAGATATTTTGTAGTACCCTCAAATGAAATAATATCCATATACTTTTTGTCCATCCAAAGACCCACGATAATTCATAGTAGTGACAAAACGATAACTAGTACTCCCGCAAAAAAAACGATGACTAGTACAATTGATACTACTGGCCTCGCAAGGACAAAATCGGCACCACCCAAAAATTCCCGTTGACAGGCCATGACCCAATACAGTCTAACTGTTTTTGTGTTCTATTGTTTGAAGAAAAAAATTACGGCGGCCTTCCCATCCAATGGTGAGCCAAAAACGCGTAGGTGCCTTTATCAGGGGGAGGGTGCGGGCTCGGTCGCGGGAGGAGCAGGAAGTACAAGCGCGGTGGCGACGACAAACACGCACTAGGATGGGGATCACTTGTTTTTTTAAGTGGAATCAAGTATTAAAGGGATATAGCATTACCTGTGTTAACGACAAAGAGATTATTTGCAAGAGAAGGCTTCCCTCTTAAGATACTAACATCGGCGTGCCACACATTATAACAGTAAAACAAATGGCAGAGATGATGATTGAGGGACAGAAGGGAGTAAATTGCAGAAAGTTACCACAATTGAAGCTAGGGCTTCAAAAAACTATGACTTTTGAGGTTTGATTCATAAAACTACAACTTTTGGGGCTAATGACTTTAAAGAACTACAACTTTTGTGCAATCGTCCATTTAGCTGGTTTGATAGCAATTCTGACAACGCGGGTCCACCACGGGTAATGACGTGGCATGTGGGAGACGGACGCCCCTAGAGCCCCATTAACGACAGTTAAAGGGGGAAAGTCGGACCCACCTGGCAGTCGATGCGGGTTGAACTAAATGCACCGGCCTGTTGACCAGGTCGGGCACTTCGCTCTCACCCTTGCCTCGACCCCGCACAGTAGCGCCGCCCGCGTAGGAAATTGCCGCCGCCTCTGCCAGAGCTCCACCATCATCAAGCGTCGTGCGCCTGCCCGCCCTTGTCGTCGGGATGCCTAGATGGAATGACGGATCGAGTTCCAGCCAGTCACTACTCGGGGTAAGTTCCCCTGTTTTCTATGGTTAGGGTTCATACGGGAATTGGGAAATTTGGTTGATTTATCTTGAAATTGGTGGATTGAGAAGATGTTTATCTTTGTTGGCATGGATGATGTTGGCATGTTTGTAGATGATTCTCACAAGAAGGTGATGGAACAAAATTTTCCCCTTCTGAATGGTAAAACTGAGTTTGAAATAGTGGAGATGGAGAAGGATAGGGATTCTCTGAGGACTGCAGTTGAGATGCTGAAGCAAATGCAGAAAACACAAGCAGAAATGATGAATGCAAAGAAGAAGAAATGGCTGCTTTGAAGGAGGAAACGAAAAATATGAATACATGGTGTATGATCTATTGAAAGCTGGTGATGACAACAAGGAGAAGGTGAAAAAGATCAAGGCCATAGTTTATGAGTAATGACATTAATGAAATTTCAGTTTGTATGCATTAATGTTGGACAAGAAATGTTGTAGTACTTGGTCCTGTGATTTTATTGTCATTGTGATACTATTGGACAAGCATTTGGTGTTATAGTATTCAACATCTGTATCTCCTTCTATATTCTCATCAAGATGTTCCCTCCTCCTTTTCAACTCCATTAACCTCTGGCTCAACCCAATCTTCTCTTTCCGCAGCAGCTGTGTATCAAAATCTCTAGCCAACAAATCCCCTGCCTCAGACACCGACTGATCATCAGAATCCACATCCAATTCTGAGAAACTATCAGCCTTGTTTTCATCAACACAAATATTTTTTCCCTTCTTCATATTGTTGATTTGATGAGTCAACAAAAAATCAGCATGAATTATCTGTGAACTGCCAAGGTACATTAACTCATCATCAACATAATGTGCACAAGAATTTGCAGCAGCACAAGCACGCATCATCCTAGGAGAAGGTTTATTTTGCCCTTGCATAACAATAAGTGAAATGGCCTGCTTGTGTTCACATTTTTTCACCATTTGCAGAACCTTGCCCCCTCCATCTATAAGTTCATAGCCAGACACACCATCTACCAAACAGTACATGGAATCTCTATAACAATATTCATTGCTCTCAATTAGAGATAGCAAATTCAAATAAGTGATATCAGATTTCCCTATCTTTCTCTCCATGTGTTCACTGCTCTTAAATTGAACTTGTACTGACCAAATTTCATCATCAAAGCTAGTGTGGTTGAAAAAAGGTTTAGGATTACTTGAATGAATACATTGTTCTGCCCAAAATACAAAAATAAATAAAGAAAAGGGGATGGCAAAAGCTTACCTACCGATGCCTGCATAAGTGGCCACCGGGAGCTCTGCGAGCCATGGGCGGCCTCAGGTGACCTCAACGGTGCGACGGCCACCGCCGGCGAGAGCTCGAAGAAGCAGCGTATGGGGTTATCTCCTGCTGATCTCCTCTATCTCGCGCAACTGGGTGCGGGAGAACCCACCACCGACGGTACCACCAGAGGCGTCTCCTCCGCCGGAGTCGCCGCCTTCTTCTCTGGCGAATGCGCCTCCCTTTCTAGCACCGGAGTCGCCGCCATTCCCCGACGCCATGACCTACCTGAAGAGCACCTGTGCAAGCTCGACAGGGAGTCACGGCTATTAACCAGCTAAATGAATGATTACACAAAAGTTATAGTTCTTTGAAGTCATTAGCCCCAAAAGTTGTAGTTTCTTGAATCAAACCTCAGAAGTCATAGTTTTTTGAAGCCCTAGCTCCAATTGTCGTAGCTTTCTGCAATTTACTCGACAGAAGGAGGTGGAGGCCAACAAGGAATAGGAGAAGCTATTCCACTCGTAGCTCTTCTTCTTTGTTTAAAGTATCACTCACATTTCGGGAACAGATGATGCTCGAGCTAAAGACATGCCCCCAACTCTTGAACATCAGCTCTCACTTCCCTTGGCCGATAGCTTAGATAAACTACCATTAGGCATGGTTACCAATGATATGTTTTCTCGTTTGACTTAATAAGAACAACGTGCATGCATGTGGCAACTCGCAACGAAGAATGTGCGCCCACGTATGGAGGACAACGTGCTAGCTACCCATCAAACTAAGCTACCTGCTCCTAATCTCAGTCTATAAATACATCCCTCCACCAATGTCGTGTTATCCAAACCAAGTTCCACATACAACACATCACAACTATGAGCTCCTCCGACTCCGAGAAGATAACGTGGTGAGTACGCAGTAAAATATTCCATCTTCTTCTTTTTTTGTTGATATATACCTCAGTGCCCCAACTAAGCTCATTGGCATATCCTATGTTCTCAACCAGCGTGACGCCGATGAGCTCCTCCGGGAAGAACACGTGGACGGAGGTGGTCGGGCTTACCGCCGAGGAGGCCAAGGCCATAATCCTCAAGGATATGCCCTTTGCTGACATCGTCATCCTGCCCCTGCGATCGGTGGTGACATCGGACTTTAGGGACAGCCGCGTCCGCATCTTCGCCAACACCGTCGTCAAACAAACCCCCCATGTCGGCTAGCTTCATTGCTCTTATTGTCTTAATGTTAAGAGCGAGCATATACATACATGCTCGCTCAATAATAAGCGAAGAATTGATCCAATGTTTCTGTAAATCTTAGTTCATATGGATCTTTTTTTTGACCATGCATATGTATCTTTTGCCCTTCGGGTGTGGTGGTGTGTGTGCTTTGTACTGCCAATGTTCCTTCTTGTATCCTGATCCTTTCATTTAATCCAACTAGCAAGCAGGGGGTCCTCTCAAATGCGACATACTGAACATTTCCACTATTTTTCTTTTGTTTCAGAGCTATTACAGTTACGGAATTGTAAATTACATGCTTTATGAACACTGTTTTTCATATTAAGTAAAACAATACCTATTTTAAAAGTTCTTACAATAAATTTAATTTATTGCCTAATATTAATTGTGACATTTTCAAAAACGCCATGTCGCCATTTTGTAATGTAGAGAAGTGGTACTTTGATTTGTCTTTACTTCCTTCTATTGTTTCAAATTCTTCAGTCCATGTGATCCACAACCTTAATAATGTATATGTTGTGTCCAGTCATATATGACTATGCCAGCTCATATTGCTCATAATTTTCAAAAATATTTTGTCACCAATTTACTAAATATCTAGACGTAATTATCATGTACTATTTCCATGACACCAAAAAATTCTACCTAGCCTAGCATCAAAATGTTGGAAAACACGCTAAGCAAAACAAAAAATTTCTAGTGCATAATCAAGATTCAATGCAAGAAGAGAAGCAACGGGTCATACCCTCGAACATCAAACTAAAGAAAGTTTGTTGATGACGAAGTTGATGAAGACGAGTGTCGATCCTCGCAACAAGCTTTAGCAAGTCCCGAGGAAATGTATTATCCCATGGACGGCTCCCACGATTAAGTGCTCCAAGCGTAGCACCTGCACCGGTATCCACACGGATGAGATCAACGACACCACATTGAGGTGTGATCAAGCACACGGTCAAAGAGGGAACATGTCAATGAAGATCTAACAACACTTCCGCTGTCCCTACTAGATTAGATCTAACCGGAGGTGGGACTCGGCAGCGCTTCCGCGATGGCAATGAAGGTCTCCACGTGACGACGAAGACGACATCACAAAAAGAAGGAGGGCACCGAGAGGTTGCCGTGGACGGCGGCGACGGCTCGACGGCGGTGGGCGTGGTAGCATGAAAGTTGTGTCCTTTCCCTTGCCCTTGCCCCTCTTTAAATAGGTCAAGGGAAGTCCCAACGAGAGTAGAAGTAGGACTCGGAGTCCCAACAGGATTCCCCTTTTCTTCTCTCTGTCAAACACCAAAGGGAGGGGAGTTGGAGTAAAACCCCAACTCCCTCCTCTCCCTCTCCCACCGCCGGCCTATAGGAGGGGTTGGGGTCCGACTCGGATCCCTCCCCTCCCTCCCCAGCTATGTCACCTAGGGCTTTTATCTTTTATTAATTATTCTGAATATTCCGCAAAATCCTGAACACCTCCAAATTGTTCTAGAACATTCTTAAATTAATCCGATGCATCACTTCAGTGTGCGGAACCATTCCGATCACCTCTATGTGATATCCTATACTCCTCCGATATATCCCAAAACCTTCCGAACTCACTTTGGAATCGCTTCATTCGCAAATCTTTAGTCGCACTCACATTCTAAATTCCATATACTCATAAGTGTGTGATCCTATGGGTTCGGATATATGCAGACATGTTTGGAATTTCATTCCTTCACAATGATCACCATCGATACCCCACATATATACATGAAGTTCTTTTATCGTGTGTGAACCTTTATATTACTATGATACACGTTATTGTAGGGATTCGTAGCATGGAAAACAAAAAATTTCTATCGCATACAAACAAACAAGCCAAGATCTATCTACTAGATTGTAGCAACGAGTCGATGGAATAACTCACCCTCGAAGATTCCAAAGTGTTTAACGAGAGCGGATTCTCGTGGGTGATGTAGTCGTACTCTTTCCGATCTCAAGATCGCGTAGACGATCCTTCCGGCGCTGCGTTCCGGCAGCGCTCCCGCAGTCGGTCACACGTTCGGTACTCGACGAAGACCTTCCTCTCCCTTGTTCCAGCAGGCAGCAGAGGTTGTAGCACTCTCCTCGTGATTCCGGCAGCACAACGGCGTGGTACCGGAAGTAGAGGGGAGATCTCGCAGGTCTTAAGCCGGAGCGAGTATGGTGGACTATGAGAGAGCCCTCGATGATCTAGGGTTTAGACACGCCGATGAGGAAGCTTGGCCGGCGGCTAGGGTTGCTAGGCGGCGGCGGCAGCAGGTGGCGGCGCCGGCGGCTTAGGGTTTTGGAGGCGGGGATCTTGTGTGTCTAGGAGGGGAGCCCTGCCCCTCCTTATATATGTGGAGGGGGCCGGCCAAGGGGAGGGGAGTCCCTCCCCAACTCGGCTTGGTGGTGCGCCGGCGGTGGGAGGAGGAACTCCTCCCCCAAGTCGGTTTCCACCTCCCTCTCCACTTCCCAAAACTAGCCGTTTGACTTTCAAACTTGGCGTTTGACTTTTCAAACTAGGATTTGAATAAACCCTCTATTTTGTTCAACGATGACACCGAGTACATGATGCAATCATATCAACTTGATATAACACATTCATGTACCCTTCCCCTCCGGAGTGCCGGACATTCCGGAACCTTCTAGAACATTCCCGATGAAAACACCGGAACCATTTCCCAACTCCGAAACGGGACTTTCCTTATATGAATCTTATTCTCCGGACCATTCCGGATCTCCTCGTGATATCCCGAATCCCATTCGAGACTCCGAACAACATTCGGTCTCTTTCTCACCATTCCATAACTACTCAAACAACGTCGAATCCTTAAGTGTGTCTCCCTACGGTTCGTGAATTATGCGGACATGATCGAGACACTTCTCCGAACAATAACCAATAGAGGAATCTGGAAATTCATATGGCTCCCACATATTTCTACGATTACTTTGCGATCGAATGAACTACTTACATACGATATCAATTTCCCTTTGTCTCACGATAGTTTACTTATCCGAGGTTATGATCGTCGGTATCTCTGCATACCTAGTTCAACCTAGTTACCGATAAGTACTCTTTTCTCGTTCCCGTGATATGTGATCCCTTGTGAGCCAGTCACATGCTTGCAAGCTAATTGGATGACATTTCACCGAGAGGGCCCAGAGTATATCTATCCGTCATATGGATGGACAAATCCCACTCTTGATCCATGTGTCTCAACCAATACTTTCCGAACACTCAATGCCACCTTTATAGCCACCCAGTTACGGTGTGGTGTTTGATGTCATCAAAGCATCCATCCGGTAAAGGTGATATGCATGATCTCATGGTCGAAGGAATTAGATTACTATGTATCAGAAAGCATATAGCAATTGAACTATTAAAATGACTTGATCTTTATGCTACGCTTATCTATAGGAGTATGTCCACCATATCATTCTCCTAACGATATGATCTTGTTGTTAATAACATCTCAATGTTCATGATAGGGAAACCACAATCATCTATTAACCAACAAGCTAGTATTATATAGAGGCTTTACTAGGGACTCTTATTTTAGTCTACAAATCACACAAGTATTAATGTTTCCTTGTTAATACTATTATAGCATGAATGTAATCATTTATCATAAACACAAAGATATAATAATAACTATATTTATTATTGCCTCTAGGGCATATCTCCAACAGTCTCCCACTTGCACTAGAGTCATCTAATCTAGATTACATGGTAATATACCGAACACCCATGGCAGTTTGGTGCTGGTCATGTTTTGCCCTCGGGAGAGGTTTAGTCAATGGATCTGCCACATTCAGATCTGTGTGTACTTTGCAAATCTTTATATCCCCATCTTGGATATGTTCTCGAATAGCGTGAAAACGTAGCTTGATGTGCTTCAGCTTCTTGTGTGACCTTGGTTCTTGCGCATTGGCTATGGAGCCCATGTTATCACAGTAGATAGACATTGGGTCCAGCGCACTAGGAACCACACCCAGCTCTGTAATGAACTCTTTCATCCATATCGCTTCTTGTGAAGCCTTCGAAGCAGCCATGTATTCCGATTCAGTTGAAGATCTCGCCACAACGCTTTGGTTTGCACTCCTCCAGCTAACTGCTGCACCATTCAAAATAAATACATATCCAGATTGTGATTTAGAATCATCCGGATCGGTGTTCCAACTAGCATCGGTGTAACCATTAACAACGAGCTGTTCATCACCTCCATAAGAAAGAACCATATCCTTAGTTATTCTCAAGTACTTAAGGATGTTTTTGACCGCTGTCCAATGATCCACTCCTGGATCACTTTGATATCTGCTAGTTAAACTAACAGCATATGCAATGTCGGGTCTAGTACATAGCATGGCATACATTAGAGATCCTATGGCTGAGGCATAGGGAGTCTTACTCATCCTTTCTCTATCTTCTGCCGATGTCGGACTTTGAGTCTTACTCAAGGTCGTATTGGGCAACATGGGCAAGAACCCTTTCTTGCTATCTTCCATTCCAAACCTCTTTAGAATTTTGTCCAAATATGTACTTTGTGACAATGATATTTGGCGTCTCGATCTATCTCTATAAATCTTTATGCCTAATATGTAAGCTGCTTCGCCAAGATCCTTCATTGAAAAACTATTATTCAAATATTCCTTGACACTATTAAGAAGGTCTACATCATTCCCAATCAACAATATGTCATCTACATATAGTATTAAGAATGCTACAGAGCTCCCACTCACTTTCTTGTAAATACAAGCTTCTCCATAAGTTTGTATAAAACCAAAACTTTTGATCACCTTATCAAAACGTTGATTCCAACTTCGGGATGCTTGCTTCAACCCATAGATGGACCGTTGAAGTTTGCATACCTTGTTAGCATCTTTAGGATCGACAAAACCTTTGGGTTGCATCATATACAACTCTTCATCAATGTCTCCATTGAGGAAGGCTGTTTTGACATCCATCTGCCATATCTCATAATCATAATATGCAGCGATTGCTAACATAATCCTCACAGACTTTAGCTTCGCTACTGGTGAGAAAGTCTCATCGTAGTCAACTCCTTGAATTTGTCGAAACCCCTTTGCGACAAGTCGAGCTTTATAGACAGTAACATTACCATCAGCATCTGTTTTCTTCTTGAAAATCCATTTGTTCTCGACAGCCTTCCGGCCATCCGGTAAGTCCACCAAAGTCCATACTTGGTTTTCGTACATGGATCCAATTTCGGATATCATGGCTTCTTGCCATTTATTGGAATCTGGGCTCATCATCGCTTCCTCATATGTCTCAGGGTCATCGGTGTTATCCACCAACATGACACTCATAACGAGATCATACCAATCTGGAGTGGTACGAGTTCTCGTTGACATGCGAGGCTCTGTAGCAACTACGACCGAAGTTTCATGATCATCATCATTAGCTTCCACTCTTATTGGTGCAGGCACCACAGGAACTTCTTCCGGTGTTGTGCTACTCACAATTTCGAGAGAAGGTTCGACAACCTCGTCGAGTTCTACTTTCCTTCCAGTCACTTCTTTCGAGAGAAATTCCTTCTCTAGAAAGGATCCATTCTTGGCAACGAAGATTTTGCCTTCGGATCTATGATAGAAGGTATACCCAATAGTTTCCTTCGGGTATCCAATGAAGACGCATTTTTTCGCTTTGGGTTCAAGCTTGTCCGGCTGTAACTTCTTTACATAGGCTTCGCAACCCGAAACTTTAAGGAACGACAATCTAGGTTTCTTCCCAAACCATAATTCATACGGTGTCGTTTCAACGGATTTAGATGATGCCCTATTTAAAGTGAATACGGCTGTTTCTAATGCATAACCCAAAAATGATAGCGGTAAATCTGTAGTGACATCATAGAACGAACCATATCTAAGAGAGTTCGATTACGACGTTTGGACACACCATTACGCTGTGGTGTTCCCGGCGGTGTCAATTGTGAAAGTATTCCGCATTTCTTCAAATGCTCGCCAAACTCGTAACTTAGATATTCACCTCCACGATCAGAACGTAGAAATTTAATCTTCTTGTTACGTTGATTCTCTACCTCACTTTGAAATTTCTTAAACTTCTCAAAAGTTTCGGACTTATGTTTCATGAAATAGATATACCCATATCTACTCAAGTCATCCGTGAAGGTAAGAACATAACGATAACCACCGCGCGACGCTACACTCATTGGACCACATACATCGGTATGTATGATTTCCAATAAGTCCGTAGCTCGCTCCATCATACCAGAAAATGGAGTCTTAGTCATTTTACCCATCAGACATGCTTCACATCTTTCAAGTGATTCGAAATCAAGTGATTCAAGAAGTCCATCGGAATGGAGTTTCTTCATACGCTTCACTCCAATGTGACCAAGACGACAGTGCCACATATAGGTCGAGTTATCGCTCGATTTCAAACGTTTAGCCTCAATGTTATTAATATGTGTATTTCCACTATCGAGATTCAATAAAAATAGACCATCTATCAAAGGTGCATGTGCATAAAACATATTACTCATATAAATCGAACAACCATTATTCTCGGACTTAAACAAGTAACCGTCTCGCAATAAACAAGATCCCGATATAATGTTCATGCTTAATGCAGGCACCAAATAACAATTATTTAAGTATAAAACTAATCCCGATGGTAGATGAAGGGGTAGCGTGCCGACCGCGATCACATCAACCTTTGATCCGTTTCCCACGCGCATCGTCACCTCGTTCTTCGCTAGCTTTCGTTTATTCTGCAGCACCTGTTTCGAGTTACAAATATGAGCAACCGAACCAGTATCAAATACCCAGGCACTACTACGAGTACTAGTGAGATACACATCAATAACATGTATATCAGATATACCTTTCTTCTTGATGTTGCCGTTCTTCAAATCCGCCAAGTACTTTGGGCAATTCCGCTTCCAGTGACCTTCTCCCTTGCAGTAAAAGCACTCAGTATCAGGCTTAGGTCCAACCTTGGTCTTCTTCGTTGGCGTGGTAACTTTCTTACCACCCTTCTTGAAGTGTCCCTTCTGCTTAGACTTGCCTTTCTTGAATTTGGTGGTCTTATTGACCAACAACACTTGGTGCTCTTTCTTGATCTCCACTTCTGTAGATTTCAACATGGCAAAGAGTTCTGGCAACGTCTTGTTCATGTTTTGCATGTTGTAGTTCATCACAAAGTTCTTGTAACTTGGTGGTAGTGATTGGAGGACGCGGTAAATCCCCAAAGCATTAGGAATCACTATACCCAAGCTTTGAAGTTTGTTTGCGTGCCCAGACATCTTAAGCACATGCTCACTGACGGAGCTGCCCTCTTCCATCTTGAAGTTAAAGAACTTTTCAGAAGCCTCATAGCTTTCAATTGCCGCATGAGTCTCAAAGATCAATTTGAGATCCTCGACAATATCATATGGGTCTGAATTCTCAAACCTTTTCTGAAGCTCCGATTCTAAACCATACAATATAGCACACTGAACTGTGGAGTACTGAGTCTTCCGAGTAAGGTAAACATTCTTTACTTCATCGGAAGCATCAGCTGCAGGTGGGTCACCCAGCGGTGCATCCAGCACATAGATCAAATTACCAGCTGTGAGGACAATCCTCAAATTGCGGAACCAATCCGCGAAGTTGCTTCCATTGTTTTTCAACTTTTCTTTTTCTAGGAACGCATTAAAATTGATGGTAGGGGCTGCCATTGATCTACAACATATTCGCAATAGTTTAGACTAAGTTTATGACAAATTGAGTTCAAATTAATAATAAAATTAATCTAGGTGAACTCCCACTCAAAACAATATCCCTCACATTGTTTTAGTGATCACACGAACCAAATCCACCACATCAACACCGATCATCACGAGAGTTGATATAGTTTCAATGGCGAACAATCGACATGTTCATCATATCTACTATATGATTCATGCTTTACCTTTCGGTGATCCGTGTTCCGAGACCATGTCTGTACATGCTAGGCTCGTCAAGATCAAACCTTAGTTTCCGCATGAGCAAATCTGGCTTGCTCACGTTGTATACACTTGCGGAATCTAACACACCCGATCATCACGTGGTGCTTCGAAACAATAAGCTTTAGCAACGGTGCTAACTAAGGGTGAACACTTTATGACTTGAAATTCATGTGCATGAGGGATCATCTTATAATGCTATCGTCGTCTACTAAGCAATACAAGATGCATAAAGGATTAACATCACATGCAATTCATAATATGTGATATGATATGGCCTTTCTTCTTTGTGCTTCCGATCTCCATCTTATAGCACGAACATGATCTCCATCATCACCGACATTGCATCAAGGTCAATGACGCTTCTCCATGGTTGTCGTCCACCGGCTTCAACTATTACAACTACTTTGAATAGACACGCGGGTCGTAACATAAATTAAAGACAACCATATGGCTCCTGCCGGTTGCCAACTTACAATAAGGATCATTGCATACATCAAATATAATCACAATCATGGCCATATCACATCACTGCACACCCCTGCAAAACAAAGTTAGACGCCTCTACTTTCTTTGCATGTTTTACGTGGTTTGGGGATTTCAATAAGTGTCGTTCTAACTTACGAACATGAACCACAACATTGATACTAGTATTGTTAATCACCCGTTGTAAATTGGATCTTAACTATGCTAGGAGAAACAGGTACCCGCAAAGCCACTTATGCAATACAAGTTGCATGTCAAGCGTGGAGCAAGTCTCATGAACGATGTCATGTAAGGTCAGCCCGGGCCGCTTCATCCCAACATACCGCAAGATGCAAAGTACACAAGAAGAAATCGACAATAAAAGCATCAACGCCCACAATGACCATTGTGTTCTACTCGTGCAACAGATCTACATATAGACACGGCTCTGATACCACTGTAGGGATTCGTAGCATGGAAAACAAAAAATTTCTATCGCATACAAACAAACAAGCCAAGATCTATCTACTAGATTGTAGCAACGAGTCGATGGAATAACTCACCCTCGAAGATTCCAAAGTGTTTAACGAGAGCAGAATCTCGTGGGTGATGTAGTCGTACTCTTTTCGATCTCAAGATCGCGTAGACGATCCTTCCGGCGCTGCGTTCCGGCAGCGCTCCCGCAGTCGGTCACACGTTCGGTACTCGACGAAGACCTTCCTCTCCCTTGTTCCAGCAGGCAGCGGAGGTTGTAGCACTCTCCTCGCGATTCCGGCAGCACAACGGCGTGGTACCGGAAGTAGAGGGGAGATCTCGCAGGGCTTCGCCTTAAGCCGGAGCGAGTATGGTGGACTATGAGAGAGCCCTCGACGATCTAGGGTTTAGACACGCTGAGGAGGAAGCTTGGCCGGCGGCTAGGGCTGCTAGGCGGCGGCGGCTTGACCTAGGGCGGCGGCGGCAGCAGGTGGCGGCGCCGGCGGCTTAGGGTTTTGGAGGCGGGGATCTTGTGTGTCTAGGAGGGGAGCCCTGCCCCTCCTTATATAGGTGGAGGGGGCCGGCCAAGGGGAGGGGAGTCCCTCCCCAACTCGGCTTGGTGGTGCGCCAGCGGTGGGAGGAGGAACTCCTCCCCCAAGTCGGTTTCCACCTCCCTCTCCACTTCCCAAAACTAGCCGTTTGACTTTCAAACTTGGCGTTTGACTTTTCAAACTAGGATTTGAATAAACCCTCTATTTTGTTCAGCGATGACACCGAGTACATGATGCAATCATATCAACTTGATATAACACATTCATGTACCCTTCCCCTCCGGAGTGCCGGACATTCCGGAACCTTCTAGAACATTCCCGATGAAAACACCGGAACCATTTCCCAACTCCGAAATGGGACTTTCCTTATATGAATCTTATTCTCCGGACCATTCCGGATCTCCTCGTGATATCCCGAATCCCATTCGAGACTCCGAACAACATTCGGTCTCTTTCTCACCATTCCATAACTACTCAAACAACGTCGAATCCTTAAGTGTGTCTCCCTACGGTTCGTGAATTATGCGGACATGATCGAGACACTTCTCCGAACAATAACCAATAGAGGAATCTGGAAATTCATATGGCTCCCACATATTTCTACGATTACTTTGCGATCGAATGAACCACTTACATACGATATCAATTTCCTTTATCTCACGATAGTTTACTTATCCGAGGTTATGATCGTCGGTATCTCTGCATACCTAGTTCAACCTCGTTACCGATAAGTACTCTTTTCTCGTTCCCGTGATATGTGATCCCTTGTGAGCCAGTCACATGCTTGCAAGCTAATTGGATGACATTTCACCGAGAGGGCCCAGAGTATATCTATCCGTCATATGGATGGACAAATCCCACTCTTGATCCATGTGTCTCAACCAATACTTTCCGAACACTCAATGCCACCTTTATAGCCACCCAATTATGGTGTGGTGTTTGATGTCATCAAAGCATCCATCCGGTAAAGGTGATATGCATGATCTCATGGTCGAAGGAATTAGATTACTATGTATCAGAAAGCATATAGCAATTGAACTATTAAAATGACTTGATCTTTATGCTACGCTTATCTATAGGAGTATGTCCACCATATCATTCTCCTAACGATATGATCTTGTTGTTAATAACATCTCAATGTTCATGATAGAGAAACCACAATCATCTATTAACCAACAAGCTAGTATTATATAGAGGCTTTACTAGGGACTCTTATTTTAGTCTACAAATCACACAAGTATTAATGTTTCCTTGTTAATACTATTATAGCATGAATGTAATCATTTATCATAAACACAAAGATATAATAATAACTATATTTATTATTGCCTCTAGGGCATATCTCCAACAGTCTCCCACTTGCACTAGAGTCATCTAATCTAGATTACATGGTAATATACCGAACACCCATGGCAGTTTGGTGCTGGTCATATTTTGCCCTCGAGAGAGGTTTAGTCAATGGATCCGCCACATTCAGATCTGTGTGTACTTTGCAAATCTTTATATCCCCATCTTGGATATGTTCTCGAATAGCGTGAAAACGTAGCTTGATGTGCTTCAGCTTCTTGTGTGACCTTGGTTCTTGCGCATTGGCTATGGCGCCCATGTTATCACAGTAGATAGACATTGGGTCCAGCGCACTAGGAACCACACCCAGCTCTGTAATGAGCTCTTTCATCCATATCGCTTCTTGTGAAGCCTCCGAAGCAGCCATGTATTCCGATTCAGTTGAAGATCTCGCCACAACGCTTTGCTTTGCACTCCTCCAACTAACTGCTGCACCATTCAAAATAAATACGTATCCAGATTGTGATTTAGAATCATCCGGGGACTCGAGTCTGAGTAGATAGCGTTGTTTTTCCCAAAGGAAGTTAACTGACCCTGATCTGTCGGGAGAGGTAGGCACGCGTATCAATAATACCTATGAACATATTTGGATGAAGGCACTCGAAGACTTTAGAGTCTCCAGTCGAATCTACGATTCAACTATACACTTGGGGTCTACTGACATGGGTATGCCCTACGGGTGCCTAATGTTATCCTATCCGGTCCGGCCTAGTGGAAGTGTAGGATTGGTAGCATGGAAAACAAAAAAATTCTACCGCACGCACACAAACAAGCCAAGATCTATCTACTAGATTGTAGCAACGAGTCGATTAGAGTACTCACCCTTGAAGATTCCAAAGCGGTTAATGAGAGCAGATTCTCGTGGGTGATGTAGTCATACACTTGCCGATCTCAAGATCGCCTAGACGATCCTTCCGGCGCTGCATTCCGGCAGCGCTTCCGCAGTCGGTCACACGTTCAGTACTCGATGAAGACCTTCCTCTCCCTTGTTCCAGTAGGCAGCGGAGGTTGTAGTTCTCCCCTCGCGATTCCGGCAGCACGACGGCGTGGTGTCAGAAGTAGAGGGAAAATCCTGCAGGGCTTTGCCTAAGCCGGAGCAGGTTATGGTGGATCTAGGGTTTCCGGCAATCTAGGGTTTAGATGGCCAGAGAGGAGGATGTGTGACCGACGGCAGTGGCTGGCGGCGGCGGCGCTGGGGGGCGGTAGCAGCGGCGCGATGGCTAGGTGGGGAGGGGCTGGTGTTGTGTGTCTTTGGGGCACCCCCTCCCCTTTATTTATGAGAGGGAGGGCAGCTTGGGAGAGGGGAGTTTGAATCCTTCCCCAACTCCCTCTCCTTGTTGGCTTGTGGTGGAGGGAAAGAAGGATTCTTTCCTTCCTCCACCAGGATACATTGTCCTAGTTTGACTTTTCAAACTTGCCTTTTGACTTTCAATTTGGAGCTTGATTTGTTTCTTGCTAATGCCCAACCAAGTGACCTAGGACATGATTCAATCATTCCACTTATCCATGACACATTCATGTACCCTTCCCCTTCCGATCCGGTGAACTTTCTAAACCCTTCTAGAACCTCTTCGATGAAAACATCGGAATCATTCCCGAACTCCGAAATTGGACTTTTCTTATATGAATCTTATTCTCCGGACCATTCCGTATCTCCTCGTGATATCCCGGATCCCATCCGAGACTCCGAACAACATTCGGTCTCCCTACTTACATTCCATATCTACTAAACAACATCGAATCCTTAAGTGTGTCTCCCTACGGTTCGCGAATTACGCGGACATGACCGAGACACTTTTCCGATCAATAACCAATAGAGGAATCTGGAAATTCATATGGATCCCACATATTTCTACAATTACTTTGCGATCAAATGAACCACTTACATACGATACCAATTTCCCTTTGTCTCACGATAGTTTACTTATCCGAGGTTTGATCGTCGGTATCTCTACATACCTAGTTCAACCTTGTTACCGATAAGTACTCTTTTCTCATTCCTGTGATATGTGATGCCTTGTGAGCCAGTCACATGCTTGCAAGCTAATTGGATGACATTCCACCGAGAGGGCCTAGAGTATATCTATCTGTCATATGGATGGAAAAATCCCACTCTTGATCCATGTGCCTCAACACATACTTTCCGAACACTCAATGCCACCTTTATAACCATCCAGTTACGGTGTGGTGTTTGATGTCATAAAAGCATCCTTCCAGTGATGGTGATTAGCATGATCTCATGGTCGAAGGAATTAGGTTACTATGTATCAAAAAGCTTATAGCAAACGAACTATTAAAATGACTTGATCTTTATGCTACGCTTTGAAGGGAATATGCCCTGAGAGGCAATAATAAAGTGTTTATTATGTGTATTCCAAGTATATGATAGATGTTTATTTTGCATGCTATAATTGTATTAATACGGAAACGATAATACATGTGTGTTTAATAAACAAACAGAAAGTTCCTAGTTATGCCTCTCTCATAAACTAGCTCGTTGATTAACAAGATGATCAAGGTTTCCTGATCATGGACATTGGATGTTGTTAATAACGGGATCACAACATTAGTGTAATGGTGTGATGAACATTCATCCGAAGTATAGCATTACGATCAAAGTCATTGAGTTTATATTGCTATAACAACTTACGAAGTGATCCTAATCCTTAGACCATGAGATCATTTTAATCACTAACACCGGAAGAGTTTCTTGATAACATCAAACGTCACACCGTAACAGGGTGATTATAAAGATGGATTCAGAACTAATAAAGTGTTATGTTGAGGCTCATGGATCGAGAGTGGAATTTGTTCATCCCGATGACGGATAGATATACTCTGGGCCCTCTCGGTGATATCACATTGATTAGCTTGCAAGCAAGTGATTTGATCACTAGAATGTTATATCACAGGAACGAGAAAAGAGTGCATGTCGGTAACGAGATCAAACTAGGTATGGAGATACCGATGATCGAATCTCGGACATGTAATATATCGTGAAACAAAGGGATTAAGATATACTAGCGTAAAAGGTTCCGACGATCACAAGAAAGTCATCGTTGAATGTGTGGGAGTCAGTATGGGTCTCCAGATCCCGCTTCTGATTATTGATCCGAGAGGGGTCTCGATCATGTCCGCATTATTCACGAACCGTAGGGTGACACACTTAAGAGACACCGACATCCAATTGGAGCAAATGTTTCATGCCGAAAGAATGAACAAGCGCAGGAATTTATTTCACTAGATACCGAAACAGGTTTTCGGGTGAAATTGCATAAAGTGGTTATGCATGTGAAATAGAATTCTAGCAAGGGGTTATTTGTGAATGTTTGTCATTAAAGTAATTGACAAAATTCTGAATAAAATAAAAGAGTTTTATTTAATGAGAGTTTGCATTAAATTTGGTGGAAATTTAATGGGAATTTGAGTGGACTTTTGAGTGGAGGGAATTTAAAGGGCATTTTGTGAGTGGAGTGTCCACCCACATGAATGAAGGAGGGGAGGGGGCAGCCCCCATGGCCGGCGGCCACCCCCTTGGGTGCCCCCCCTCCTCCTATAAAAGGAGCCCCCCTCCTCACTTGTCTCACACACCTCCTCGTGAAGGATCTCTCTCCCCCTCTAGAATTTATTCCCCATGGTCTCGGACTAGCGAGATACATGTTCCCGGTGGCTATTCGGCAAGAAAGAGTTGTGCTTCCGCTGCATCGCTAGAGCGAGGAGGCGGAGGTTGCTCGGTGCCTCGAACGTGTGTGCGAGCACGGATGCGCTGCTGATTTGCGGCGCTAGGACTTCCTCTCGATCTTGAGATCGGCAAGAGATCGTCTACATCAACCACGAGTTGAACTCGTTAAGCTTTGTCGGTCTTCAAGGGTATGTTCTCTACGGATATACATCCGCCCGTTGTTTGTATCTAGTAGATAGATCTTGGTATATAGTTCACATCGTAGGAAATTTTTTGTTTTCTATGCTGCGAACCCTACACGCTTATCTATAGGAGTATGTCCATCACACTATTCTCCTAATGATATGATCTTGTTGTTAATAACATCTCAATGTTCATGATCGGGAAACCACGGTCATCTATCAACCAACAAACTAGTATTACAAAGAGGCTTTACCAGGGGCTCTAATTTAGTTTACAAATCACATAAGTATTAATGTTTCCGGTTAATACTATTATAGCATGAATGTAAATATTTATCATAAACACAAAGATATAATAATAACCACTTTTATTATTGCCTCTAGGGCATATCTCCAACAGTCTCCCACTTGCACTAGAGTCAACTAATCTAGATTACATGGTAATATACCGAACACCCATGGCGGTTTGGTTCTGGTCATGTTTTTCCCTCGAGAGAGGTTTAGTCAACCGATCCGCCACATTCAGATCTGTGTGTACTTTGCAAATCTTTATGTCACCATATTAGACATGCTCTCAAATAGCGTGAAAACGCAGCTTGATATGCTTCAGTTTCTTGTGTGATCTTGGTTCTTGCGCATTGGATATGGCACCCATTTTATCACAGTATATAGACATTGGGTCCAGCGCACTGGTAACCACACCGAGCTCTGTAATGAACTCCTTCATCCATATCGCCTCTTGTGAAGCCTTCGAAGCAGCTATGTATTTCGATCTAGTTGAAGATCTCGCCACAACGCTTTGCTTTGCACTCCTCCAGCTAACTGCTGCACCATTCAAAGTAAATACGTATCCAGATTGAGATTTAGAATCATCCGGATCGGTGTTCCAACTAGCATCGGTGTAACCATTAACAACGAGATGTTCATCACCTCCATAAGAAAGAACCATATCCTTAGTTATTCTCAAGTACTTAAGGATGTTTTTGATCGCTGTCCAATGATCCATTCCTGGATCACTGATATCTGCTAGTCAAACTAACAACATATGCAATGTCGGGTCTAGTACATAGCATGGCATACATGATAGATCCTATAGCTGAGGCATAGGAAGTGTTACTCATCCTTTCTCTATCTTCTGATGTAGTAGGACTTTGAGTTTTACTCAAGGTCGTATTGGGCAACATGGGCAAGAACCCTTTCTTGCTATCTTCCATTCCAAACCTCTTTAGAACTTTGTCCAAATATGTACTCTATGACAATGATATTAGGAGTCTTCATCTATCTCTATAAATGTTTATGCCTAATATGTAAGCTGCTTCGCCAAGATCTTTCATTGAAAAACTATTATTAAAATAATACTTGACACTATTAAGAAGGTCTACATCATTCCTAATCAACAATATGTCATCCACATATAGTACTAGGAATGCTACAGAGCTCCCACTCACTTTCTTATAAATACAAGCTTCTCCATAAGTTTGTATAAAATCAAAACTTTTGATTACCTTATCAAAACGTTGATTCCAATTTCAGGGTGCTTGCTTCAATCCATAAATAGACTGTTGAAGTTTGCATACCTTGTTAGCATCTTTAAGATCGACAAAATCTTTGGGTTGTACCATATACAACTCTTCATCAATGTCTCCATTGAGGAATGCCGTTTTCACATCCATCTTCCATATCTCATAATCATAGTATGCAACGATTGATAACAAAATCCCCACAGACTTTAGCTTCGCTACCGGTGAGAAAGTCTCATAGTAGTCAACTCCTTGAATTTTTCGAAACCCTTTTGCGACAAGTCGAGCTTTATAGACAGTAACATTACCATTAGCATCTGTTTTCTTCTTGAAAATCCATTTTTTCTCGACAGCCTTCCGGCCATTCGGTAAGTCCACCAAAGTCCATACTTGGTTTTCGTACATGGATCCAATCTCGGATTTCATGGCTTCTTTCCATTTATTGGAATATGGGCTCATCATCGATTCCTCATATGTCGCAGGGTCATCGGTGTTGTCCACCAACATGACACTCATAACAGGATCATACCAATCAGGAGTGGTACAAGTTCTCATTAACCTGCGAGGTTCCACAGTAACTTCAACCGAAGTTTCATGATCAACATCATTAGCTTCCTCTCTTATTGGTGTAGGCGCCACATGAACTACTTCTGGTGCTGCGCTACTCTCGAGTCCGAGAGAAGGTTCAACAACCTCGTCGAGTTCTACTTTCCTTCCAGTCACTTCTTTCGAGAGAAACTCCTTCTCTAGAAAGGATCCATTCTTGGCAACGAAGATTTTGCCCTCGGATCTATGATAGAAGGTATACCCAATAGTTTCCTTTGGGTATCCTATGAAGACGCATTTTTCTGCTTTGGGTTCAAGCTTGTCGGGCTGTAACTTCTTTACATAAGCTTCGCAACCCCAAACTTTAAGGAACGACAATTTAGGTTTCTTCTCAAACCATAATTCATACGGTGTCGTTTCAATGGATTTAGATGGTGCCCTATTTAAAGTGAATGTGGCTGTTTCTAATGCATAACCCCAAAACGATAGTGGTAAATCTATAAGTGACATCATAGAACGAACCATATCTAAGAGAGTTTGATTACGACGTTCGGACACACCATTACGTTGTGGTGTTCCCGACGGTGTCAATTGTGAAAGTATTCCGCATTTCTTTAAATGCTCCCCAAACTCGTAACTAAGATATTCACCTCCATGATCAGATCATATAAACTTAATCTTCTCGTTACGTTGATTCTCTACTTCACTTTGAAATTCCTTAAACTTCTCTAAAGTTTAGGACTTATGTTTTATGAAATAGATATACCCATATCTACTCAAGTCATCCGTGAAAGTAAGAACATAACGATAACCACCGCGCGATGCTACACTCATTGGTCCACACACATCGGTATGCATGATTTCCAATAAGTCCGTAGCTCGCTCCATCATACCAGAAAATGGAGTCTTTGTCATTTTACCCATCAGACATGCTTCGCATATTTCAAGTGATTCAAAATCAAGTGATTCAAGAAGTCCATCGGAATGGAGTTTCTTCATACGCTTCACTCCAATGTGACCAAGACGACAGTGCCACATATAGGTCGAGTTATCGCTCAATTTCAAACGTTTAGCTTCAATGTTATTAATATGTGTATTACTACAATCGAGATTCAATAAGAATAGACCATCTATCAAAGGTGCATGTGCATAAAACATATTACTCATATAAATTGAACAACCATTATTCTCGGACTTAAACAAGTAACCGTCTCGCAATAAAAATGATCCAGATATAATGTTCATGCCAAATAACAATTATTTAAGTATAAAACTAATCCCGATGGTAGATGAAGAGGTAGAGTGCCGATCGCGATCACATCAAACTTTGATCCATTTCCAACGCACATCGTCACCTCGTTCTTTGCTGGTTTCTGTCTATCTGCAACACCTGTTTTGAGTTACAAATATGAGTAACTAAACCATTATCAAATACCCATGCACTACTACGACAACTAGTGAGATACACATCAATGACATGTATATCGGATATACTTTTCTTTTTGATGTTGTCGTTCTTCAAATCTGCCAAGTACTTAGGGCAACTCCGCTTCCAGTGACCTTCTCCCTTGCAGTAAAAGCACTCAGTATCAGGCTTAGGCCCAGCCTTGGTCTTCTTCACTGGCGCGGTAACTTTCTTACCGCCCTTCTTGAAGTTTCCCTTTTTCTTAGACTTGCCTTGCTTCTTGAATTTTGTGGTCTTATTGACCATCAACACTTGGTGCTCTTTCTTGATCTCCACTTCTGCAGACTTTAACATGCAGAAGAGTTCGGGCAACAACTTGTCCATGTTTTGCATACTGTAGTTCATCACAAAGTTCCTGTAACTTGGTGGAAGTGATTGGAGGACACGGTGAATCCCCAAAGCTTTAGGAATCACTATACAAAAGCTTTGGAGCTTACTTGCGTGCCTAGACATCTTAAGCACGTGCTCACTGACAGAGCTGCCCTCTTCCATCTTGCAGTTAAAGAACTTTTTAGAAGCCTCATAACTCTCAACTGCCACGTGAGACTCAAATATCATTTTGAGTTCACGGACAATATCATGTGGGTCATGGTTCTCAAACCTTTTCTGAAGCTCTAATTCTAAACCATACAAGATAGAACACTAAACCGTGGAGTACTGATTCTTCCAAGTGAGGAAAACATTCTTTACCTCATCGGTAGCATCAGCTGCAGGTGGGTCACCCAGCGGTGCATCCAGCACATAGGTCAAATTACCAACATTGAGGACAATCCTCAAGTTGCGGAGCCAATCCACGAAGTTGCTTCCATTGTTTTTGAACTTTTTTCTCTAGGAACGCATTAAAATTGATGGTAGGGGACGCCATTGATCTACAACATATTTGCAATAGTTTAGACTAAGTTTATGACAAATTGAGTTCTAATTAATTGTTATATTAATCTAGGTGAACTCCCACTCAAAACAATATCCCTCACATTGTTTTAGTGATCACATGAACCAAATCCACCACATCAAAACCGATCATCATGAGAGATGATGTAGCTTCAATGGCGAACAATCAACATGTTCATCATATCTACTATATGACTCATGCTTTACCTTTTGGTGATCCGTGTTCCGAGACCGTGTTTGTACATGCTAGGCTTTTCAATATCAAACCTTAGCTTCCGCATGAGCAAATCTGGCTTGCTCCCGTTGTATACACTCGCAGAATCTAACATACCCGATCATCACGTGTTGCTTCAAAACAACAAGCTTTAGCAACAGTGCCTACTAAGGGCGAACACTTTATAACTTGATATTTTGTGAGAGGGATCATCTTATAATGCTACCATCGTGAACTAAGCAATACAAGATGCATAAAAGGATTAACATCACATGCAATTCAAAATATGTGATGATATGGCATTTCTTCTTGTGCTTCCGATCTCCATATTCAAGCACGAACATCATCTCCATCATCACCGGCGTGGCGTCAAGGTCAACGGCGCCGCTCCATGGTTGTCGTCCACTAGCATCAACTATTACAACTACTTTGAATAATAGACACGCAAGTCTTAACGAAATTAAAAGACAACCATATGGCTCCTACCGGTTGCCGACTTATAGTAAGGAACATTGCATACATCATATATAATCACAATCATGGCCATATCACATCACAGCACACCCCTGCAAAACAAAGTTAGACGCCTCTAATTTTCTTTGCATGTTTTACGTGGTTTGGGGCTTTTAATAAGTGTCGTTCTAACTTACGAACAAGAACCACAATATTGATACTAGTATTTTCAATCACCCGTTGTAAATTGAATCTTAACTATGTTGTGAGAAACAGGCACCCGCAAAGCCACTTATGCAATACAAGTTGCATGTCAAGCGTGGAGCAAGTCTCATGAACGATGTCATGTAAGGTTAGCCTGGGCCGCTTCATCCCACCATCCCGCAATATGCAAAGTACACAAGACGCGATCGACAACAAAAGCATCAACGCCCACAATGACCATTGTGTTCTACTCGTGCAACAGATCTACATATAGACACGGCTCTGATACCACTGTAGGGGTTCGTAGCATGGAAAACAAAAAATTTCTACCGCATGCACACAAACAAGCCAAGATCTATCTACTAGATTGTAGCAACGAATCGATTAGAGTACTCACCCTCGAAGATTCCAAAGCGGTTAATGAGAGCAGATTCTCGTAGGTGATGTAGTCATACACTTGCCGATCTCAAGATCGCGTAGACGATCCTTCCGGCACTGCGTTCCAGCAACGCTTTTGCGGTCGGTCACATATTCGGTACTCGATGAAGACCTTCCTCTCCCTTGTTCTAATAGGCAGCGGAGGTTGTAGTTCTCCCTCGCGATTCCGAAAGCACGACGACGTGGTGTCGTAAGTAGAGGGAAAATCCTGCAGGGCTTCGCCTAAGCCGGATGAGGTTATGGTGGATCTAGGGTTTCTGGCGATCTAGGGTTTAGATGGCTGAAGAGGAGGAGGTGTGGCCGGCGGCAGCGTCAGCGAGCGGCGGCGGCGCGACGGCTAGGTGGGGAGGGGCTGGTGTTGTGTGTCCTTGGGGCACCCCTCCCCTCTATTTATGAGAGGGAGGGCAGCTTGGGAGAGGGGAGTTTGAATCCTTCCCCAACTCCCTCTCCTTGTTGGCTTGTGGTGGAGGGAAAGAAGGATTCTTTCCTTCCTCCACTAGGATACATTGTCCTAGTTTGACTTTTCAAACTTGCCTTTTGACTTTTAATTTGGAGCTTGATTTCTTTCTTGCTAATGCCCAACCAAGTGACCTAAGACATGATTCAATCATTCCATTTATCCATGACACATTCATGTACCTTTCCCCTTCCGGTCCGGTGAACCTTCTAGACCCTTCTAGAACCTCTCCGATGAAAACATCGGAATCATTCCCGAACTCTGGAATTGGACTTTTCTTATATGAATCTTATTCTCCGGACCATTCCGGATCTCCTCGTGATAATCCGGATCCCATCCGTGACTCCGAACAACATTCGGTCTCCCTACTTACATTCCATATCTACTAAACAACATCGAATCCTTAAGTGTGTCTCCCTACGGTTCGTCAATTACGCGGACATGACCGAGACACTTCTCCGATCAATAACCAATAGAGGAATCTGGAAATTCATATGGCTCCCACATATTTCTACGATTACTTTGCGATCGAATGAACCACTTAAATATGATACCAATTTCCCTTTGTCTCGTGATAGTTTACTTATCCGAGGTTTGATCGTTGGTATCTCTGCATACCTAGTTCAACCTTGTTACTGATAAGTACTCTTTTCTCATTCCCGTGATATGTGATCCCTTGTGAGCCAGCCATATGCTTGCAAGCTAATTGGATGACATTCCACCGAGAGGGCTCAGAGTATATCTATCCGTCATATGGATGGACAAATCCCACTCTTGATCCATGTGCCTCAACACATACTTTCTGAACACTCAATGCCACCTTTATAACCATCCAATTATGGTGTGGTGTTTGATATCATCAAAGCATTGTTCTAGTGATGGTGATTAGCATGATCTCATGGTCGAAAGAATTAGGTTACTATGTATCAGAAAGCTTATAGCAAACGAACTATTAAAATGACTTGATCTTTATGCTACGCTTCTCTATAGGAGTATGTCCATCACACCATTCTCCTAATGATATGATATTGTTGGTAATAACATCTCAATGTTCATGATCGGGAAACCACGATCATCTATCAACCAACAAGCTAGTATTACAAAGAGGCTTTACCAGGGACTTTAATTTAGTTTACAAATCACACAAGTATTAATGTTTCCGGTTAATACTATTATAGCATGAATGTAAACATTTATCATAAACACAAAGATATATTAATAACCACTTTTATTATTGCCTCTAGGGCATATCTCCAACAGGAAGCCCATAAGACAATATACCTCTAACGGTGAAGCCCAGGAGGATTTCGGGTGGCCCAAGCCCAAGAAGGAGATGACTCCTTGAGGAACACGACTAATTTTAGATAGAAATTTAAAGTGAGAAACCCTAGATTGTAACCGACTCGACCTATCCCGGGACCTGGACTATCTATATAAAGGCCAGGAGGGCATGACAAGGAGGAATCACCTCATAACCTAGCACACACCTCGCCAGATCCAATCTGCACACCCCTGTAACGTTCGGCTTCGCCATTAATCGAGACCAGACAAGCAGGAGTAGGATTTTCCCTCCGGGGTCCTGAACCTGGGTAAACACCGTGTCCCGCGTTTCTTGTCTGTTAGCCGTTCCGCGATCTCCAGCGTCCCCTCCTTCTCCAAAACTCAAGTCCATAACAATGGGCATTGATGATTCGAACCCTCGTCAATATCTCTCCATCGTCAGGAGTAGCAATTCCCCCAATTACACCTTATGACACACTGGCATACTATCCGGTAAGGGAGAAGACCGAGTTTATAATTACTCATTCTCACAGTAACGTATGAAGAATCCCGCCATGTCCATATCGTATCCAAGCTCATATGTGTATCGTGGTCCAACGTTCGTATAGTAACGGTAATACTTGTTAATGATAAACTACCGATAATAATATTGACGACTCGTTTCATGGTATGTCATGTTGAGTCTGTCCATCATTGTTGTAATCTCGACAACTCGAATCTCATATATCATCAGCATCTCTACAACACTTTGTACTTTGCCCATGGTCAGGAAACCAGGACCATCAATAATATACAAACTATTCTTACAGATTAGACCAAGGATATTTAATCTTTTTTATAATTCCACACATGTATTAGGGTTTTTCTCCAAATACTCATTATAGAACTAATACAATTGTAGCATAGAACAATAAACTTAATTATAAAACATAAATATAAGAATAATCTATTTACTATTGCCTCTAGGGCATATTTCCATCAAAAAACTCCTTGGAGTCTCACGTCAGATACCGATTTACTTTGATCTTATTTTTAATGTTCATATCAATGTTAGTGGTGGTTACAACTGACAACTCTGTGCCATGATTCTTATTTTCACGCTTTTTGCTCTAGATAGATAAGCGTCACTTTATCTTGTGATGTGTAGGCACAAAATAATTTATTTGATAAAGAGAATATATTAGTATCATAAGGATATCAATTACACATAGTCTATGCACCAACATAATAATATGAGTAAGTCTGAAATTTAAAAATGGACACAAACAAAAAATAAATGTAAATAAAAAGAAAACAAAGATGCCGTCGAAGAAAACCGAGATTTACAGCAGCAAAAGAACCACTATTGGTGATAGACACCTCGACTCCGAAAAAGCTTCTCCAAAACAGTGTCTCCAAGAAGATAGTAGTGAATAAATGTCGTCGTCCGGGCTAACAAGCATGGTCAGATCCTAGGTTTTCACCCCGGATAAGGTCAATTCTCTAGGCAATACCTTCAACAAGAAAATGACTAGGAAGCGACCATTGCTAGGTACAACTACTGAAGGTCAGACCTAGGGTTTTCATCCTTGAAATTGAAACACGGAACTTAAATAGCACCACCAAGAAAAAATTCTGCCGATGTCACCTCACCCGTCGAGTACACTGCTGGAAAAAGTTGATCATCCGACACACATACTTCTCCCGAACCACTGGGGAAAAGGAGTACTCCCTAAGATATTCTTGCTCAACACGAGCATGGAAGATATGATCCTCCAAAGCCTATGCGGTCTTCTTCAAACATGAACATCATGATCCATCAATCAATACCTTGATAACCGTGGTGATGACTGCATGTGTGATCATGCATAATGTGATGAGGATGAGCGCGTTGTTATGATATTTGATCATGATTAGGAATATAGTGATGAATTGGTTGAACCCTAGGACGGACCGACAATGTTCCAACAACTTATCTATACGCATCACGAAATTCATGATCGGGCAACCCACACTTCAAAAAGATTTAGTTGACCATTTGTGAATGCACGTAGGGAACCACTAGACCTTTTATTTGAATTATTTGTGTGTTGAACTATTTATATGTTAAACTATTTGCGTGTTGTACTATTTAGATAAATCTTTGAGAAATGGCCTTTTATTTGGTCTTATTTAAGAAAAACGCGAAAATGGCCAAGTGTAGCCGAAATGGCGGCAAACTGGACCCTATGACCAAACAGCGGAATAAATGGCCAAAGAGGACGAAATGGCAGGAGAAATGGGTCGTCCCGTTGTACAATCCGTATGTACGTCCAGGTCCTCTTCGCGACGCAAACAGATCAATTCAGAGCATTTGAGTGTCCAAAATGCGGAGGCCGTTGGGTATGCACTAAAGCATGGACATATGCAATCGCTTGATCAGATATATATTATCCTCATCACATGTTCTAAAAAAATAATACCCCCTCCCTTCCAAATCAAATGTCGCAAGTTTTTGTAGATTCTACGATATATAGTTTACGTGTGGACATTGTGAAGCTTGATACTAGTTCTTCCTTTGCGTGTGTATGCATGCCACGACTAACCCGGGATTATTAGCCGACCTTGAATAATTGGTCACCGCCCTGAATACAACAAGCCAACCACGTTACTCTTCCACATGGATTTCCATGGATATGGTATGTATACTAGTCTTCCTAAGAACAGTACTATTCTCTCGAGAGATTTATATTTGTTGTCTACTTGTGTGTTCGATGTTGATTTTTATCGACCGTCCAAAATAGAAAAAATCCCATCACATTGGTCGTATCTCTTGTACTGTACGTACTCGCATATATATATCCGTAAGATATCCATATCTAGTCAAATCCACATTAATTTTCCAGCTTTGCGTGTTTGACTTATTACACGCATGCATATCCACGAGGAACCACGTGCAACCACGTCGAACGGTCATACCTAGCTTAGCATGGGCCTGATCTCAAGCCTATAAATACATCGCTCGACCAATGCGTGATGCAAACCAAGTTCCATACATACCATAACACATTAGCCGCGCACGATCCATCTTTCGATACTGTCCATCTCTTCCCAACCACTGCGTCTGTCGACGATGAGCTCCTCGGACGTCGCCGCCGCCAGCGGGTGCGAGAAGACTTCGTGGCCAGAGGTGGTCGGACTGACCATCAAGGAGGCCGAGGCGATCATCCTCAAGGACAAGCCCGACGCCAACATCGTCCCCGTGCCCGTCGGCTCGTCGGTGATCACCGACTTCCAGCCCAACCGTGTCTTCATCTTCGTCGACACCGTCGCCGAGATCCCCCGCGTTGGCTAGCTTGCTTGCTTCATGTTATATAATAGCCAGCATATATACGGTCTCTCAAGTACAATAAACGAATAATGAAGGAATAAATGTGTGATATGTATCCATGCATGTAATAGTAGTCCGACGATTGGTTAAGTGTGTACTTGTTTGTTTGTGTGATATATTCAGTCCATAGCTCAATCATGTCTTTACAAACAATATAACCTTCTACTCATTGACTCATAAAATACAATGAAGGGTGTGGTCTCTGAAAAATAAGCCTAAACAAAATTCATTCATAATTAATCTTGTGCGCTGAGCTTCTCCGTCGAATTTATATATGGACGCTGCATATGCATATAGATCGTAAAATCAGGTATGTGCGTGTCCGACCACGACCTGGCCTACTATTTTGTATGGGGAGCCGATCTGCTTCTTCAGAAAAAACTTACTGAGAATCAGGGCCCTATAAGTAGCCCCCCTTCAGGGGCGCTTAGCTAAATCATAGGTACACTTATGGTGACTTTTCTTTAAAAAAATGTAAATTTTTATGTTACTTTCGCAAATTGTACCACTAATTTTTAGGAAGTTCGCAAAAACCTTTGAAAATCGACATGTCAAAGTTTTAGAAATTGATAAGTTGAAAGACGGTAACTCGCAGGAGCTTTGTCTTTGCGTTATATTAGAGAGGAACAATGACTAGGGATGTGGTGTCACTTCCTAGCTAGAAGGAGATGTTTCCACAATGACTAGGGATGTTGAGACATGTGGAGAAGCAAACAAAGAAGGATAAGTAGCAACCAAATCCTTACAGGTATAACCTTTGAGGATCTTTTCTGAAATCTTCCCCTCGCTCGTCATCTCTTAAAAAGGTGCATCCTAGTGAGATTGAAGAAAGGATCACTAAACTTGAACGAATTTGAAAGGCATGTGTAATGCATGTAAAATGCATACATGAACTTTATAGTTTATTAACACATATTTTTATGTATTTGCATCTTATAGAATGTTATATGCTTATTGATCTATGGGGATTTACAAATAATCTCTTTTATTTGGGTTATAACTCTACAATATAGGAAAACCTAGTTTTGTGTATTTTATCTTTTAGGAATCTAAACAAAGTCAAATGGACTTAGGATTTTTCGAAGATTATTTTTTCACAAAGACAAGCAGCTGAAGCACCAGAACAACGGGAGGGGAGCCAGGAGGCCCAAAAGAGGCCTAGTGGCCCGGCTACCTTGCTGGTCGCGCCACTAGGGATCTTTCCTTCCTCGAGCGTCCACAACCATCCATCTTCATCTTAGCCTTGAAGTTTTGACCTAAAAACTCCTATAAATAGACCTCCCAGGACGATCTTGGAGGAGGCGAAGCGAAAACACATAAATACCGAAACAGAGCCAGAACCAACAAAAATTGGAGGAAAAAAAACAGCGCTGGAGCCGCCGCCGGCTAGATCTACCTTCTCCAACATCATATCCATCATCTCCATGATGATGAGGGAGTAGTCCACCTCTGTACTATGGGTTTGTGGCAGTAGCTTGATCGATCTATCTCTTGATTTGTCATTGTTCTAGTACCATATGAACTGCCCTACATGATTATGGTCATCTATATAATTCCTATGTGGCGGATCTTTGTTTTATGATTTGATATTTGAGATTGAAATTCTATTATGTGTAAGATGTATTGGTAGATGCATATTATGATCAACCTTGTATGGATAAATATGTGGAGGGAACGTGTATATTAGATGAAGTAACATGGTGGTGGTGATTGGACAATGACAGAAAACTCGAGATCCACTATGGTTTTTACCTTTCTTTTGTTACTCCACTAGGGATAAAGTGAATGCATGTAATTCCTTCACGTCTTGCGGCGCCATGTCCTCGTCCTCACCTACTTCTATCAGGGAGCTTATGTCAAAAACAATGGATAGTTAGAAATAATGTTTAAAGATTTTAAAAATGGTAAAAAAATATTCATGATGTTCCTCAGTGATGTACCATATAAACCTCCAAATAATTCTCATTCCAAAATATTTTGTATTCTAAGCTATGAAAAAATAGGAAAAACATGGATTTTAGTATAATGAATATTGCGTGTTTTTAAAACCCTAGAATATATTAGATTTTGACTTTTTTGTGTAGCCTAAAATTCAAAAGAAAATAGTGTTTTAATTTTGCATGGTTGTAGAACACATCATTGGCTACATCCAGACAATTTCAGATCTTGTAAGACTTTAAATATGATTTATAAATTTTTAAATCAAATAATCACTTGAGCTTGGGACCTAAAGAGAGTTTTGGACACGAATAGTTCCTTTTCATGTGCATGCATGCCACGACTAGTGGGGATTAATTGGCCCTGATAGTCGATCAGCTGGCACAAGAAGGCATATATGATATAAGTACTCCCTCCGACCCATATTAATTGACTTTGATTTATCAAATTTTGGATGAACCTATATACTAAATATCTAGATTCATCCAAATTTTGTCAAATCCAAGTCAATTAATATGGGCCGGAGGGAGTAGTACTATTCTCCCCATCTCGAGAGTATTATATCTCTGTCCTTGGCATCGGTTTTAATCGTCCGAAATACTCGCTTCTTTCTGAAATATAAGACGATTTAGTTCTATGAATCGAATGTATCTAAACGTCTTTTAATATATATGTTTATAGTGATTTGGACCAAACCTATATAATATGGGACTCTCTAAGGCTCAGCCGACTATGACATAACATAGTCAGCTGATGTTAGCGGATTTGTTTGAGCCTGATTTTCTCTTTGTTTTTGTTTATCGGGCTTGTCCAGTTAAACTTTTTGGGCCTATTTTCTTTTCTTGTTGGTCGTTTGGATGCTCACTAGAGCTATAAACTGGGAGGCGCAACAAATCTCTCGAGCTGCAAAGCTTGACGAGTATTTGATCACCGCCGCCTAGAGACAAAATCATCAGATCTAAAAACCAAATGAAGAAATGGCCTGGTTCGGTACGCATTATTTTGCTGCAGGGTAGTGGCCATTAATCTATGTGATCTAGCAATGTACTGTACTATCCAATATCCTATCTTGAAAAAATCAATGAAATAAACAGTGCTACCAATCAAGTACTGGCACTAGGTACTACGTCTTAATTGATGCATCTTATTCAATCTTGTCTGCTCGTGTATCTTAACAGCAGCACTTGGCGCTTACAACCCCGGCTTCTCCCGCCAAGAATCATCCGTCAGTGAGGTTTTGCTGCAGCCGGTCTTGGTCGCCGGCCGTCTTTTCCATTCAGAGTACAAAACGGTCGTGATCTTTTGCAGTTTTGGAATTCCTCTAGTCTTATGATCCTCTTTTCTCTTACGCCTTTTGCAGTCCGGGTTTTTCTGAATGTGGAAATATACTTCTCGCGTATATTATGAATATATTAAATAATATTCTTAGAAACTAGACGTTCTATTATTATTTATGGATAAGCGCCAGGGCTGTAAAAAATCCAGTTACAAGTCGATATGCAACTCCCCCTCTTGACCTACAGAAAAAGTCACTTACAAATCCAGATGCAACTCATGGTGAAAAGAAGAGGGAGTGCAATGTAAGGACAAAAATACCTAGTTGCAAGCCTAGTTGCATCTGGGCGAGAAAAAAATCCAGTTACAAGTCCATATAGAACTACCTTGGTACAGAAGCCAGTTGAAACTAGGTCAAGAAAAAGCGAAAAAAATTAGTTACAAGTCCAGATGAAATTCATTATAAAAAGAAGCTGGAGGGCATTATGGGCACAAAAATACCTTAGTTGCAAACCTAGTTGTAACCAGGGCGAGAAAAATTTAGTTACAAGTCCACATGAAACCCCCCTCCCGCCTACAGAAAAATCTGTTACAATTCCAGATAGAACTCATGGTGAAAAGAAACCTATTTTGAACTCTACCATCCGCCCTTTTCTCCTCCTAAAAAAATCCAGTTTCAAGTTCACATGCAACTCGTTGGGATATAAGAAAACCAGTTTCAAGTCCACATTCAACTCATATGAAAAACAAAAAATATCAGTTACAAACCTACTTGCAACTCTCCAACCCCCGCCCTCACCGTTCTCTGAGAAAAGCTAGTTTCAAGTGCACATGCAACTCGTTGGTATCCCGAGAAAAAACCCAGTTTCAAGTCCACATGCAACTTATATTCAAAAAGCAAAAAAACCTATGTTACAAACCTACTTGTAACTCATCCCCCGCCACTAAGAAAAGCCAATTTTAAGTACACATGCAACTAGTTGGGATCTCAAGAAACAAAGCGAGTTTAAAATCTACATGCAACTCGAATTAAAAGCAAAAATCATTAGTTACAAACATACTTGCAACTCTTTAATCTAGGGATAAGAAAGCATCCAGTGCCTGAGTATCCAAATAAAGTTATAATATATCGTTGGTTTGTTCAGCGCCAAACTAAAAGAACTATGATTCGAACTGAGATAAAGAAAGGGTCAGCTGTGGCAGCAACCCGACCCCTTCTTCTTACATGCTGCATATGACTACTTTATGGATGCTGGATGGTCACCAGATACGGCTGTGGACTGTCGGCCTATCCAAGAAAAAAAAATAAAAAAATCAGCTTCTAAAACCAAGAAATTTTGATGTGGTAGTGGGTTGGTAGGGCGCTGATTCGTGCAGGGAGGAGACACCTTCCCAAGGATTGCAGAAGCTGACGTTCTAGGCGGCCGCCACGAGAACCCCAATCGCACGGAAAGGAGCTTGTGCCCTTACCTCGACTTGTCTGATGTAGGGCGCCCGAGAGAAAAGAGAAGAGCGACACCACCAGGACAACGACGACGCAAAGAAATCGCCGTGGCATGGGCCATGGCGGGCCTCGTCATCCCCACCCGCCGTGCTGCGCCACCTCGTGCACTGAAGAAAGGGAGCCTAAGCGTGGGGAGGACCTGACCGATCTCCCTCACGGATCCTAGCCGCTGGCCCTCAAACTCTCTCTCTCTCTCTCGAAACAGGCTTTCGCCCGCTTTATAAATAAAGCAACCACCGTCCAGTCGGTACAACAACGCAGCCGGCCTCAGCCAAAGGAACAAAGAAAATAAAAAATAGTGCAACACTGCTGGGGCAACAACACACAAACGCCCAAGAGAGAAAGCAAAAAAGCGGCCCGGAGGCCAGACCAGGCGCTAGCGATCACCAGGTGACCGAAGCGACAGCGAGGGAGGTGGGGGCGCCGAGAGGGGAAGCGAAGCCGACCGCAGGGCCCGAAGAGCGGTGTCGAAGTCGGCCCGGTCACGCTGGCGCACCAGGGGGGACCACTGCAGGAGGAAAGCAAGAAAAGCAAAAATCGAGTCAGACGCGCGCGAGGGGTATATCTTCTCAATCACCATCTTGTTCCGAACATTCCAGAGCGCCCAGGCCATGGCTGCAAAGACAAGCCAAAAAAGACGGCGGCCGCACCCGGCCCTAGTGGCCTGGGATTGGAGGAAGTCCCCCAGATCCTGCGCCTGCCAAGCCGGGCCAAGGGCTTCCCTGACAAAGGACCAAAGAGACTGGGCCGCCGAACACGAGAAGAAGATGTGGGCGCACGTCTCCGGTGTCCCACATAGGGGGCACCGGCCAGAGCCGGGGCCCTGGCGCTTGGCCACCTCCACACCGAAGGGCAGTCTGTCGCGCAGCAACTGCCAAACGAAGATGTGAATACTAAGCGGGAGAGGCGCTTTCCAGAGGGGGGCCGTCCACCTCAGCTCCGGGCCCTGGAAGAGGGCCCGGTAGGCCGAACCGACCGAGAACTCACCGGAGGGAAGGAGCCTCCAAGAAACCGCGTCAGGGGCGTCAGCCAGAGTCGTGGGAAGAGCAGCCATAAGCTGCCGCAACTCCGCTTCCTCAAGCAGGCTAAAGGCCCGGCGGAAGAGGAGGTTCCAGCGATCCCCGCAGAAAATCTCCGCCGTGAGGGCCGACGGAGCCGCGGAAATAGCAAAGATGGCAGGGAACCAGACCCCTAGCGGGATCTGGGAAAGCCAAGGATCCAGCCAGAAGCGGCAACCCTGACCGTTCCCAACAGTGAAGTCGATTCCCAACCCAATGAAGTGCTTGATCTCCTGGATGGCCCGCCAGAATTGGGATCCCTCCCGGCGATCGCAAGCCAAGAGAGGGCGGCCACCGAGGTACTTGGCCTTAAGGAGCTGCAGCCAAAGTCCCCCCTCGTCCCTAAGAATGCACCAGACCCATTTCAGCATCAGGGCGAGATTGAAGCGGCGAGAGTCTAGAATACCAATGCCCCCAAGGGATTTGGGGGTGCAGATGTCCGCCCATTTCACCATATGGTACTTCTGATGGCCGTCTCTAGCTGCCCAAAAGAACCTAGATAACTCCTTGTCGAAGTCATCATGGGTCCCCTCAGGTAGCAAGTATAACCCCATCTGGTACATAGGTAGGCTCGAGAGACAGGAGTTGATCAGGACCGTCTTACTACCCTTAGTCGTGAGCCGCGCTCGCCAGGGTTCCGCCCTCGAGCGCACCCTCGTGACCAATGGTGACAGGTCCCGAATCAGCACTCGTGTCTCCCGTACGGGCATCCCCAAATAAGAGATGGGGAAGTCGGCCAGCCTGCAGTTGAGGTTGTCAGCAATGCGCTGGCTCTCCTCCTCCGAGTACCCTAGCACCACCACTTCGCTTTTATCAAAATTGATCTTCAACCCTGACATGTCTTCAAAGCAGAGGAGGAGGAATTTCAGGTTGATGATGTCCAGATCAGAACCCTGCACCATGATCATCGTGTCATCCGCATATTGGAGGTGGGAGACGCCCCCTCCAGGAATAAGGTGCCCTACCACACCCGAGATGTGGCCAGCGGTCTTGGCTCTATCCAAGATCTCTGCCAGGGCATCAACAGCAGCATTAAACAGGAGGGGGGAGATCGGGTCCCCTTGACGAACCCCGCAAGAGGGAACAAAAAAGGGGCCAATCTCGCCGTTGATATTGATCGCTGTTCGCCCGCTCATCACGAATTGCATGATCCAGCAAACGATGCGGTCGTCGAAGCCCCTCCTCTCCAAAACTAACCTCAAGAAAGCCCAGTCCAGCCGGTCATAGGCTTTCTGGAAGTCCAGCTTCAGGAAGACCCCTTTCCGACGTCATGCTTTAACCTCATGAATGATCTCATGAAGTGCGAGCACATCGTCATGAATGAGGCGTCCCTTAAGGAACGCAAATTGGAGGGGGTGCGTGAGTCTCTCCATGACTGGGGCAAGCCGAATGGCACAGACTTTCGCGAAGAGCCTCTGGATGACATTAATGACCGTGATCGGGCGAAACTGGCGAATATCCGTGGCCCCCTCCACCTTGGGGATCAAAGTAATCACCCCAAAGTTCAGCCGGGACATGACTAATGTCCCGGTGAAGAATTCCTGGAACATCGGCAGGATGACCGGCTGGAGTTGCTCCCAGAAGGTCTGGAAGAAGCTCACCGGCAGCCCGTCAGAACCAGGAGCCGAGCCAGCTTTCATGGCCTTCAGGGCCTCAGCCACTTCCCCCGGGAGAAATGGACGGGTAAGGTCCGCATTCTCCAACGGGGTGACTAGGGCCCCACCCGACCAAAAGTCGGAGGCCAAGGAAAGGCCCGACGAGGTAGACGAAGAGAAGAGATCCTTGTAGAAAGCATAAATATGGGAGGACAGAGCCTGGGGGGACTCCAGAAGGGAGTCCCCCTCCCAGAGGCAAGGGATTGAGCACCGCCTCCTCCTGCCATTAGCGATGGCATGGAAGTAGGCAGTGTTCATCTCCCCCTGGACAGTCCAATTCTGACGACTCCGTTGTCGCCAGAATGCCTCCTCTCCCTTATAGATCTCCATGATGGAGGTCTCCAGGGAGTACCTATGAGACCAGGCCTCGGCAGAGAGGCCTAAGAGATCGGCCTCCCGGTCCAAGGCCTGGATCTCGCTCAAGATGGCATCCTTTTGGGCCCTGAGCGCAGCCCCCACATTGGCCCCCCAGCCCCTCATGAATTGGCGTGACAATCTAACACAGTGGTGCCAAATATCAACCGCACAATAAGCATGGGGGGAGGGGGGGAGGCCGCCGCCGCCTGCCATTTGGCTCGTACCGCGTCCACGAATCCCTGCTTCTGCAGCCAGAAGGACTCAAAGTGGAAGCGATTGAGCCTAGGAGGCCGGCCCCCTCTGGAGGAGAGAAGGAGCGGGGTGTGGTCGGATCCAATCCGCGTGACAGCCTTCAACGAGCAAAGGGGAAAGGCCACCTCCCAGTCGACGGACACAAAGACTCTGTCCAGAACGCAACGGATAGGGTCTAGCTGCTTGTTTGTCCAAGTGAATCTAGCACCAACCCGAGCAATCTCGCGGAGGGCGAGGTCGGCAATGCAGTCATTGAACAGACGCATCGTAGGGAGATCCACATTTGCCGAGCTCTTGTCGTCAGTGTAGCGGATAAGGTTGAAATCCCCGGCGATCACCACCGGTTACCCTGTCCGCTCCACTTTCGACTTGAGCTCCTGCAAGAAGGCAGCGGATCTCCGATGGTCCGCGGGGCCATAGACAATAATCATCTCCCAGCGGAAACGAGATTGCCTATGGGTGAGTGTCATGCTCACGAAGAATTACCCACGGTCCATATCCTCAACCTCAAAGGTATCCTCCTTGACTCCCAAAAGAATACCTCCAGAGTGGCCCGAGGCCGGGAGCCACGACCACGAGAACTTGCAACGGCTCAAGGCCTCCAACTCTGAGACAGAAAAATCCTGGCGAATCGTTTCCTGCAGGCCGACAATATCCGGCGCTTCCAGGCGGATGTATTCCTTGATCTGGCGGCGGCGTCCCTCGTGGCCGAACCCCCGGATGTTCCAGATGAACACCCGGAAGGCCCTAAGGAGGTCCATAGAGGACCTTAAGCCTGGGGGGTCCCCTTAGCGGGGACCGAACGTGCACGAGAGGCGGAGGGGCAGCATGGAACAACCTTGGGGGGACGCCCCCGAGGTCTAACCGAGGGGTCAGATCCCAGAGGGCCCTCCCGCATGCCAGGCACCGGAGGGGGATCCTCACCGGGGTCAGGTCCCGCAGACCTAGCCTCAGTAAGGATCTGAGCGTGCTCCCGCTCCCGGGCGTCACGCGCCCGGGCCGCAGCGATCACACCCGCATAACCCTCCCGTGCCTGAATGGCCGCAAGCTGCTCAAGGCGGGGTCCCTTCTCGCCGCGAAAGACAATGCCACAATCCTCCGCAACCTCCCCCAGGTGAGCGAGGGATACCTCTGAAAGAACACAGAAAGCAGAACCAGGGAAACCGGATGGACCGGGGTCAGAGGAGGTGGAGGAGGAAGGCGTAGAGGAGGTACCTGAGAGCTCATCCCTGGCCGCGACACGACGAGCGGCCCGCTCGGCCACCGTCGGCTCCGGCCCAGACGTGCCTGTCCTATAGTGACGGACGCCTTTGTTTCCTCGTCTCGATTTTGCTTAGCGCCGCTCCAACCCCATCGCTAACCCCACGCACGCGTTGGTCGCAGGGAGGAAGAGAAGAGGAGGGGAAAAGAACGAGAAGGCGAGGGCGGTGCGGGAGACCGGGAGGGAGATGGACCACATGACCCAGTCTGATGGACAACAAAATGTTAACACACCACAAGATGGACCCACCTGCAACACGTTCCATTCAACCATAGGGGCTCAATTCTAGGGAGCTTAGTGTTCCTTAGGGATTGACACTTGGTAAATGAGATAATATCCAAGTGTTTTTGACACTTGGTGAGTGAAATCACAAGAATATTTTGATTAATCATTTCGTGATATGTACATATCCAGATATGTCCTATGCTCTAAATGTTATGAGCAAATATCTGAATAGATGATCATTGTACGATAGTAAGAATATTCTTATTGAAAGTGCAATGAACGTCACCTAGAGGGGGTGAATAGGCTTTTAAAAATATTACTTGTTTAGGCTCAAGTAAATGCAGAATAAGACTAACGTTTAATTTATTGAGCATAAAACCTAACCACTAAGTTCACCTAAGTACCAACAACCTATGTTAAGCAATACAAGAAACAAGGTAATAGCAAGATATAAATACTTTAGGCACGATCGCTATCATAAAGTAAAGTGCATAAGTAAAAGAACTCGGTTGAGAGATAACCGATGGACATGGAGACGAAGATTTGTTTTTCGAAGTTCACTCCCAAAGAAGCTACGTCTCTGTTGGAAAGGTGCGATGGCGCAATGCTTTCCGAACGCCACAAATGTCTCACCTCGAGGTGTAGTGGCTCGATGCTCACCCAACGCCACACAAGGCCTCACCCCGGATGCGGAAGCACGCAACTCACCAACGCCATAAAAGAATCACCTTATTCTCCAGAGTGCGTACCACAAAAGGCGGGTATTCGCTCCACTATGTGACACTTGAGGGCGGTCAGCGAACCTGTACAAGATTAGGGCTATCTCCACAACTCAATTGGAGGCTCCCAACAACAAAGCCACAAAAGGCTACAACGCCACAAAAAGCCAAAAAAGCCACACAAGGGTACAAGATCACAAGAGGTCAACAAGTCCACAAAACACTACAAGAAATGTGTTAACTTGTGACCTTCTTGTAGTGACGGTAAACAAAATCGTCATAGATCTATGACGATTTTACGCAAGATGGTCATAGGCTGTTTAGAGAGCTCAAAATCCAATAAAATTACGACGATTTGTGTTCAAATCGTCATAATTTCACCATATGAAATCACCATAAAATATAGGATGCATCTTAAAGCCTTATTTGTAACGGTTTATGACCAATTTAAATCGTCGTGGTGTCTAAAATACAATACATTGAAATGACTGGTCAGCCACATTCTTTTTTAGTAAAATAATAAACTAGCGACCTGATCAACCGGTCGTATAGAAATGGTACCACCCATCCAACCACAAGATCGCTTGATAATTTGTGTTTCAAGGCAGTAGATTCGAACACAAGACATCCAGACATGCGTGGCCGCTACTTGCCACTAGGCCACACAATCATTTTAGGGTGTGTTCAGTTCGGGAACGAAGTGGAATGGAATGTCATGGTTCCATTCCACTGAAATTGGTTGGTTCCGTTCTTATGTTCGGTTAGGACAAAAAATGTGTAATGGAATGGTTCCATCCTATGTTCAGTTGGGCCAAAAAAGTGGAATGGAATGGTTCCGTTCTATGTTTGGGTGCATTTAGCAAAAAAGATGGCAAAGAATAGAGGGAGTGAGAACATTTGGGTGACTTTAGCATAGAGGAATGGGTAGATTCCACCAATTTTGTGGAATGAGTGCATTCTGGATCTAGAGGGAATATTCTCTTTTGAGGAACCACCCCATTCCATTCCATTTCTCAACTGAACACTAGAACGGCTCTCAAGTGTGGAACCATTCCATTCCATTCCACTTCGTGACACCAACTGAACACACCCTTAATCACATTGCTACAAAGAAGGATTATAACTATCAACGTTTGGTCCTGGGCCGAGTTTTCAATCGCTGGGAATGGGCCTCCGTGGTAAGGGAGGTGGGGTGCAATATTATATTAGGCCGACCTTGACTGCGCGCGGTAGATTAGGTTCGCCCAGTTACAATAGTTTTTTTTTCTGTTTTCTTAATGTTTTTTTAGCTTTTTCATATGAAGTCTAAAATAATTGTTTTTTTGTCTCTAAATTTTTATAAAATTCAGTAGATCATCTTAGGATGTTAAATAGAAATAATTTGATTATTTAAAAATAGTATATTTACTAATCCCACATTAAGCCATAGTAGGGACAATATCATAATTCAAAATATGAGTTTGGCCCGAAAGCCATGAAACCTCGAACATGATAGGTCATTTCGGAGAAGGTTTTTTCGAGACGCAATCAATTTACCAAGTTTGATATTTTTTCTTGTACCTATGTCACATAACATGCCGCAAAACGAAGGATTCACATAGTTTGGGCCATTTTTGAATTTTTTATGCCTGTTTCAAACAATGGTCAAAACGGCGGGCATGAAGGTTCTTAGCAAGGGGCCGAGCCTTGCAAAACTTGTATTGGATCTCTGAAGAAATAGCATATTTCGAGTCTAAAAATGATTTTTTTTCAAAAATCATAGACATCAGATAATGTACCTGTAGTTTAAATCGGACCCACTTCCTATCGATTCGGCAGGAATTTGTCTTTTTCGCCATGGATGGAAGGAAATGTTTGAGATATCCCGGTTGAGACATTGTCCATGTAAGGTGGTCTACCTTTTTTTAAAATGTGGTGGTAGCATTCTAAAACTTTCATTTTGGTGGTTGCTTCACAAAATGCCCCGTTTTTTACGCTCGGAAAATGGAAAATGGATTTTCCGTGCGACGAAAAGAAAAACTTCCTCCTGCAACATTGTTCGCCATCTCATGATACATATGGCTGCACAATATGCACACATTATCACAAACTATGCCGCGATTCTGGCCATAACATTGGTCGTTTGGCCCGAAAGCCATGAAACCTCAAACATGATAGGTCATTTCGAGAAAAGGTTTTTTCGATACGCAATCAATTTACTAAGTTTGGTATTTTTCCTTACAACTATCACATAACATGATGCCACGTGAATGATTCACATAGTTTAGACCGTTTTTGAATTTTTTTATGCCCGTTTCAAACAATGGTCAAAACGGCGGGCATGAAGGTTCTTAGCTAGGGAGTGAGCCTTGCAAAACTTGCATTAGATCTCTAAAGAAATAGCATATTGCGAGTCTAAAAATGTTTTTTTCGAAAAATCATGGGCATCAGATAATGTAACTGTAGTTCAAATCGGATCCACTTCCTCCCGATTCGGCAGGAATTTGTCTTTTTCGCCATGGGTGGACAGAAAGGTTTGAGATACCCCGGTTGGGACATTGTCCATGTAAGGTGGTCTTACCTTTTTTTTAAATGTGGTGGTAGCATTCTAAATCTTTCATTTGGTGGTTGCTTCACAAAACGCCCCGTTTTTTGCGCTCGAAAAATGGAACATGGATTTTCCGTGCGACGAAAAGAAAAACTTTCTCCCGCAACATTGTTCGCCATCTCATGATACATATGGGTGCACAATATGGGCACATTATCACAAACTATGCCGCAATTATGGCCATAACATTGGTAGTTTGACCTGAAAGTCATGAAACGTCAGACATGATAGGTCATTTCGGAGAAGATTTTTTCGAGACGCAATCAATTTACCAAGTTTGATATTTTTCCTTGCAACTATGGGTCCAGTTCTATATTAACTTTCAAAAAGGCATCCTTGTCTACATCGTGAACATGAACAATTCTTGACATTCCTAAGATAATCACAACAACAATATCATGGCCAACATACTCAATAGATACCCATGCTAACATTAACACAATACCCAACTCATATGCCAATGCAACAATAATCTACCATGCATCTTGCATAACAACCTAGGGTTTCCAAGATATGGGTCAAAACAAGAATTCAATGGGTGAAAACAAAGAAAAAGGGAATAATACCTCTAGGCACTTGTGGGGATCGAAATCCACAGAGAGAAGCTTCTAATTTGGAAAATAGGAGGGAGGGACTTGAGAGAGGAGACCAGTGGCCGTCGTTGTGTTCTAGCTTGAGATGGAGAGGATGAAGGATGGTCGGGCTGGCCTAGGTAACCCTAAATGTAAAGTGCAGCGCCACGCCTGATGGCGTTGTACTACACAGTGTGGCACGGTTAGCTATGGCGCCGCACTTATGGAGTCGGGGCCCATGAAGGATGAGGCGCCTAAAGGTATATATGCACTTACGGAGCCGGGGATTGATGATACTAATATATTCTTCATTAAAAATGGTGCATATATGCATTCTACCCTAGCTTATTGCAAGATGGAGGGATGAGGCGCCGTCTCGGAATACTTACATTGTTGCTTATTGTTGGTGTAAAATACATAATTCCTCCTTAGTTGTAATTTGATTTGAAGTATCATTATTGGTGTACACCATATAATTCCTCACATTTTGTTGGTGTGGGCTTAGGTGGGGTGGTAGACTGGCCGACTAGGCCTTTGGCCTGGCTGGCTGCCTCCCCACATTTTATTATTAGTTTTTTATTTTTGTTTAAAGCATTTTTGTAAATAATTTTAGACAAACAAAATATCCAGAAGATTCTGTGATTTTAATTTGAAATAAAAGGAGGGAAAATATAGAAAACAAAATAGCATTTTAGTGAAAATATTTTTGAGACAAACATATGCATGATGATGCACAAAATAAATTAATAAAAGGGTGCTACACTTGTAGCTCTAGGTTCTCCAGTTAGTTGCCAGACTATTCTCAACACTTACCAGGTTTTGACAACCTAGCTACCAGATTCTTTTCAAGATATCTAATAGGCTGTCCGAATCAGCTACGAGATTATTCTTAACACTTACCAAGTTTTGACTACCGAGCTATCAGATTCATTTGAAGTTAGCTATAATTAGGCTCTTGGACTTAGCCGCCAGATTGTTGTAAAAAACTTACCTGGTTCTGGTTCTGACTATCTAACTACCAGATTCTTTTAAGGAACTAGTAGGCTCTCAGATTCATCTGCCTGATTAATTTGAACACTTATCATGTTCTTCCTTCGTAGCTATGTGATTATTTTGAAGGTAGCTGCTTTCAGCTCTTTATTAAGCTGCCCAGATTGCTTAGAAACCATTTTCCAGCGAAATCTAAAATGACGATGCCTCGATATAATGGTTAGCGCATGTTTTATCCAAAGGTGAACAACATAGGCAGGTTTGTAAAAAAAAGTTGTGATTGAAGATGTAATCTTTTTTGTGATTGAAGATGTAATCATTGGTTCTACACCGCTAGCCACAGCGAGACCTTAAGCTAGCGGGGGCTTAGCATGTGCGGGTTGCAACATCCGGCGGCATGCCTGTTCTGTGACCAGTGTGGAGAGCCGATAGATCACCTCCTCCAGATGGGTTGCGTTCTAGCCCGAGAGGTGTGGGCAGCATGCCAAAATTGGTGGGGCAGGAGTTAGTGGATGTCGGAGCCAGACACGAAGCTTGCAGGCTGGTTGCAGGAGAAGCGTGGGGACAAGGGCCGCGAGTGAGACCTCTGGACCGGCATCTCCCTGGTTTGCTGGTCTCTCTGGCGCCACCGGAATGATGTGGTCTTTGAGGGAGCCGCCCCCTCAGTGCAGACGGCACCCTAAAGATCCAGGATGAAGCAGGCCGGTGGAGGGCCACGGGCCTCCTCCGATATTGTTTAGGTCAGGTAGACAAGTGGAGATGATGTGAGTAGTTGTTTAGGGGTGTGCTGCTGTTTTGACAGCGTGGAGTTACGCTCGAGACATTTGTGTCTCGGCGCGTTGTAATGGTTTGGCCGTTTGGCCCTTCTTTTATAAAAAGATACGTTTATTAGGACGTATGCTTGAAAAAAAAAATCATGATACTGATAGAGCGAACACTATAAGCCAAGAATAGTGTAAATGTGCCACGTAGCAAATAGTGTAGATGTGCACTGTAGAAAAGAGTGACGGTTTGTAGCAAATAGTGTAGATGTATACTGTAGCAAATAGTTTAGATATGTACTGTAGCCTGCTTTCCGCTAAAGTGCGTCGTTAGAACGCGCCACCTCACGGAACACAAGATGTAAGCTTTTGTGGTCATGCTAAGATCTTAAAAAACAGCGCACCAAAATAACAACCATAATTAATGATGATAACTGTAAATCGAAAGAGATTGACCTGAAATCACACCGTTGAACACAGGATAGGTTAAACATGAAAACCGACACGGTCCCAAGTAATCCGTCATACACAAAACTTCAAGCGTCTTTTGTCAATGTTAGACGTACCACCAGAGCGAGGATAGTATAGAAAGGACATTATTCTAATTTCAGGATGTATGCGTCGTCCCACCATCTAGAAAGAGTCACTGGTGAAAAAAGGGCCTCCAGTACCGGGCCGCAACTGGCTCTAGTCCCGGTTTTGGGCCCGGGACTGCGAAAACGGGACTAGAGGCTCCCCTCTAGTCCCGACTCGCTACGGCCCGCGACTGATAACAGCCACGTGGCTGTTTTAGCGCCGCGGGGAGCAGAAACCCTCTAGTCCTGGGCTGTAACACCACCCGGGACTAAAAGGTTTCCTGCCGCGGCAGAGAAACATACATTTCTCTGCCGCGGCAGAGATTGTGTATTTTCTTTTTTTTCCATTTCGTTCCTTTTTCGTTTTATGTTTCACTATAATTCAAACATATATTTCAGTATACATATTATACGCTATTACATACACACTACACGTCGATGCATTTATATAATTAATTGATCCCTTGCAAGCATACATATAATAAATCATATCAAAAGGAAGAAATGTTTTAAAATTACATGGTCATTGATGAATATATATATCATATCAGCTACATGAAGATGACTAAGGCAAATCGAGTTCCACGTCATCCGCATAATGCTCTCCATGTACATCAGAGACTTCCTTCATCATAAATCCCGCCAGCTCCTCTTGAATTGCTCTTATGCGCTGGTCTAAATCTAGTTTCTCCCGCAAATCATAAATATAATGCGAGTCAACTTTTCACTCTCTGGTCAACTCGCGGATGTACTCGCAGACGTAGTATCCACATAAATGAGTTCCCGGTGGCTGTTGTAAACTCTTCACCATTTTATAAGTTAACTCCTCTTTGAATGGACCTGGTATTTTCTGTCTGAACCGTGTCCAACACCTGCTCGGCAAAGAAAATGAACAAAGGAGTTATTAGTTACTTGATATCAGGAAATGAATGAAAGAGGACGATATAATGCGATAATGATTGAAATTACTTATGGAGCATTGCTTTCATGTCGCTCCACTGCTCTTGGTCCCAACTTAATGAGTCGTGGACTTCAACTAGGGAGTTGTCAACTTGAATGTTTAGCAAGATCCAATGGAATCTGTGGACATTTACATAAGCATACATGCATAGCTCATCCAGTAAGCAAAAATAAAATGTGTACAAGATATAAACACTCACTTGAAGTTGTAAGGAAATAGTATTTCCTTAACAAAATTATTCTCGGTTAAGAACCTGCACATGTCTTCCTCCACGTCCTTGGAATGATTCTTTAACGTATATTCATTAATGATATATGGGTCAATGAACCCAACGTCGTATATTCTAGCTCTTTTGCATTCAAGCATCTTCATTCTGCAGAATATAGTATCATCATACAAAAGGATATATAGTTAGGATAATATATTAAATGCAATGAACGAGCTGAGCTACAAACTTAATTATAAAAATAAATAACTTACAAACAGTAGCAACCAATGATAGATTTGTCGAGGACGCGCTGGTTGTATAACTGAAACAGTTCGGCCATTTGAACCTGTATCGAGTATGGTTTGAAGTGATGCTCCTTTCTAACGTCCACCGGAAACCAATCTTTTTGATGCTTTTTTTCTGATTGCGACATGTACCATTCATGTAGATTTCGCATATGTGTGGATAGACGCACGAGCTCCTCATTACCGACTAGAGGCTCCCCTTGGACATACTGCCGTACTATCTGACCCACTGGAGTATCTTCATAGCCTAAATATTGACCAAGAGACATATTTGCTTTGTTAGCAAGTGCTTTGGCCTGCGATACAGTGATTCCCATAAGTGCAGCATTATTACGGGCTCTAGGGTCCATTATTTGCATGTCCATATCCATTTCAGCTCTGAAGGCCTTGTCGAGGTCTGAAATGACTTTGAGCGGGGCGACCGATTGATTCTTCGGTGCTCCGAGCTGGGCAACTTGCTTCCCGCTTTTTGTACTTGTGATTTTTTTCTTCTGTGCTTGCTTAATAATCTCCCGGTCATAGTCTGATTCCAGATTCATCGATATCTGGGATGGTTGCTCAAGAAAGGACTTAGCCCACTTTTTGATTTTTTCATTATATATCGTAAGGCCTTCAGGTGTAGCGATTTCATTCTCTAGGTCCGCAAAATCCTCCACTATGTCATCCACCGTGACACGATCATAGCCTGGTGGAATCGGAAGTGAATGGTGGAGTGCTCCAGGTAGACAAGGTAAAGCAGTGCCGATCGCCACCTTGAAGGACAGGTTGTTCATTGGCTGATGTAGCTCACATTATGCCATCTCTCTCAGACATCATCCACGGGGTAGTGAGGAGCCGGTGCATCATCCAGCAGTGCTTGATCATCAGCCCGGACCTCCGTGGAAGCCACGCTGCTTCTCCGCTGGCTAAGATCCAATGCAGGATCATCAGACCGCGAGTGAGTTGACGATGGTGGCCTTTGGCTAATTTCATGCATGAGGTTCTTCAGATCAGCTAGGTCCTGCTCTACCCTGGAGATCCGGTCTGCCTCCCGGTCCTTCTTTCTCTGACGGCTTCTGTAACTGGCATCGTATTGAGGAAACCCTTTCTTCCACGATACACAGGCGCCTTTGCCTCGTGTTCGTCCTCCCTTTTCAGGATTCCCTAGGGCGCGTGTTAGCTCGTCGTTCTGTCTCTCGGGACGGAACAATCCCAATTGAGCATCGTTCATTGCTTTAATAAGGTCTTGGGAGGGTTTTAGAATTTTATCATGAAATAATGTCTTCCCTGTTTCTGGGTCCAAGGATCCCCCATGCCCGTACCACCAGTGCTTTCACCTCTCGGGCCATCCATCTGTACTAGGAGTGACGCCTCTAGCCCTCATGCTCTTCTCCATAGTTTCCCACTTAGGTACGGCACTCTTGTAGCCACCTGAACCCATTTTATGATGGTATTTCTTGTTGGCAGCATTTAACGCGTTCTTTGCCGACTTTGCCTTTGCTTTATCAGATTGCTTGTACTGTACAAAATCGGGCCACTGTTCTCTCAACTTATCGTTTACTCCTTTGAAGTCTGGAGTTTTCTTTTTCGCGACATATTTCGCGTATAAACTTTTCTTGTGGTTCTGGTACAGTTCAACCATCTTGCTCAGAGCCCACTCCTTCACTTTCGCTCTATTTTCAAGCCCACCCGGCCTTGGGGTAATACCATCTACCTCAAATTCTTCATACTCTGGAGGTAGTATGAAATGCGCTATGAGCTTCTGCCAAAGGTCATCTTTGGCATCATCGGTGACATAGCTAGATTCTTCACCGGATTTCTTTGACTGATTCCATTCTTGGATGGTGATCGGCAGGTTGTCCCTAACAGGCACCCCGCATTGATTTATAAACATCCTCCGGTGCTTCTCTAGAGCAATCGTTTCACCATCATCATCTATTTCTTCGATGGTGAACCTCTGATTACCATCCAACTTTTTGTTTGGCCCTCGTTTTGTTTGAGCTGTCGATTGCTTCGATCCGGTGGGCTAAAAGAAGAAGAGAGAGTGATTAATATATATCTAGATCAGTTAATGAATAGAGGTAACACGAGACTTTATATATATATATATGTGTACCTCGCCGGATCCTGTCGAGGGGCGATCATTATTGTTGTTATTTGTTTGCCCTTCGTCCATCTGGTCTTCCCCTTGGTACATTAGGTTTTCCTCTAGTCCATCACCAGATGGATTCAGATATGAGGATATCTCTTCCTCGAGCAAAATATCTTCGCTGGTAGTAATATTAAGAGGAATTTCACCTCTTATCATGCCCCGAAGAAAACCTTCACCGATGCGACCAGGATCTTCGGATGGATCCATGAATTAATTATCTATAACAAAAAGAGAGTTAAACATGTTAGAAAAAAC